>CM060378.1:122723722-123323722 GCA_030545235.1 Helianthus tuberosus
TAATGGACGTAAAGTGCAATTCAAGGGCGCATCTTTGTGGGGGCGGGAGGGGCGGCCGACCCCCCCCCCCCCGAACTTTTCGCTTAATAGTGGAGAGTATGTAGTTTTCGTATAGAAATTTTTGGGTATATACGTTTTCGACACCTCGATTTTATAGAAATTTTTGAATATATACGTTTTCGACCCCCTTGATTTTTGGGTATATACAATAGCCAGATGTAGAACGACGTGTGTCAGGGCACCCTGCCCAGTCTGCGTCAGTAGACGCGCGGATGGAAAGTGTAGAAGAGGAATGCAGATGAAGACCATAATCAACAGTGCCCTGAAGATAACGAATGATGCGTTTGAGAGCATTCCAGTGAGCAAGACAAGGCGAGTGCATGTGCATACATATCTGCTGTACCGCGTATGTGATGTCGGGTCTAGTGAAGGTAAGATACTGCAAAGCACCTGCTAGACTTCTGAACGCTGATGGGTCATCAAACAAAGAATCTGGCACACTACCCAATTTAGTCTGAGTGTCAACCGGAGTTGTCGCAGGTTTGCACGAGTCCATACCCGTGCGATGAATAATATCCTTCGCATAAGCGGACTGAGATAGAAACAGTGTGTCATCGGTCCGGAGGTAACCGAAATGCCCAAAAAATATGATAATGGCCCCAAATCCCTCATAGCAAACTCACCTGCAAGTATAGTCATGGGCGACTGGCGCAGAAGATCAGAGGAAGTAGTAAGAATGATGTCATCAACGTATAGTAGAAGGTAGGCAACTTCATGACCATGATAATAAATAAATAAGGAATTATCCGTCTTGCACAGAGAAAATGTAACACCTCGAAAAATCACGTCCAATGATGTATTGACACGTGTAATAAACCCTAATGAAGTCGAACACTGAAATTTAGGGGACCAATTTTTCAAAAAATCAAAAAACTTTGATTATGAAAGGACTGGAAGTGTTAACATACCTAAAATAAGTTTCTTACGATGTTTATATTCACAAATATGCCACTTGATGATTAAGTGCAGCCGTTTGTGAAATTAATTGAAAGTTTGCACAATGAAGGGTTAAAAGCGTCAACATGTTAATTCTTACCTCTGGGTGACCTTTTAACAAACCAGGAGCTTCATGATATTTGATTAATACGCTCGGGAATGCCAAATAATGGCCATCTAAGGTTTTTATGCTTATAAGTAAAGTTACGCGCAACTTTGCAAGTTAAAGGGACTAAAAGTGTCAATATGTTCAATTATATCTCTGAATGACCTTTTAGTGAACCCGAAGCATCGTGATGTTTAATAATACTTCCAAGAATGCCTAATATGGATTAGGTGAGGCTTCAATGCTATTAAATGATGAGATGGGCAAGTATGCGCAATAGAGGGACCTAAAGCGTCAACTTTTGAATCTACGACTTTCGGTGACCATCTAAGCGAACGAAAGCGTAGTAATATTTAATTATATGCTTGGAAAGGATAGATATGGGCCATGGAAGGCTTGGATATCATTAAACAGCATTTCACGCTACTTTGCGCAATTAAAGGGCTATTTGCGTCAAATGGCAAAAGTATTCCGATTCGTAGGGCATCGAACCTTCTGGAATATGACCAGGAGTTAAACATACCCTATTTATTCTTTATATAGCTTAGATATAGGCTTAGAGGTGTTTCGTGCGCAAAAATAAAACTTTTATGTCATGCAGGGACTAAAAGTGTCAAAAAGTGCACAAGTTTGCATTTTCGCGCATATCTCACATTCTGAACATCTTCGGACACCCAAAAATTTATGTAAGCACTAAAATATTTTATTTTAGTGTTTGGCTTGACAAAATTCCATTCGTCGCGTAATTTGGATCGTTTTTAGCGTCCATTCGTGTTTCGTCGTAATTAGACGCACAACATGACCTTACGGCCAAACGAACCGACATCCGACATGTTTTGAACATGTTCTTCATGTCCCCTATGTTTACACACCATAGTGAAGCCTTAAAATGAGGTTAACGGGCCTTAAACGTGCCTAAAATGACTTTAAAGGCTCACAGGGACCATTTCTGTCAGTTTTGAAACTGCTGTTGCTGGGCTGGATTGTCAGGCGGGCCGCGTAAGGCCCACACAGACACTTACGTGGGCCGTTAGGCCTGCACAGAATACAGAAACAGCTGGTGACAGCCTGTTCGTAGCTGGTTGTTGTCCTAACTGATTTCCATACCCTCAAACATCAAACTAGGGACTGCCCATTGGTTTATAAAACCGGTCTACACTTGTCATGATCTGATCATAACTCCCCGACACTTGTTGCGATCCTACGAGGTCTCGAAAAGTATAAATAGGTGATGGGTTTTCCTTGTTTTCACACCATTTTCCTTCAATCTGCTTATTCTCTAATTTAGGTGGATCTTGAACCCTTTTGAGAACCTCCCTCAGTCCCTTGGACCCTCTTGTAAGTGTCCTTTCATTCTTAGTTTAATTATTTAGCGTTTATAGCCGAAAAGTCAAGCGTTTTGATAAACGCTTTGACTCTCAAGCGGTTGAGCCATTGTTCGTAATGAACATGGCTACGTGACCGTAATTAGGTAGGTGTTAAACCCTCAAAAGGGCACCTTCTAATTACCACGTTTACTTAGTTAAATTGTCGGGTCAAATAAAAGTCAAAACGGGTTAGTTTTAAATAAAATACATAAATATTAATATAAAAGCCATATAATCAGTTTTCTCACTTTAATAACTTGATAGATATTAGTTGAACATGCCTAAGCATGATTCAACCCGACAATTCTAAGTATAGGCTCGGTTCGAAACCGAAAGTCGCAAAAGTTGACTTTTGCTTTGACTTTCAGCTCTGACCTGATTTAGCTTAGTTTAGATATGCCTTAGGATTCCATTAGGACCATATTATAGGTTAGTATAACCCCTCCGAGGTTATACAACTTGGTTCCATAGAAATCCTAGTTCATGCATGTTTCCGTTAAATGCCTAAATGTTGACCATTATGCCCTTTTGACCCTAAAACGAGAATTTTGAAAATGTGAGAGGACAATAATCTTTATTACTGATATATAAACTTGTCCCTAAAATTTGACATCAATTTGAGGTCTAGATTAGGAGTTATGCTCATTAGCGTAAAAGAAAAGCTTTTTATTAATTAAACGGCATAATTAGCATATATCCTATCTAAACCCAATTTTTGATATCAAAATTTTTACCTACTGATATAAAATAATATTTTGGGATTTTTTGAGATTTTTATTTATTTTTAGGCTGAGCATAACTTAGAGTTCTAAGTATAATTCGGTTAATGCCGGTTTTGCCCTTTTGAGCTATAAAATGAGTTTTATAAAACCTTTTGACCCCAAACCTTTTGCTACTGATTTTAAATAATAAATAAAATATTTTGAGCCTTCTGGAATTATAAAAATATCAACTTTCCTTGAAAACCCGGAAATGGCTCCAAATCGTCTTTTTAAGCGTTTTTAACGCATAGTATATACTAAAACTATTTTAAACATATAAGGTTGATACCTACTGATATTTTTAGTATATTTTTATATATTAACAGTAAGTAAAAGTTTTTTTTTTAAACTCAGGTTTCCAGTTTTGACCTTTTTAGTCTAAGTGAAATTACCCGAAATACCCCTAAGGTGCATAGTTTGGTTTTAAATGATAAATTTCACATATAGGTCATACCCTACTGATATAACTTAATAAATTAAGTATGTTTACTAGATCAATCAGACCTGTAACTCAGATTACAAATTAAACTCTTTTATAACCTTTTAAATGACCAAAATACCCCTACGGGGCATAAATTGGTTTTAATTTCGTTTTGGGCATAATGGAAGGTATCCTATTTGATATCACAACATATTTAAGGCATATTAATTTAGGAAACCTGTATATGACTCATTTGGTTACCCGTTACGCATTTTTCGCGTTCGGATCGACTTATGTAACTAGTTTACATAAACTAGCCGAAACGGGTTAAACCCTGTCTTTTTATCTCAAAATCCAGAATGTGTTTAGTCTACCCGTATTACACAAGTATACGAGCTTGTCGGGTCTAAACCACATTCTAATTCGGTTCTCGCTTAATCATGCGTTTTGAACCGTATCCTCTTTTAAAACTAACCGGTCTAAGCATAGGCTTAATTAAGACCCGTTAGGAATCTAATAAGTTATTAAAAACCTTCATTCCAGATTTAGGAGCCCAGTAAAAGCTATCTGTACTTGCTGATTTGATATACGGCAGGGATTGAATTTATATTTAGCTCAGGTAAATACTTTTAACTTATTTTCCCTATACGGGCTTGGGTACGGTATATACAAATACCGCTTGGTCGGGCATTGAATTTTAATCGTATGAAGGTTAATTTATTTGATATGACCCGTTTAAATTGTTGTGTTTGCTTAAAACCTTTGGGGGGTTAATGACCATGTCCCGGATATCCTTGGCATCATTCATGAAATGGCCACGACCTAAGCACGGGGTGTAGGCGTACACCTGACATATGCATATGTAAAAACTGGTATCCCACTTAAAGGAATCAGCCTTGTGGGCATTATACCTGTGGTGTGTCTATTAATCTTTAACCCGGTATACAGATCGGGCTACTGAACGTATAAGAAACATGTAATTCTGTTACAAGTATTATATACAAATAATTATCCCAAGTTATAAAAAGTTTTGTGCCGTTTGCACTCAAATCAATTTTCTTAAACATTTTCAAAATGAGTCAGTTAAATTGTATTTACCAGTGTAAACTGACGTATTTTTCCAAAAAGGCTAAGTGCAGGTACTAATCGGAATAGGCTGGCTACTCCTAGCATCAATAAAGAGTCTCGCAAGCTTACATGCCTAAAGTCTGTTGAACAATGTTTCATTTTAAATTTCGATCCGCCCATGGATCCTTTACTCTCCGTTGTAATACTTTAATATTACTTTATATCGGATTGTAATATATTTATCCTTTGCTTCCGCTGTGCATTTAAATTGTGTTGTTTGACTATGATGATGTCAACTACGTCACGATACTCCCCACCGGGCCCACCGGTAATACGTGGAAATATCGGGGTGTGACAGGTTGGTATCAGAGCCAACATTGAGTGAATTAAACATTAGCCTTTTTTGTTTAATCTCAATGACACAGTAGCACATTCCTTAAACCTTCTGAGTCTAGACTTAACATAGGAATACTCTTGTCTCTATTCGGAGGATTTTTGCTTTCAATTCTAAATATTTTGATAAGTCGCCAAGCAAAGAAGCCATAATGGAAATTCTCCCCATTTGAAGCCTAGGAAAGGCCGAGCTTCGTACTGAGACTAGGATTAACGTGCAACCAAGGAGAAAACATTCAGAAATAAAATAAAGAAGAAACTCCTTTTGCTGAAGATCATTTCCTTAGTAGTCCATATACGAACATCTTTATCTTTCAGTCCCTTCAAGGACAACATTATTCCTTTCAAGACCCATTCAGGGCAATTCTGTACCTCTTTTAGAATCATTGGAATGATCATCTAAATTTCATTATATATGAATATAATATATGAAATAAATTAAAATAACATTCCTTTTATAAAATCTACCATTATAATAAAATGGCAAAAATCTAAAAAGGACGAGACCTAGCTCAGGTGTCATTTTAAGACAGGGCCAAGATGGTAGTTCCTCAATTAGATTTAGATCCTTGTTAACCTCTCAATTTAGGATTGTTCTGCGTTAAATATTAAAAAGAATCTTAAAGGTAAACCTACCCACATGTCATTTCAGACATGGCCAAGATGGTACAACCTATTCAAGGGATTCAAATCCTTGTTAACATCTGTGATATGTTAACATTCCTGGCAGACGTGGTTCGATAAAATCGCATAAATCATCCTTATACTGGATTCTCCCGAAATCCTTTCTTATTTTGTGATTTAAGCATCCATTAGGATATAATACTTAAGGGCCATATCCATTGTCATATAAGACAAAAGACAGTCGTAGCCTACAACTCCCTGTCAAGAAAAGGCAATGAACAACGTTCAAAGCCTAAATACCTTGATTCTACAAAATCATGGTTTATAATTTAAAGTTGCCCTTATGACTTGGCCTTTTGTGCCATAGTTATATTTTAATTAAATTTAGGATAATTATAATTCTGAATAAAATAAATATCATTCCTTTCCTGCCAGTATGCATATTAAAGAGAATCTTAAAGGGTATAACCTAGCTTGAATGTCATTAACGACCTGGCTACGATGGTAAAACCTGTTTAAAAGAGATTCAGATCCTTGTTAACACCTGAAAATGTGTTAACACTCCCGACAACAGTGATTCGATAAAATCTCACTTGTCATCTTTATATTAGGAATTTTCCAAACCCCTTAAATTAGCCTAAATGATCAAGAGGAATCATGGCTAATAAACGTCGAACATGATGAACACATCAAAACATCCATTAGGATGAATACCTTCGGGCAAAGATGTATACAATAAAAGATAGTTTTATTTCATAACTTCTTGTCAAAACAATGAGCTATGAAATTTTCCGATCCAAAGGAATCATCGATTATGTTTTTAAAATTTCCCTAGTGACAAGGCATCTATGCCATGAAAGAGTCCTTGGGAACAAGCCCTCGAGCTATATATAAACCGCCAGTACGACATTGACAGTCGTGACTTATGTCCCCTGTCTAATAAATATGTAGGGTTATATTCCGTTTAAATGCCAAAGATGGTTTATTTAAAAACCAAGGCAAAACATAATCAAATAAATTTGATACTATCTATTCGCTTATTTGGTTTATTTGTACCATGGCTATTTAATCATCAAATTCGACAATTCACCATATAACTAAACCAATTATTACTACTTGGTTTGTAGCATTCAAAACTTCACCATGGCCGACTCATCTGAAGCTCACAATCATCCAGTTGATCAGAATAATGATGCAAGACTGAACTTAACGGGCCCTGAGTTACAGGCTATGTTAGATACATCCGTAAACAAGGCCGTGGACCGAGCGTTAGAGGATCATAAGCGAAAGTACGATAATACCCCGAATAAGGGATTCAAAAAGGGTAAGACCGGTTCAAGCTATAACCAGTCCAAGCCAAAGAAGGCAAAACCCGAATGTAAAACCTGCAAGAAGAAGCACTTCGGAAAATGCTTCTATGAACAGACCAGGGGATGTGACATCTGTAAGGAAATGGATCACAAGACTCATGAATGCAAGGATTTGAAGGATAACCAGCAGACCGGTGAAAAGACCCGATGCAAAACCTGTAGGAAATACCACCTCGGAAAATGCAGCTTTGAATCTCAGCCTTCACCTTGTGGAATCTGCAAGTCCAAGGAGCATAAAACCTTGGATTGCGTGAAGTTGGAAGATGCGACCTACCATGGTTGTGGCGAAAGAGGGCACATAAAGACCCGCTGCCCAAAGAAGGCAACTAAAGGGAAATACACTGTGGAGTCACAAGCTAGGCCTTGTGGGATTTGTAACAAAAAAGGGCACAAGACCTTGGAGTGCCAAGACATAAAGGACGCAACCTGCTATGGTTGCAATGAAAGAGGGCACATCAAAACTAATTGCCCTAATAAAACCAAGAAGCCTGAGGAGTCTAAGAAGACCGAAGATGGAAGCTCTCAAGAGGATACTCAAGAGGCTATTCAGGATGAAAATGTCACAACAGGTACTTTCTTTATTAATAACGCTCATACAAGAGTATTATTTTATTCAGGTTCAGATAAGTCTTTCATAGACAATAGATTTTATAAATCATTAAATCTGCTTGTTAAAACTCTAAGCGTTAAGTAGAATTGACCGATAGTACCTCAGAGACTGCTCCAGCAATATTAGATGGATGTTTATATCCATTAGGAATCATTCTTTTCTGATGTCCTTGTTTCCATTTAAATAATAAGGTACTCGACATAGTGATAGGAATGAATTGGTCGTCCTAGAAGTCAAGCCTATATTGAGAATGATAAGAAGCGAGTAGTTATCAAGACTCCTTATGGGGAGCCTTTGACAATTTAAGGAAACACTAGGTATGGGTTACCTAAGCACTTATTGAAATTGGTATTTAACAACAAAGCTTCGAGTATGGAAAACTCAGAAGAAACAAACAACAGTCGCGATGCTAGAAATGCGACAAATATTAATGGTGTATCAAGTGTGAACCTCAATATTAACGGAATTAATCTCCAAAACTGAAGTTAACCCAGTTGTTAGAAAGGTTATAAGAAAAGTCATGAGAAGATTCAAGAAGCCAAATGTTGTTTGCTCTAAAACACATGTCGCTACTCATGATAAGAGCTTTATTCATACTTCATATGCGAAGAATAATACAAATAAAATCATATGTGGCAAGGAGCCCATTCTTTTAGGATGTACTTAAAAGTGCTTCGTCTCTTGGAAGTCAAGAGGCTTCAATAGTAAAAAGGGACCATCGATTACAAGAAATTGTTGGGTGAAGTAGAAACCATTAGGTATGTCAGCAGTTATGCTGGAAAGCACACGGTAAGGTATGCATCACAATCATTCGATGGTAATACCCTTGATTAGTGAGGACATTAATGGAGTCCATAAGAGAGATCCCCTTATACATTATGGGATGGACCGAGTGTTAAGGACCTTATTAGAAAGACCTATTATTCACATCGAAATGGAAAAAGATTGTTGGGTGAAGTAGAAACCATTAGGTATGTCAGAATTTTCTGACTCTCACCATAAAAGTTCTAAAATGTCGACAGTATGTCACAAAATTTTAATTCATTGGCTGAGATAGTACCCTATTCCAATTACCCAAAACCTAAGCTTAATGCAATAATTATTGGTGGTTAGTAACGGCAATAAGAGGGCACATTAAGGTTTCAAAGCCTGCTCATTATAAATCCATTATGGAACTACCTCAGCTACTCACGTTATATAGATTAAGAAATAACCAGTCAAAGCTGAGACTGCCCTAGAATTTTGTCAAAGATTTTACAGCTAAGTTTAAAAGGATTAAGAATGGAGGCATCTAACCCTCCTAATGAATGATTAGAGGCAGTTCACATTAATAATGACACTAGATAAATCCCATATTGTGATTTTATTGCTAGGAGTTACGTTCGGTTTCAGGTGCTGCTAAGTCTCCCATAAGACCATAAGCTTAGCAAACTTTTAGAAACTTTTCCCGTAAGAACCCCAAATGTTAGGTGTAAGGTAAAACTTACAGGCGAAAGCATAAGAACCATTTCTGTTTCTGTCAGAAGCCTTCAAGCGTAGAATTCTAGAAGTATCCTCTCTTTTGAGGAAATGCGTCAGCATATATAGTTGATATCTCTTTAATCTCTATCGATTACGAATACCAGACGGTATGATAAAAGCGCTACATGAGGATTGATGTATCTTAATAAGTTCCATAGATTGCTTCCATGCCTGATCAGTATGGAGGTTTAATGCATGGGACCACAAAGATATTCCAATGGTCATGTGGTACAAAAATCAGCTAAAGGTATTCAAAGAAGATATCCAGAATGGAAGTTTCCAAGTAAATGTCTCCAATTAAGGAACTCATGGACTCATGACATAAATATGTCACTTATCTGACACAGAATATGATAAATGAACTGGAGCCTGAGATTTGGAAAATCTCTGTAACCTTCTTGTATTTTGATTATCTTCTCCTAAGATTACCCTGTTTACCTCCTGTAAGGCAGGTAGAGTTAAGAATTATATCCCATTTAGGGCTGTATTACTATGAAATCTCCAAGACGGCGAGTACCAACATTGGATCAATCGAAGCCCTGATTAAGTGACTTTTAAAATAAAGGATTCATATAGCCTAACTCAATATTCTGGGAATTCGGTGTAATTAATTAAGAAAGACGGTTCATCTTACTTATGCATTGATTATCGCAACCCTAATTAGGCAACAACTAAGAATTTTCTTCGGCTGCCCAGGATCGTCGATTTATTCGACTAACAGCAAGGATTAGCTATTCCTTAAGATTAGTTTTAAGCAGTGGTTGGAATAACCATCTCACCTTAAGAATAAGCTTTTCTATAATAGTTGTTATATAAGTATCAAGGCTGCTCCTTTGGAGACCTTGTATAGATGGAATGTTAAACATTTATTGTTGGACAAAAGATTTATAAGTCCAATTACCAGGATCTGAAAGTTGCCTTGGAAACAACGAATAAGATTATACGAAATCATCTGTAAGTTGCCAGTATTCGGCAGAAAATCAAGGATTAATGAAAGTAGCAACCCTCCTAAGTTCTTGTTAAGGAATAAGGTTCAACAAAAGATATCACACAGGAAGGGTGTGCCAATTTGTTAATTATCAGGCTAGTTAAGCTCTGAATACATAGAATCATTCGAAGGAATCGAATGTATCAAGATCAAATAGATTATAAGCTAAAACCTATTTAAGGAGCTTGACAGATCCCGTAATGCATTACACATTAAGGATTTAGGGATGTGTTTCACCAATGAGTCGAGAAACATTATCACTTAATGATATGCAGAATTATGATAGGATAAGAAACTTGTATCGATTGAGAATCGACAGGTTAAGAAGCTCCAAAAAGGGTACATGAACATATTATAGAGGTCAACTTGGGAGCTTGAAGAGGCTCCAGATATGTTCTAGAAGTTAAGTCCATTATGCGACAAAAAGTACTTCCAACGTTTTAGCAAATCTCGAGGTCGAAAATTCTTTTAAGGGGGTGAGGATGTAACATCTCGTAAATCACATCCAATGATGTATTGACACGTGTAATAAACCCTAATGAAGTCGAACACTGAAATTTAGGGACTAATTTTTCAAAAAATCAAAAAACTTTGATTATGAAAGGACTGGAAGTGTTAACATACCTAAAATAAGTTTCTTACGATGTTTATATTCACAAATGTGCCACTTGATGATTAAGTGCAGCCGTTTGTGAAATTAATTGAAAGTTTGCACAATGAAGGGTTAAAAGCGTCAACATGTTAATTCTTACCTCTGAGTGACCTTTTAAAAAACTGGGAGCTTCATGATATTTGATTATACTCTCGGGAATTCCAAATAATGGCCATCTAAGGTTTTTATGCTTATAAGTAAAGTTACGCGCAACTTTGCAAGTTAAAGGGACTAAAAGTGTCAATATGTTCAATTATATCTCTGAATGACCTTTTAGTGAACCCGAATCATCGTGATGTTTAATAATACTTCCAATAATGCCTAATATGGATTAGTTGAGGCTTCAATGCTATTAAATGATGAGATGCGCAAGTATGCACAATAGAGGGACCTAAAGCGTCAACTTTTGAATCTACGCCTTTCAGTGACCATCTAAGCGAACGAAAGTGTAGTAATATTTAATTATATGCTTGGGAAGGATAGATATGGGCCATGGAAGGCTTGGATATCATTAAACAGCATTTCACGCTACTTTGCGCAATTAAAGGGCTATTTGCATCAAATGGCAAAAGTATGCCGATTCGTAGGGCATCGAACCTTCTGGAATATGAACAGGAGTTAAACATACCCTATTTATTCTTTATATAGCTTAGATATAGGCTTAGAGGTGTTTCGTGTGCAAAAATAAACTTTTATGTCATGCAGGGACTAAAAGTGTCAAAAAGTGCACAAGTTTGCATTTTCGCGCATATCTCACATTCTGAACATCTTCGGACACCCAAAAATTTATGTAAGAACTAAAATATTTTATTTTAGTGTTTGGCTTGACAAAATTCCATTCATCGCGTAATTTGGATCGTTTTTAGCGTCCGTTCGTGTTTCGTCGTAATTAGACGCACAACGTGACCGTACGGCCAAACGAACCGACATCCGACACGTTTTTGAACATGTTTCATGTCCCCTATGTTTACACACCATAGTGAAGCCTTAAAATGAGGTTAACGGGCCTTAAACGTGCCTAAAATGACTTTAAAGGCTCACAGGGACCATTTCTGTCAGTTTTCAAACTGCTGTTGCTGGGCTGGATTGTCAGGCGGGCCGCATAAGGCCACACAGACACTTACGCGGGCCGCTAGGCCTGCACAGAATACAGAAACAGCTGGTAACAGCCTGTTCAAAGCTGGTTGTTGTCCTAACTGTTTTCCATACCCTCAAACATCAAACTAGGGACTGCCCATTGGTTTATAAAACCGGTCTACACTTGTCATGATCTGATCATAACTCCCCGACACTTGTCGCGATCCTACGAGGTCCCGAAAAGTATAAATAGGTGATGGGTTTTCCTTGTTTTCACACCATTTTCCTTCAATCTGCATATTCTTTGATTTAGGAGGATCTTGAACCCTTTTGAGAACCTCCCTCAGTCCCTTGGAACCTCTTGTAAGTGTCCTTTCATTCTTAGTTTAATTATTTAGCGTTTATAGCCGAAAAGTCAAGCGTTTTGATAAACGCTTTGACTCTCAAGCGATTGAGCCATTGTTCGTAAGGAACATGGCTACGTGACCGTAATTAGGTAGGTGTTAAACCGTCAAAAGGGCACCTCCTAATTACCACGTTTACTTAGTTAAATTGTCGGGAAAAATAAAAGTCAAACATGTTAGTTTTAAATAAAATACATAACTATTAATATAAAATCCATATAATCAGTTTTCTCACTTTAATAACTTGATAGATATTAGTTGAACATGCCTAAGCATGATTCAACCCGACAATTCTAAGTATAGGCTCGGTTCGAAACCGAAAGTCGCAAAAGTTGACTTTTGCTTTGACTTTCAGCTCTGACCTGATTTAGCTTAGTTTAGATATGCCTTAGGATTCCATTAGGACCATATTATAGGTTAGTATAACCCTCCGAGGTTATACAACTTGGTTCCATAGAAATCCTAGTTCATGCATGTTTCCGTTAAATGCCTAAATGTTGACCATTATGCCCTTTTGACCCTAAAACGAGAATTTTGAATATGTGAGAGGACAATAATCTTTATTATTGATTTATAAACTTGTCCCTAAAATTTGACATCAATTTGAGGTCTAGATTAGGAGTTATGCTCATTAGCGTAAAAGAAAAGCTTTTTATTAATTAAACGGCATAATTAGCATATATCCTATCTAAACCCAATTTTTGATATCAAACTTTTTACCTACTGATATAAAATAATATTTTGGGATTTTTGGACATTTTTATTTATTTTTAGGCTGAGCATAACTTAGAGTTCTAAGTATAATTCGGTTAATGCCGGTTTTGCCCTTTTGAGCTATAAAATGAGTTTTATAAAACCTTTTGACCCCAAACCTTTTGCTACTGATTTTAAATAATAAATAAAATATTTTGAGCCTTCTGGAATTATTAAAATATCAGCTTTCCCTTGAAAACCCGGAAATGGCTCCAAATCGCCTTTTTAAGCGTTTTTAACGCATAGTATATACTAAAACTATTTTAAACATATAAGCCCGTAAAGAGATTTTTTTCAGACCACAAACATGGTCGGGAAAATCATGATGACAGAATCCCATAGGCTGATGCATATAGACTGTCTCATGTAGGTGACCATGTAAAAAGGCATTCGCTACATCTAACTGGTGAATCGGCCAAGATTGAGAAAGAGCCAAAGTAAGAACAGTCCGAATAGTGGTTGGTTTAACCACCGGACTGAATGTTTCACCACAATCAACTCCAACCTGTTGGCTACGACCATCATAAACCAACCTTGCTTTGTAACGTTCCAAAGTTCCGTCAGAGCGGAATTTGTGCTTAAATAACCACATACTGCGAATTATATTCATGTTCGGTGACCGAGGTACCAGTTCCCAGGTCTCATTTTTAATAAGTGCACTAAACTCGTTGTTCATGGCATCGTACCATTCCAGAATGGAAAAGGCAAGGTTTGGGTTTTTAGGAATTGGAACAAGGGTGGTAGCGTTAAGGTTGAAGATGTGTTTGGGTTTGGTGATGCCGTCCATGGCGCGAGTCCGCATGGTACAGGTCGGTGGTGGTATCGGGTGCTGAGGGGTGGGGATAGATGACGAGACTGGGTCGATGAGTGGTTGGTCCGTAGAGGAGCGAGGTGGGGAGGAGTGAGGTGCGGGTTGGGTTGGATTTGGAATCGTTGGGCCGGTGGTGTTGGTTGGGCTGGTGAAAGAAGGGATTGGGCGGAGTGGGCCGGTAGAAGGCGCTGGGCCGCTAGAGGGGAGTGGACCGGTGAAAGAAGGGAGGGGGTGAGCTGGGCTAGGCAAGTGGGTAGGGGGCAGTGGGCCGATTTGTGGACTGTTAGGTGTATGAGCATCAGAGGTGGGCGAGTGTGAGGGATAGGGGTTGGGATGTATATGGTTCCACAACAGTGGAGATATGGGAGGGGAAAGGATGGTATAAGTGTGGGGTGTGGTGGGGCGTTGGATGGAATATGGATAAATGGATTCCTCGAAATGCACATGACGAGAAATAAATAAACGGTTGGTGGTGAGATCAAAGCATTTAAAGCCGCGATGATTGGAGGGGTATCCGAGAAATAAACAAGGTTGGGAGCAGTTGGCGAGTTTATGAATGGTAGTAGATGGAAGAATGGGGTAGTAGAGACAACCAAACACGTGTAAGTGCGTGTAGGTTGGGAGGACGTTGTAGAGGAGGGTTGTGGGGGATGAAAAGTTGTAGGTTTTCTTTGGTAGAATATTAAGAAGGTAAGTGGCGGTTTCTAAAGCATGATGCCAAAAATTAGGTGGGAGTGAGGCTTGAGCTAACAGGGTATGAATCATATTATTAATGGTGCGAATTTTCCTTTCCGCTTTCCCTTTTTGGGATGAGGTGTGCGGACAAGAAAAACGGAAATACATGCCATCGATTTGACAAAATTGTTTGAAATTATTGTTGGTATATTATGTGCCATTATCACACTGAAACTGTTTAATTTTACGTTCAAACTGAGTATGAATAAGGTTATAAAAGTGGGTGAATGTATTGTAAACTTGAGATTTATTTGTGAGTGGATATGTACAAAGAAAATATATATGATCATCAAGAAATAATATGTAATAGCGATGTCCACCGGTACTTAAGACCGGGGAGGTCCACAAGTCACTGTGAATAATATCAAAGGGTAACGAAGTTTTATTAATAGAGTCATAAAACGGAAGTTTAACGCTCTTGCAAAAAACGCAAGACTGACAAAGTATATTGTTTGGTTTACTAAAATTAATAAAGGAACTAGACTTAAACGATTGCAAAAGAGAGCGGCCTGGGTGCCCAAGGCGTTAATGCCAACGTTCTTGAGAGATAGCGGCTAAAGCGGTAGGTGAGGTAGGAGACTTAATAAAGTCGGCGGTGAGAGGATAGAGGTCGACCGAGCTATTGCATCGTAGGATAGGTTCCTTGGTCTTGAGATCCTTCACAAGAAAACCAAACGGGTCAAATTCAATTGAAAATAAGTTGTCCGTCGTTAGACGTCGAACAGATATAAGGTTCTTAATGAGATTAGGGGCATATAAGACATTGTTAAGTTTGAATGGTGGAAAGGGTGGTGGGAGAGTTTGGTTGCCTTGTCCAACAACAGGAATGGTGGTGCCGTTACCAACAATTATTGATTTATTAGTGCAAGTATTAAAAATAGACGGAGAATGATGCGTGTCGAGTGTTATAGAGTTTTAATGTATATTTTAAGCCCTTTAACACTTTTTAGCCAAGTTTTAAATTTATAAAGCACGATATTTATTAACACTAAACACACATATGGGTAAGTGCACCCATCGTGAGCGTAGTATAGTGTTGGTAAGATACCGAGATCGTCCAAGGACACAAGATCTTTTAATACCGGTTTGTCCTCAACGTCTAATCAAATCAAAAGTTAGAAAAATGTTTTTAAACTAGAAAAATAAAACTAACTAAAATGCTGAAAAATAAAATAAAAATAAAAACAGATAGACAAGATGAATCACTTGGATCCGACTCGTGTGTAGTGTAACCTTTGATTATTTCCGCACTTTTGCACTTTTTAAGAGATTATCTTAGTTATTGTAGTAGGCCCCTCTTTTGAAGGTGACGTTACCCTCAACCCAGTAGTTTGAGTCAGCAAGGATACAATCCTAAAGGGTCGGATTATTGAAAGATAATTAATTAAGTTATTAATGCATAATGTGGTAAGCCCCTCTTTTGAAGGTGACGTTACCCTCGGCTAAGTAGACTGAGTCAGCAGGGATACAGTCCTAAGTAGCCGGGTTAAAGTATTAATAGTAGTTTACATATGAGGGGATTAAAGAGTTTGGACCCCCGCCATCTAATACCGGTGGGTATTGAAGGAGGTCCTACTAAATTTGACCCAGGTCCCTTGTAGGATCTCTAAACGCTGAACAACGACAATACTCTTACCAAACCGTTCCCTTAACCCCCGACCAGGTAGCCAACATACCTCCATATAGACCGTGGAGATATGAATGGTGAAAATCATTTAATTTATATAGACAGTAAAATAATGCTAAGACACCACGGACAAACGATAAGGAAGAATCACCTTCAACATAAGAAACTAGTTGTTAAAGTCATTAATACATAACCAAATAAAAAGTGCGAAAATATTAAAAATTAAAAGTAGAGTAAATTGCCATTTTAGTCCCTTAGTTTTGTCCAAATTTGCGATTTAATCCAAATAGTTGTTTTTTTGCCTCTGGGTCCCTGACTTTTACATTTTGTTGCCATTTTGATCATTTTGTCTAACTCCATCCAAAAACCCAGTTTGTAACAGGGGTATTTTGGGAATTTCCTTAAAAAATGTTTTTAGTTGCCATTTTGATCCAATTCCAAAAAATCAAAAAAAACAAAAAATTCCAAAAAATTCTAAAAAGTCATAAAAATTCTAAGAAATTCAAAAAAAATCTAAAAATCAAAAAAATTCTAAAAAATCATAAAAAATCAAAAAAATTCTAAAAAATCCAAAAATCATTAAATGTTTCGGCACGAACCGTTTCGACCCGAACCGTTTCATAAAAATACTGTATCGAACCGAACCGTTTCGACCCGTACCGTTTCATAAAAATACTGTATCGAACCGAACCGTTACGAACCCGTACCGTATCGAACCGTTGGCTGAACGTTCAGTTCCTTTACAACCCTAGTCATGAACAATGAGTCAATGACACCAAATCAGATAATGTAATTCACAAATTAATTAATTGTTACCCAATTAAGGCATAAGTCCACTGAAGTTACAATCAATAACTAGTTGTTTCATGGATGTAATCTGTTTGTCAGATTCCAACACACACATACATACAAACAAAAAGCATATGAATAATGAAACAAGAAGTCAATCAAGTGAGTAAAACATTACGTAGAGGGCGTTCAAGTGGACGAACAGAAATGGATTCAGTCCAACGAGCAACAAATCGAGCTTTTGGCGCAGATGACAAACCAGCTGAAACAGAAATGAGGGTTTCCAAGAATCATCTGACGCTGATGATGATGTCAACCATAAGAAAGCGTTACGGGGATTATTTATAGAAACAGAATTTGTAGGGATTTTGCTGAATTGTGTTGAACCGTTCGTGTCGAAACGGTACGGGTCGAAACGGTTCGTGTCGAAACGGTACGGGCTCGAAACGGTTCGCGTCGAAACGGTTCGGTTCGATACGGTACGGGTCGAAACGGTTCGGTTCGAAACGGTTCGCATCGAAACGGTACGGTTCGATACGGTACGGGTTCGAAACGGTTCGCGTCGAAACGGTTCGGTTCGATACGGTACGGGTCGAAACGGTTCGTGTCGAAACGGTACGGGCTCGAAACGGTTCGCGTCGAAACGATTCGGTTCGATACGGTACGGGTCGAAACGGTTCGGTTCGAAAAGGTTCGCGTCGAAACGATACGGTTCGAGACGGTACGGGTTCGAAACGGTTCGCGTCGAAACGGTTCGGTTCGATACGGTACAGGTCGAAACGGTTCCGTTCGAAACGGTACGGGTCGAAACGGTTCGTGCCGAAACATTTAATGATTTTTTTGATTTTTTAGAATTTTTTTGATTTTTTAGAATTTTTAGAATTTTTTATAATTTTTTTGATTTTTAGATGTTTTTGAATTTTTTAGAATTTTTATGATTTTTTAGAATTTTTTGGAATTTTTTTATTTTTTTGGATTTTTTTTGATTTTTTGGAATTGGATCAAAATGGCAACTGAAAACATTTTTTAAAGAAATCCCCAAAATACCCCTGTTACAAACTGAGATTTTGGATGGAGTTAGACAAAATGATTAAAATGGCAACAAAATGTAAAAGTCAGGGACCCAGAGGCAAAAAAAAAACTATTTGGACTAAAATGGCAAATTTGGACAAAACTCAGGGACTAAAATGGCAATTTACTCTAAAAAGTATTACACTAGACATTTGTCTTCACCAAGTGATGTAAGAGACTTAGGCAAACATGGCCTTTGATTGTCAAGAACTCTTACGATCAATCTTGGATCCTGAGACTACTACACACACTCTATGATGGATGATGGGTGATGGTGGTGGATGTGGGTTGTGATGGTGGTGGAGGGTGGGTGTAGTGTGAGAGAGGTGGTTTGCCAAGGGGTGGTTTGCAAATGAGCCAAGCACCCCTATTTATAGCCTGAGCAGCAGCTCGGGCACGGCCCCGTGTCCATCTTCCTTCTCTTTCTTCATTAATTGCAGTTTGTCTGCATTAGTTGACCACGCCCTCGTGTCCGCTGGGCACGACCCCGTGTGCATAAGCGTATCTGTACTATCAAGATTTCCTTAGATTCTGCGAATCTTTGTCTTGACCACGGCCCCGTGTCCGCTGGACACGCCCCGTGTTGGGAAATAGAAGCTTCTACAACTTTGTCTTTTTTGCAGACACTTGGGCACGCCCCCGTGCTCACTGAGCACGGGGCGTGTTCAGCATTCTGTTTTCTTGTTTTTGCTTGGGAAGATGCTGTCGAGGGGTCGGGCATGCCACGTTTATTCCTTTTCTTGTATTTATGTTAGATTTAGCTGCCTTTTTGCTTCTTTTGTTTATTTGAGCTCATTTAATCCTGAAAATACAAAAGGAAGAAAAAACCACGCTTTTTCCAACATTAGTACTAAAAAGGGGTTAGTTTTATGTCTCATTTGATGTAATTTATATGTTGCGTTTTGCACACATCAGAGAATGATTACCTGGTTGCTGCATATGTCCTGTGGCGCCGGTGTCCATGAATCCAACTGGGTCAGATGGCTGGCTCAAAGAGAGAGTACAAAGAGCCTGGGCAATATCAGTCGGCGTCAGGCTGTATGTGGTCGTATGGGCCTAATCTAGAACAACCCTCCAAAATATTTTCCGACACCCTTAATATATTTAAAATATCCCTAGATGTCTTAAAACATACCCCGTACGCGAAAACCGAGCCCAAAATACCTTATATAATTAAAAATAAAATAAAAACAAGAAAAACAAGTCTGTCGCAGGCCGTGACAGACTGCCTTTACTCTTACGCGGGTCGCGAGCGCTCATCAACGAGGCAGCACCCTGAGCTGCCACGTGGCAACCACACGTCGAAGCTAGAGCGGTGACCCGACAAGGCTAGGGCCTACCCAGCCTATTGATGTGTGTAAAATGCAACATATAAATTACATCAAATGATGCATAAAACTAACCCTTTTTTAGTACTAATGTTGGAAAAAGTGTTCTTTTGTCTTCCTGTTGTTTGTTCAGGATCAAATGAGCTTAACTGAACAAAAGGAACAAATATACAACCAAATCTAACATAAATACAAAGAAAGGGAATAAACGTGGCATGCCTGACCCCTCGACAGCATCTTCCCAAAGCAAAAACAAGAAGAAAGCTGAGCATGGAACTGTGCCCAGCTGAGCACGGGGCTGTGCCCAGTTGAGCACGGGGCGTGTCCAGCTCAACACGGGGCCGTGCTCAGCGAGCACGGGGCCGTGTCCACGATGGTCAGCTCTGGCACAAAAGACAAACATGTAGAAGCTTCTATTGCCCACCACGGGGCCGTGCCCAGCGGACACGGGGCCATGGTCAACGCAAAGATACGCAGAATCTTGCCAAATCTGATAATACAGATATGCTTCTGCACACGGGGCCATGCCCAGGGGACACGGGGGCGTGGTCAACTAATGCGGACAAGAGCAATTAATGAAGAAAGAGAAAAGGGTGGACACAGGGCCGTGTCCAGCGGACACGGGACAGTGTCCAGGCTTCTATTCAGCCTATAAATAGGAGTGCTTGGCTCAAGTTCAAACCATCCCTTGGCACACCACCTCTCCCACACTTCACCCACCACCCACCACCACCATAACACCATCATCCACCACCATCATCCATTGTCCATCATAGAGTGTGAGTCATCTCGGGATCCGAGATTGATCGTAAGATTTCTTGACAATCAAGGCCATGTTTGCCTAAGTCTCTTACATCACTTGGTGAAGACAAGTGTCTAGTGTAATACTTTTTATTTCTAATCTTTTCGCACTTTTTACTTGGTTTTGTATTAATGACTTTAATAACTAGTTTCTTATGTTGAAGGTGATTCTTCCTTATCGTTTGTCCGTGGTGTCTTGGCATTATTTTACTGTCTATATAAAATAAAAGATTTTCACCATTCATATCTCCACGGTCTATATGGAGTTAAATAACTAGTTTCTTATTTTATGTTGGCTACCTGGTCGGGGGTTAAGGGAACGGTTTGGTAAGAGTCTTGCCGTTGTTCAGCGTTTAGAGATCCTACAAGGGACCTGGGTCAAATTTAGTAGGACCTCCTTAAATACTTAACGGTATTGGATGGCGGGGGTCCAAACTCTTTGATCCCCTCATAAGTTAAACTACTATTAATACTATAACCCGGCTATTTAGGACTGTATCCCTGCTGACTCAGACTACTTAGTCGAGGGTAACGTCACCTTCAAAAGAGGGGCCTACCATAATTTGCATTAATAACTTAATTAATTATCTTTCAATAATCCGACCCTTTAGGATTGTATCCTTGCTAACTCAAACTACTGGGTTGAGGGTAACGTCACCTCCAAAAGAGGGGCCTACTACAATAACTAAGATAATCTCTTAAATAAGTGCAAAAGTGCGGAAATAATCAAAGGTTACACTAAACACGAGTCGGAACCAAGTGATTCATCTTGTCTATCTGTTTTTCTTTTATTTTTATTTTCAGCATTTTAGTTAGTTTTTATTTTTCTTAGTTTAAAAACATTTTTCTAAACTTTTGATTTGATTAGACGTTGAGGATAAATCGGTACTAAAAGCTCTTGTGTCCTTGGACGACCTCGGTATCTTACCAACACTATACTACGCTCACGATGGGTGCACTTGCCCATATGTGTGTTTAGTGTTATTAAATATCGTGTTTTATAAATTTAAAACTTGGCAAAAAAAGTGTTAAAAATGGCTTAATAAATACATTAAAAACTAACGACACTTCACACGCATCAAGTTTTTGGCGCCGTTGCCGGGGACACAAGGATTTTAAGAAAGCTTAAAATCGACAGCCTAATCAGTTTTTCAAAACCTTTTTAAAAACGCGCGCACATTTTTCTGCATTTTAGTTTAGATTTGCATATACAGTAACCTGTACACGGGGCCGTGTTCACTGAACACGGGGCCGTGCTGCACATTTTCATAAAACACCTAGTAACAGTAGCTTGAACACGGGCCGTGCACACTGAACACGCCCCGTGCTCAACGAAATCAGTAAATTTAATTAAAACGCCCAGATACAGATTCTGTACACGGGGCCGTGTCCACTGAACACGTGGCCGTGTCCAGCTTCTGTTTCCGTTTTTATTTTTGTTTTCTGATCTCGAGACTAGGTTGTGGTCTGCTGAGTGATTCTTATGGATCAATACTCAGGAGGTTACAACTACACCTATGAGGAGGATGATTATAGGGGTAACTATTGCACTAATTGTAGTAATCCGCACTCGGTTCAATATAGTCACTCATATCAACCCTCCAATTCATACACCTACTATGAGGAACCCAGGTACGAGCCATCAACTTCATACACATCCTATGAAGACCAAAGGTATGAACCTCCTCCCTCATACTCATATTTTGATGAACCAAGGTATGAGCCTCCATACTCATACTTTGAGGAACCAAGATATGAGCCACCACCTTCGTATGCTTACTATGAGGAACCATGGCGTGAACAACCCACCTCATATGAGTATTATGAAGAACAAAATTACGACCCTTATCCATCATATGCTTACAATGAAGAACAATGGTGTGAACCATCTACTTCATATGGGTATTATGAGGAACAAAGGATCGAACAACCGGATTCAAGCTTTGAAAATCCTGATCCTTTTTCTATAACCGAAGTGACCGATAGGATATTAGAACACCTTAGAGTTATCGATCGTTATATAAAAGAATCTCGCGCAAGGGAAGAGGAGTCCCGCGCAAGAGAACAATTAAATAAAGAAGAGATAACTGAAAGTGTAAAAATGGAAGAACAAATAAGTGAAAAACCGACACATGAGTTAAACAACGAAAAAGGTGAGTCCGTTAACGATAAAATTCAAGAAGAGTCTAATTTTGAAAAAATTAATCTCTTGTCACCTTCTTTTGAAAATCATTGTTTAGTTCCAACTCATGCTAAGTTTTTGAAAGAGTTAAATACTAACACTAAAATTGGCGAAACGGTAAGTGTTAAGTTAACTACTGATCAAACCTCACTAATAAAAGAAGACCCATTTGAAATCAACATTACACCGGTTCCATGTTTTTTTTTCAAAATTCGTTTATTAGTAATGTCACAATTGATAAAGATCTTTGTGTTAGCATAATGCCCAACTACATTTTTGAAAAATTAAGTATTAGTGATTTTTCTCTACTTCAAATACCCATTTTTCTATCCAATCGGAAAGTAATAAAATCAATCGGTATAGTTGAGGTTCAAACAAATCAAATGGTAGTCCCCACCGACTTTGTCATCCTCGATGACGCTCCTCTAGTGTTGGGACGACCATTTGTAAAAACTCACGAAGCTTTGAAAAACCGGAAGTACAACAATCTACCTCTTCAATTAGGGGCATTTAAAAAGAGTGTCGATCTTGAGCGGTCAATGAAATATCCATTCGGCAATAATGACCCCCTAATTGAAGATGAGCCAGAACCACCCGATAAGGTGGATCTAGCCAAGGACCCTTATAAACGTGGCGCACCACGGAGGCATTCCGCGAAACTATCCTTAGTTTAATTTAGATTAACTTTTATAATTTCTAGTTTAGTTTTAATTTCCAGGAATAAAACACACTCGGGATGGTGAAGGCTACTAAGGGAAGCTTGAACCAACAACCCATGCACAAAAACAGACCATCCCGACAATTTTTATTCATTACAGCAAGTTCAGCACGGGGCCGTGCTCACCCCAACACGCCCCGTGCCCGAGGTTCTGTAGAAAATGCCCAGTTCAGGTACCTGGTCACGGGGCCATGCTCATTGAACACGCCCCCGTGCCCAGCCTTCTGTTTACTTTTGGTACTGGCAGTCTGGACACTGGGTCGTGCTCAGCCAACACCACCCCGTGTTCAGCTACCCAGTAACATAAAATCTCGTTTTTAGCCCACTTTTACACATTTTAATCAACCGAAAAACTTATTTTTGGGACACATTGAGGACAATGTGTAGTTTAAGTGTGGGGGGGATGCTAAAACCTTGAATCTTGCAAGTCCTAATTACAAGCCTTACACAAAACTCTATTGGAACCGCTAATCACCCCAAATTTTTTCATTTTTTTTTACTTGTCTAGGTTTAACTTGGGAATTTCAAGTTCTAAAAAGGTTATATTTTTACAAATTTACAACCGATAGCGTCGTGATAAAAAGAACCAACAAAAGAAAATTATGAAACGGCATGACAAGCTTAGTTAAAATTTGATTATATATACTTGATCACATAAAAAACCAATTCTCACAAAAAGTGAGTTTTGAGCCTTTATTGAGCATACAAATACATATCTTTAAACTAAATGCTCATTTTTCGTTTCTTGTGTGAATAGCCGCTTGGTTCTTACAACTCTAGAACTTGCCACGACGATACATTCCCGGTCCTTACCAACTTAAACCCAAGTAAGTAAATGACGGAGGCATTAGGACTAACCCTTTTTCTTTCAACACCATTATTTTTCTTTTTTTTTACCACCTACCCAAAATCCCCTAGTTAACCCCTTTGAGCCTAAACCTTTTCGTTTCTTTCCCCAAAACAAACACCCTTTACCCACCAAAACCTTTTTCATTTTAAACCCTTTATTTTAGTAACAAAGCTCGGTTTTCTTGTGACACAAAAAAAAGGATGAAGTTAGCAATAAACAAACAAGCTCATCAAAAGAAACCTTGTTTGAAAAATGCTTCATTAAAAAAAAGTGTTTTACAAAAACCGATGCTTTTTACGCTTTTTCGCCCTTTTCTACTAACCACCTACCTTTAACCCAAGCCTAACCCTTCACCCAAAAGTCCTCTTGATATTTACAAAGGTATATAGTTAAAAAGGAGGAGGATTGATTGCTTGGCAAGCTTATGGTAGGAGTAAGTTCCATGCCGCTCTCGAGTGTTTCACAAAAATACATCTTCGGCCGAGTGTTGAGTGATCCCCCGTGAGGTATGTGAACTTGTATATAAATAGAATTTTAAAAAGGCATGTTATGCCCAAATAAATAATTTCTCTTATGAAAAGTTCAAAATAAATCATAACGAATAGGATTGTAAATAACATAAAAATAAAGCCTAATAAAGAATCTTGGATTCCCGACACGCTACACAAACCCAAAACTTCTCTTCTACCCATTCCATTTGGGCGTGTAAGCCATATTATAAAGAGTTTTGCTTGAGGACAAGCAAAGATTCAAGTGTGGGGGTATTTGATGTGTGTAAAATGCAACACATAAATTACATCAAATGATGCATAAAACAAACCCTTTTTTAGTACTAATGTTGGAAAAAGTGTTCTTTTGTCTTCCTTTTGTATTTTCAGGATCAAATGAGCTTAATTGAACAAAAGGAACAAATATACAACCAAATCTAACATAAATACAAAGAAAGAGAATAAACGTGGCATGCTTGACCCCTCGACAGCATCTTCCCAAAGCAAAAACAAGAAGAAAGCTGAGCATGGGGCTGTGCCCAGCTGAGCACGGGGTTGTGCCCAGCTCAGCACGGGGCGTGTCCAGCTCAACACGGGGAGTGTCCAGCTCAACACGGGGCCGTGCTCAGCGAGCACGGGGCCGTGTCCATGATGGTCAGCTCTGGCACAAAAGACAAACATGTAGAAGCTTCTATTGCCCACCACGGGGCCGTGCCCAGCGGACACGGGGCCGTGGTCAACGCAAAGATACGCAGAATCTTGCCAAATCTGATAGCACATATATGCTTCTGCACACGGGGCCGTGCCCAGCGGACACGGGGGCGTGGTCAACTAATGCGGACAAGAGCAATTAATGAAGAAAGAGAAAAGGGTGGACACGGGGCCGTGTCCAGCGGACACGGGGCCGTGTCCAGGCTTCTCTTCAGCCTATAAATAGGAGTGCTTGGCTCAAGTTCAAACCATCCCTTGGCACACCACCTCTCTCACACTTCACCCACTACCCACCACCACCATAACACCATCATCCACCACCATCATCCATTGTCCATCATAGAGTGTGTGAGTCGTCTCGGGATCCAAGATTGATCGTAAGAGTTCTTGACAATCAAGGCCATGTTTGCCTAAGTCTCTTACAACACTTGGTGAAGACAAGTGTCTAGTGTAATCCTTTTTATTTCTAATCTTTTCGCACTTTTTACTTGGTTTTGTATTAATGACTTTAATAACTAGTTTCTTATGTTGAAGGTGATTCTTCCTTATCGTTTGTCCGTGGTGTCTTGGCATTATTTTACTGTCTATATAAAATAAAAGATTTTCACCATTCATATCTCCACGGTCTATATGGAGGTATGTTGGCTACCTGGTCGGGGGTTAAGGGAACGGTTTGGTAAGAGTATTGTCGTTGTTCAGCGTTTAGAGATCCTACAAGGGACCTGGGTCAAATTTAGTAGGACCTCCTTCAATACTTAACGGTATTGGATGGCGGGGGTCCAAACTCTTTGATCCCCTCATAAGTTAAACTACTATTAATACTATAACCCGGCTATTTAGGACTGTATCCCTGCTGACTCAGACTACTTAGTCGAGGGCAACGTCACCTTCAAAAGAGGGGCCTACCATAATTTGCATTAATAACTTAATTAATTATCTTTCAATAATCCGACCCTTTAGGATTGTATCCTTGCTGACTCAAACTACTGGGTTGAGGGTAACGTCACCTCCAAAAGAGGGGCCTACTACAATAACTAAGATAATCTCTTAAATAAGTGCAAAAGCGCTGAAATAATCAAAGGTTACACTAAACACGAGTCGGAACCAAGTGATTCATCTTGTCTATCTGTTTTTGTTTTATTTTTATTTTCAGCATTTTAGTTAGTTTTTATTTTTCTTAGTTTAAAAACATTTTTCTAAACTTTTGATTTGATTCGACGTTGAGGACAAACTGGTACTAAAAGCTCTTGTGTCCTTGGACGACCCCGGTATCTTACCAACACTATACAACTCTCACGATGGGTGCACTTGCCCATATGTGTGTTTAGTGTTAGTAAATATCGTGTTTTATAAATTTAAAACTTGGCTAAAAAAGTGTTAAAAAGGGCTTAATAAATACATTAAAAACTAACGACACTTCACACGCATCACCTATGTTGCGGGCCGGGAAGGCCCTGCTTCCTTCTTCGCGAGGCGCAAAGAAGTCCAAATACAACCCTATAAATTGAGGGCATCGGCCGTTCAGTCGAATTCGCACCAAATCTTTCTCTCTCTCGAATTTCTACATAGCAAACATAATTTTCGGGTATTATACCCCCTAATTAACGAAGTTCTGACCCGTTGTAAGTATCATAACCCCGGTTACGTATTAAATACGCTGCCCGATTGATCCATGGTTTCGTAACGGCTGTCGTGGTTCTGCCCGACGTAGTCGTTGGAATGCCGTCTCAGGAAGGGTATTACTAATGTAAATATTGGGTTATTATACTAACGCGTGTGCATTTGTGTAATTAATAGATAATCATCAGGAAATCCTTAAGGAAAAGCCTAAGACAACAATGTGAGTAATCTCTTTTTTGTAAACTATTTTTACAAAAACCTTAATTATTTTGCAATGTAATTAGCAAAGATTGAGTCTTTGTAGTCTTCAATTACTGCCGGTATGTTGGGGTTTTGTATACAAAATGTGGAACACGTTACCATTGGACAAAGAGTTAGCCAATGTGTAATATGACCCACCAGTCAGGATTTACAGTACTGAATGAGTAATTATGTAGATATAAACATTGTAATCGCTCTCAATATTGTAAATTGATAAAACTCTTCTTGATTAAACTGGGATTCACTCACCAGTATTTCCCACTGACAAAATGTTTTTAAAACGCATTTCAGGTAACAAAATGTGAAAGCCAAATAGAAGCCAGCTGGACAGCACTGAAGGTTTGGAAAAGTGGCTATAAAAGTTACCTAAAATAAAGAAGATGTTTTATTCAATAAAATAGGAATTATCTCTATAAATCAGTTTGTAATGAAAACTTGGTTTTTATCCCAATGTGTTTATTTATATAAAATATGGTGTTTTACTCTGATAAAATATTTCCTAACTACGGTCCTGATGTAATTTCCGCTGCCAAAGTAATAAACACCGATACCACCAAAAATGGCCGCGGCCGCCCGTTCCCGGGACAGATAGGGGACGGGGGTTGCGACAGAAGGTGGTATCAGAGCTAAGCCACTGATTCAGCCACATAAGTGTTCCGCTGACACCAAGATATTATTCAAAGTGCGAGGAAATAAATTACAGAAATATGTGCATATCTGCATTTTATTGTTGTGTGTTATTTGACTATTTGTTAGTTTACAGTATGAGCGACCAAGGACCTTCAGACGTTTACCGTTAGTTGTCCAGTTCACCTAGGAGCGAAGGCACCTCTTCACAGCCTGCCCTCTCAGGGTATTCAATTGACAATGAAGATGGGATATTCGTGTTTAAGGCTCAGTCTGAAGAGCTATTCCCTCCTAAAAAGAGATGATGGTTCAGTAGAGGAGCACATGAACATAGGAAAATGATGAAAAAGTTACAACAGCAGCGTGCTTTAGCAGCCATTAAAAGAGAAACAGATGCTCACACTCAGGACATGCTCAATAGGAGTTTTGCCAATTTTCATATCCTAGTAACCACAGCTGACGACCCTAATCTTGAGCAACTCATAGAACCCCAGCCCTTACCACTATTTCCCGCACAGCCAATGGAAATTGAAAACAACCCAGAAAATCAAATCCCAATCCCTGATTTCAACCCAGCTGAGATACCTAGGATACCCGCACCCAATCCCTTAGACCCAGAGTACGACCCTTGGCTTGATGACCATAGAGATTACCAGCAGCGTTACCCAATACCAGAAGACGAACCCATGCCAAACCTAGCAGCCTACCCAGACTTGGACCCTCTAGATCCCTACTATGATAATGACCAATACATTAGGGAAATTTTAGAAAATCTATATCCTTACCAAGAACCCATTCCCCAGTTTCCAAACCCAGTACCAGCTCCTGCACCCCCAATGAGTGCAGAGAATGTGCAAGAACTCCGAACCTTTGGTGAGGAGATTTTAGAAGGTAGCGAGAGAATGAGACAAATAGGAGAATGACTCGTCTGGAAGTATGACGAGTATAATATGGAGTTCTGGATGAACCCATATCAGTGATAGTGATGGTAGTAATAATAATAATAATAATATAATAATAATAATAATATATAATATGTGTGTATGTTTGAAAAAAAACTCGACAATATCTACTGATGCTTAATAGTAGTGTAATTTGAAATTCCAGTTCCAGTTTGTATTAGATGCATAATATATAAGAAAGAGTAAGTAGCAATGTTTGACGATTTTGATCAATATGTGTGCTATGTGATCGTTACATTAAATATTATCTTATGATATTAATATGTGGTAAATGTTTAAAATTCAGATGGACAACAAAGTGAACCAGGAAAACCAGAGTAACAATAACCCAAATAATGATAACCCGAACAACAATAATAATGGAAACCAAGTGGATAACGGTGCCATCCAACACATAGTGGCATAAGGAATTATAGACGCGATGCCATATATTATCCAAACGGTTAAGGAAGCTGATAATAAAAGTAACCGTGATAGTAAACGACCCACTGAACCAGAAAACAGTGTGAACAATGGACCCATACTTCAAGTGCCCATTCCCAAAAGAAGAAGAACCATGTCTTATGGTTGTTCTTATAAATAATTCTGGTCTTGTAAACCAATGGAATTCTCGGGAAATGAAGGGGCCATTGCAGCTCTACGCTGGATAGAAAAGACTGAGGCTGTCTTAAAAATAAGCAAGTGTGCTGAAGAGGATAAGATAATGTTTGCCTCCAATCTGTTTAAGAACTCAGCCTTAGAATGGTGGAACACTATCCTCCAGTCTAGGGGAAGTGACATAATTTACATTATGGAATGGGAGGAATTTAAAAATATGGTAGAAAGGAATTCTGCCCTCCTAATGAAAAAGAACAGATAGCAAATAAATTCCTAAACCTTAGAATGACTGGAGTGGATAGTAAGGGTTACACTACATTATTCTTTGAATATGCTAGAATAGTACCGACCCTTGCATCACCTGAACCAGTCTTAATCTCCCGTTATATCTGGGGATTAATCAGTGAGATTAGGTATGTAGTCAAGGCGGCTAGACCTCAAACTATAGAAGATGCCGTAAAACTAGAAAACACCTTGACTGATGAATTAGTACGTACACGAGAAGAGGACCAGAGGAGGAACTTAGCTCAAAGGCTTACCCAAGAATTTCGTTATGGAAATTCCAACCGTGGGAAAAATGTAGGTTCTACTTCTGCACCTTACTGCAAATATTGCAAAAGGATGCATTCTGGAAGATGCTCTATATATTGCAATTTTTGCAAAATATCTGGACACAAGGAGGAAGACTGCAGGAAAAAGCCTAACAATAGGATATGCTACAACTGTGGAGAACAAGGTCATACCAAGCCAAAATGTCCAAAGCTAGCTCCAGCTGCAAACAACAAGAATACTAAAAATGCTAGAGCATTTGTTTTGACTGCAGAAGAAGCCAAGATGATTCCGGACATGATAGCCGGTACGTTTTTAGTTAATGATGTTTTGGCTAAAGTATTATTTGACTCTGGTGCAAACCAAAGTTTTATTAATACTTCATTTTGCAAACTTCTTAATCCGTCATTAACTAAACTCCCACAAGAATGTCTATTAGAGACAACAAATGGAGAAACCATTAAGTTTTCTGAAATCTTGCAGGGAGCAAGAATAGAATTTTTAAATCAAAAGTTTATTGCAAACCTTTATCCGATTAATCTGGAAGGATTTGATGTTGTATTAGGAATGGATTGGTTAATAGCCAATAAAGCCAGTATTTTATGTGATCAAAAATCAATTCAAGTAAATTCACCAAGGAGTGAAAAGATCACAATTAAAGGAAATAAGTCATCTAGATCTAGAAAATTCATCTCTGTGATGAAAACAGCAAGTTATATAAGAAAATGATCATTAGTGTATTTGATTTCCATAATCACTAACACTAAAGGAAAGGAATTAAAAGATATCCCAGTAGTGTCTTAGTTTCTAGATATATTTCCAGAAGAATTACAAGGACTACAGCCAGACAGGGAAGTTGAATTCAGAATCCCCTTGCTACCAGGGACAGCACTAATTGCCAAAGCACCGTATCATTTGGCACCCGCAGAAATGCAGGAACTGAAGAAACAATTAGACGAATTGTTAGAAAAATGATTCATACAGCCAAGTTCATCGCCATGGGGAGCGTCAATCTTATTCGTCAAGAAGAAAGACGGGTCAATGCGAATGTGCATTGATTATCGTGAATTGAACAAGGCCACGATTAAAAATCGGTATCCATTACCGAGAATCGATGATCTGTTCGATCAATTGCAAGGAGCTCGATTTTTCTCAAAGATCGATTTACGGTCAGGATATCATCAATTAAAGGTACAGGAAGAGGACATTCCTAAGACCGTTTTTAGAACAAGGTATGGCCATTATGAATTTACTGTCATGTCATTTGGTTTAACCAATGCCCCAGCCGCATTTATGGACATGATGAACCGAATATGTAAGCCATATTTGGATAAATTCATAATTGTCTTTATAGATGATATTCTCATTTACTCTAAGAGTAAGGAGGAACACGCAGTGCATCTGCACGCACTCCTAAGTTTATTAAGAAAAGAAAAGCTTTATGCAAAGTTTACGAAGTGCGAGTTTTGGTTAGAACAGGTACAGTTTCTTGGGCATTTAGTCAATCATGATGGAATTCATGTGGATCCCACTAAGATCGAGACAATTACCAAATGGAAAACCCCTGAGTCACCAACCGAGGTTAGAAGTTTCTTAGGATTGGCCGGTTATTATAGGAGATTTATTCGAGATTTTTCTAAAATAGTCATTCCCTTAACTAAGTTAACCTATAAATCCATTAAGTTTGAATGGGGACCAAAATAGGAAGAAGCCTTTAGAATTCTTAAGCAAAGATTAACCAACGCACCCATACTAGCGTTACCAGAAGGAACTGAAGACTTTGTAGTCTATTGTGACGCTTCTAAGTTAGGTTATGGATGTGTGTTGATGTAACGCCAAAAGGTTATAGCTTACGCATCTAGACAACTTAAGAATCATGAAGAGAATTATTCAACCCATGATCTAGAATTAGGAGCTATAATTTTTGCCCTGAAAATTTGGAGACATTACCTTTACGGTAGTAAGTTTACCATTTTCACCGACCATAAGAGTTTAAGGTATGCTTTCTAACAAAAGGAGTTGAATATGAGGCAAAGACGCTGGATGGAGATACTTAGTGATTATGATTGTGATATCCAGTATCATGCAGGTAAGACAAATATAGTAGCTGATGCTTTAAGCCGAAACTATCATGAAAAGCCAAAAAGAATACGTTCTCTTAAATTAAATCTACAGGTAGATTTAAATGAACAAATTAGAAAGGCACAAGAATCAGTAATCAAGGATGATACTGAAAAGTTGAAAGGAATGATTAAGGAACTAGAATAAGGAACATATGGAATTTGGAGATTCCATAAGAAAAGAATGTGGATACCTAAATCAGGAAACCTACGCCACCGTATATTAGAAGAAGCCCATAAGTCTAAGTATACGATGCATCCTGGAAGTGATAAGATGTATCAGGACTTAAGAAAGAACTTCTGGTGGATAGAAATGAAGAAAGATATAGCAACTTATGTTTCTAAATGTTTAACCTGTTCACAAGTTAAAGCTGGACATCAGAAACCCTCAGGTTTGTTGCAGCAATTTGAAATGCCCGTTTGGAAATGGGAATTGATAACAATGGATTTTGTTACCAAATTACCCAAAACAAGGAAAGGTAATGATACAATCTGGGTGATTGTAGACAGGCTAACTAAGTCAGCTCATTTCCTACCAATGAAGGAAACTTTCAGTATGAAACAGTTAGCTAAATTGTATGTAAATGAAATAGTTTCATTACATGGAATTCCTTTATCAGTTGTTTCTGATAGGGATAGCCGTTTTACCACTCATTTCTGGGCAAGTTTCCAAAAATCAATAGGAACCAAGCTCAATCTAAGCACAACTTATCATCCTCAAACGGACGGACAAAGCAAAAGGACAATTCAGACAATGGAAGATATGCTTAGAGCTTGTGTAATTGATTTCGGAGGTAATTTGGACGATCACTTACCGTTAATAGAACTTTCTTATAATAACAGTTATCACACAAGTATCAATGCTGCCCCATTCATAGCATTTTATGGATGAAAGTGTCGAACCCCAGTTTGTTGGGCAGAAGTTGGAGAAAAGCAACTATCTGGACCTGAAATAGTGCAAGAAACAACAGACAAAATCATCCAAGTCAAGGAACGACTGAAAGCAACACGTGATCGACAAAAGAGCTATGCTGATAACATACGAAAACCCTTGGAATTTCAGTTAGGAGACAAGGTGTTATTGAAAGTATCTCCTTGGAAATGAGTGGTAAGATTCATCAAAAGGGGAAAGCTAAGCCCCAGGTATGTTGGACCTTTTGAGATTATTAAAAGAATAGGACCTGTAGCCTATCAGCTACAACTACCAGAAGAAATGGCAAGAATACATGATGTATTTCATGTATGTAATCTCAAAAAGTGCTTAGCTGATGAATCACTGATAGTGCCTCTTAAGGATATAGAGGTAAATGAGTAGTTAAAATTTGTAGAAAGACCTCTACAAATTGAAGACAGAAAAGTCAAGAATCTCAAACACAAGAGACAAGTTCTGGTCAAAGTAAAATGGGACTCCAAGAGAGGACTAGAATATACATGGGAGATTGAATCAGAAATGCAAAAGAAATACCCGCATCTATTCCAGTAGACCTCGAGGACGAGTTCTAAAATAAGGTGGGGAGGATACAACAACCCTCCAAAATATTTTCCGACACCCTTAATATATTTAAAATATCCCTAGATGTCTTAAAACATACCCCGTACGCGAAAACCGAGCCCAAAATACCTTATATAATTAAAAATAAAATAAAAACAAGAAAAACAAGTTTGTCGCAGGCCGCGACAGACTGTCTTTACTCTTACGCGGGCCGCGACCGCTCATCAACGAGGCAGCACCCTGAGCTGCCACGTGGCAACCACGCGTCGAAGCTAGAGCGGTGACCCGACAAGGCTAGGGCCTACCCAGCCTATGTCGGGGGCCACGAAGGCCCTGCTTCCTTCTTCGCGAGGCGCGACGAAGTCCAAATGCAGCCCTATAAATTGAGGGCATTGGCCGTTCAGTCGAATTCGCACCAAATCTTTCTCTCTCTCGAATTTCTACATAGCAAACATAATTTTCGGGTATTATACCCCCTAATTAATGAAGTTCTGACCCATTGTAAGTATCATAACCCCGGTTACGTATTAAATACGCTGCCCGATTGATCCAGGGTTCCGTAACGGCTATCGTGGTTCTGCCCGACGTAGTCGTTGGAATGCCGTCTCGGGGAGGGTATTACTAATGTAAATATTGGGTTATTATGCTAACGCGTGTGCATTTGTGTAATTAATAGATAATCACCAGGAAATCCTTAAGGAAAACCCTAAGACAGCAATGTGAGTAATCTCCTTTTTGTAAACTATTTTTACAAAAACCTTAATTATTTTGCAATGTAATTAGCAAGGATTGAGTCTTTGTAGTCTTCAATTACTGCCGGTATGTTGGGGTTTTGAATACAAAATGTGGAACACGTTACCATTGGACAAAGAGTTAGCCAATGTGTAATATGACCCACCAGTCAGGATTGACAGTACTGAATGAGTAATTGTGTAGATATAAACATTGTAATCGCTCTCAATACTGTAAATTGATAAAACTCTTCTTGATTAAGCTGGGATTCACTCACCAGTATTTCCCACTGACAAAATGTTTTTAAAACGCATTTCAGGTAACAAAATATGAAAGCCAAATAGAAGCCAGCTGGACAGCACTGAAGGCTTGAAAAAGTGGCTATAAAAGTTACCTAAATAAAGAAGATGTTTTATTCAATAAAATAGGGATTATCTCTAAAAATCAGTTTGTAATGAAAACTTGGTTTTTATCCCAATGTGTTTATTTATATAAAATATGGTGTTTTACGCTGATCAAATTTTTCCTAACTGCGGTCCTGATGTAATTTCTGCGGCCAAAGTAATAAACACCGATACCACCAAAAATGGTCGCGGCCGCCCGTTCCCGGGACAGATAGGGGACGGGGGTTGCGACATGATCAGGCCGAGGGCCCAGTATGCCTGGACTTCCATTGGGCCGCGGCACCGAAGGGTAAGGGCAAGGTGGGGCTGGGCTAGTTTAGGGGTGTTCAGAATTCGTTTCGAATTCGAAAAATTCGAAATTCGTTTAAATTCGATACGATTATCAAGAATTCGTTTCGATTAAAAGAATTCGAATTCAAATTCAAATTCGATTCAATTCGAGTCAAGTAAATCGAATACGAATCGAATACGAATTTATAATTTCAAATTCGATTCGATTCGAAATTCGAATAAATATTATACATTATTATTTATTATTTTTATATATAATGCATATATAACTTTTATTAAGCTATACTATAAATTATATTCAATTTTTTTCCATGTATTAAAATGACCCATTACCAAACCCACTACATAGCTCATAACTAAAACCTAAGTAACAAATCTATCAATAGATTTATAACCCTAAAAATATTAACTTGTAATGTGGAGTGGTTATTCCGACTTCTCGTTTTGAATTTTAGACTTATGGTACTTTATTTGGAACTTTTTAATGTGATATCGTGCTTTATGGCTGCTTAAAATTTATGTTTCGTTTTGATAGTTTTTTACATGTTTTTAATTAATCCGAACTAAATCGAATATATTCGAATTCGATTCGAATTCGAATTTTTAATCGAATACGAATTGGGTTTTTTATTTGAATACGAATTCGAATCGAATTCGGTAAGTTTTAATCGAATTCGAATCGAATACGAATTCAAGGGAAAATAAAAATTATTCGAATAATTCGAAAATTCGATATTCGATTCGATGAACACCCCTAGGCTAGTTTGTGGGCCGAAGGTGTGTGCTTGTCCAAGAAGAGAGGCCCATTGGCTATTGCCCCAATTTGATGGGAAACAATGTATGGGTGTGGCGAGTCCGACCCGGCTGGGAGGAGTTGGAGCGGCCTCAACCACGTCCGCGACTGCGTCCCCGGCCACGGTAGGATTCTGACCGGGCCTCAGATGGAGCCTGGGGAGCGGAGTTGGTCGACGGAGCGGGCCGATTTTGGCTTTGAGTATGTAGGGCAGTAGCGGCTTGGGAGGCAGAGTACATAGCTTGGTTGGCTTTGGCGGTCTCGTTCATGCATAACTGTGAATGGACGTCGAAGAAGGAGGGAAGGGGTTTGGTGTTCTGAAGAATAGTAGTCACGGTCTCGTATTGTTCGGTGAGGCCAGCCAAGGTTTGAAGGACGAGGGATTGTTCGTAGACCGGCGCGTCAACGTTGCTGAGTTGATCGGCCAAGACTTTGATCTCCTGGCAGTAGGCGTTCTTGTTTGAAAAATTCTCTAGACGGATGGTGGCGAATTTCTGTTTAAGGTAGAGGGCATGGGTAGCCTTGTTATCTTGGAAAAGAGATTCGATGGCTTTCCAGGCGTCATAGGCGGTGGTTTTGGTTTTGATGACCGTTTTGAGTAGGTTCGTGGAGATGGTGCTATATATCCATTAAAGGACTATGGCATCTAGGCGTTCCCACGAGTCGGCAGGAGAAGAGGTGGTTTCTGGTTGTTTGTCCTTGTCGGATGAGGAGGAGGGAGTAGCGGGTGGTGGGCGTGGGGCGAGGTGGTCGGAGACTAGATACGCCGTACAGTGGAGGCGAAAAAGTTCCGACCAGGTGTTATAATCGGCTGTCTCGTGATCGAGGGTTACCGGGATGAAGGTTTTTATGTTGGAGACGGTGACGGCTGGATGAAGCTTGTTATCGGCCATGGCGAAAGAAAAAAAAATGGAGAGGGACGAGCAGTAAGGGGCGACGGCAGGCTGAGAAGAAAGAGGGGAGGATCAGGGTTAGGCTGATACCATGTAAGATTATGGTTTGTCAAGCTTGATCCCTTTTCATTCACAATACTCAACATATATAGTTACAATGAGATCTCCTATTTTTAGAAATAAATAATACAATAATAACTATACAATCACTATCATAATTAGCGTAGTTTATTAAAAAACCCACTGCCCTACATGTTACGTAATTAAAATAACGCGTCTTGATAATTGAATAAAAACAAAACTAGAAAGTTTATAGATTAAAACTGAAAATCTATATAAACCAGTTTTCATTTTTAATGTTGTGTGTATTATTTAACGTTTAAGTTTATAAGATCATGTCCGATTCTTCTAGTAATGATTGGCCTAGTTCTCCTCCTCCTTTTGGCCTCTTTGTCGGTATCCTGGTTGGTGTATTTGTTTTTTTAATGGGTAAGTTGTATTTGAATTCATGTATCCAATATTTAGAGAACATACACATATTTATAATTTAGTTCCTAGCAGATTCTAGATGTTAAAAGTATCTCTTTTGCAGTGTGTTCGGGATTGTGGAGGCTAATAACATATACAAATTCTATGGAAAAGAAGGCGAAGGCATTAGCGAATGACGACCCTCCGTTTATTCCCCTCACCATGGTCAAGTTCCTCGATGATATGGAATTGGAAAAGCCCATCCGATTCACCTCTCAACAACTACAAGTATCCACAGATAACTTTAGCATTATGTTGGGTTCAGGTGGTTTTGGGAAAGTTTACAAGGGAGTCATCAGCAAAAACAAACCTGTAGCTGTTAAAGTACTAAATGGTACCTCTGACCCACGAGTAGAGGAACAATTCATGGCGGAAGTGAGTACTATGGGAAGAACCCATCACTTTAATCTTGTTAGGCTCTATGGGTTTTGTTATGAATCAAGTTTAATAGCTCTTGTATACGAGTACATGGTTAACGGCTCGTTGGATAATCACTTGTTTAAAGCGAACAAAGGGTCTATGTTAGGGTTTGACAAGCTTCATGAGATTGCGGTGGGAACTGCAAGAGGCATTACATACTTGCATGAAGATTGTGCTCAAAGAATAGTTCACTATGATATTAAACCAGGAAACATACTCTTGGATTCAAATTTTTGTGCAAAAGTAGCTGATTTCGGTTTGGCCAAACTTTGCAACAGGGATAACACTCATATAACCATGACAGGGGGACGAGGTACCCCGGGCTATGCTGCTCCTGAGCTCTGGATGTCTCTTCCAGTTACACATAAATGTGATGTTTATAGTTTCGGGATGCTACTGTTTGAGATCATCAGGAGGAGGAGGAACATCGACATTAGTACTAATCTTAGTGATATCCAACAGTGGTTCCCCTTATGGGCTTGGGGCAAGTATGAAAAGAATCAATTAAATGATCTGATGACAGACTATGAGATCGAAGAGAAGGATCATGAAGTTGTGGAAAGGATGTTAAAGGTGGCTCTATGTTGTGTTCAGTATAGGCCAGAGGCTAGGCCGTCAATGAGCATCATAGTTAAAATGTTGGAAGGTTTGTTAGAGGTGCCTGAGCCTTTAAATCCTTTTACACATATGTTTTCAGGGGCTAACGAACAACCTAATGATTCTTTCGGTCAAATTTGCTTGGATGTCAGTAGTTCAGATTGGTCTTCATCTGAAGTTGTAACAAAATCTGGTGTAGTCACGGGAACACCAGTTATGAGGAGATATGAGATAACAATGGCATCCGTATAGTCATGTGAAACTGCAACATGATTATAGTGCATACCTAGCCTTTTTATTTTCAAACTACTCTTATCGTTAGAATAAAAATGATATATTTTTTTTCTGATGATAAAGTTTCAATCAAGTTTATCTTTTAGTTGGCAGCAATGTATATTTGACGCTTCCATTCGATTTATGTCTTGTGATATTCTTATATTTGCGTTTGCTTTTTTAACACAGTAGCTATAATATTAGCAGCTACTACAATATTTGGCAATTAAAATATTTTGTATGGTTTCAATATTAATATGTACTTTTGTGCTCTCAAAATCTCAAACTTGAATGGCTCAATGAGGGTCATTGCGACCTTCTTCAAGCCGGAGATGCAACACCAAAGAAAGATCCAAACGGATGCAAAACAAAATAATTCAATAATTGTGATCCACATCATTTTTATTCAACTAAGTTCCAACCGAAACCATCAATTACAATAAAGTGGCAAGTAAACGAATGGTAAGTTTTTAATACAACCCTGCCCGCCAACAGTGTGGACACCAGCCGTGCACACCAGCCCGCCAACGGTGTCGAGGATGGCGTGGAGTTGGAGACGTTGAGTTTCCCACCGGCGTGTACAGGGGCTGATCTTAGTGGAGCAGTGGCAGGGCCACAGCCCTGGCAAGTTTTTCGGCCGTAGTGCTAATTTTCCGCATTTCGATCGAAATTTTGTATATATACTATGTTCGGTCCGGGCAAGTTTTTCGGCCGTAGTGCTAATTTTAGTGCTCGTGTCTTTCGGCCCTGGCAGGTTCAACGGGCAAGATCCGCCACTGGGCGTGTAGGCATTTTGTAAGGTGACATGGCGTGTTTTGATTGCCCGTGGTCAGTAGCCGTTGACACCACCGAATAGTAAGTTTTTAAAATTTAAAAAAAATTACTTTTTAAAACTAAATAAATTCTTCTATAAATAGATCCCTCTTCTTCCATTTTTTACAAACACTCACATTTCATACAAAATTCTCTCAACTCTCTACCCATTTCCACTTTAAAATTCCAAAAATGGCAACAATTCTGTGGACTAAAGAAGAAGATATCGCGTTATGCGAGTCGTGGTTCGAAGCTCTTAGCCACTACACGCCGTGTAATCACTCGAGTGGTCCGTTTTGGAGGAGAATTTTACAACACTTTTGCGTCTATAGGGGTTAGACAACCCGAACCGTAGACACGTTTTCTTCTTATTTTTGTTTGGATAGTGAAAGATTCGAGATGGTGCATACCGTGGTGGAAAATGTGGGTGGTGACCTTGGGGAGGACGACATCATACAAGTCGCCCTCATCAACTTCAGTCACGACTACAACCACGAATTCAAACACGTTTTGGCATGGCAAATAGTTATATTTTTTATTTAATAATGCTTAATTTTTAGGTTTTAATTTTTAAATTTTTGAATTTTTGAATTATGTAATATTATTAATTTTTGAATTATGTAATGTTATTAATTTTTAAATTATGTAATGTTCAATTATTAATGTTATTTGTTTAATTATTATTAATGTTTTTTAAATAGATAGATTTTATAAATTTTTTAAATATAATTTAATGATAAAAAAAATTGTGCCACAAATCGAGTAACGCCACACTTCCACACCCCGTCTCATACCTCTCGTTTTTTGCACCACGCCCCATTTCTGACGCGTGCTGATGTGATCTCAACATGTCGCACTACGCTCTATTTTCAAGCCCCTCCACACCGTATTCCACACCCCGTCCCACACCTCTCGGTTTTTGCACCACGCCCCATTTCTGACATGTGCTGATGTGACGTCCACATGTCGCACAATGCTCCATTTTCAAACCCTTTCACACTGTATTCACATCCAATCCATCAATTTATACATACATTCCACTAAAAAACAACTCCCATATCAATATATTTTCACTAAAAACAAATATTTTTTCTCTCTCCTTTCAATTAAATAATATTATCATTACATTTTTCTCACTTCCACTCACAACCACTTTTAAAATATATTAAAAAATTATAACGGGTGAACAGTGTCCCTCCAAATATACAGATGAACAGTAACATTTTCTCTCTCCTCTACTCACAACCACTTTTTATACCCTTTATAATATAAAAACCCCTCCTCAGATAATTTGATGGTTAGGATGTGAATGCTCTAACAAGGCCGGAGACAATAATGGCGGTGCTTCTTTTCTCTTTACCAATGCCATTTGATTGTTAAATGATTGGTTGTTGTGTTGTGGGTTGTCTGTTTAGACAATGTGAATGGAGGTTGTGGTGTGAATCAAATTGAAATTTGGGTTGCTTTGGTGGTTGGTTGTGATGGGGTTGTGAATAAGTTTTAATCAAAAAGTTTGAATGGTTTTCAGAAAGTTGACTTTGGTTGCTTCTGGGAATTTATTTGTTTATTTTTTTTAAAGATGAACTTCATTAACATAAAGTGAAACGGAACTTCAAGATGGAGATAACCGCACGCACAAACATTACATAATATCAGATCGAAAATGACACCACCCTTTCCAATCTACGTTACCCTCCTTGTACCTACTCTTATACCAAAGAAATCCTAACGCTTTTACATCGGATACAATGTGACTTATTATTAAAAATCTTGTCATTTCTGGCCTTCCAAAGGCACCAACATGTTATGATAAGCAACCCGTAAATAACCTCTTTCCCCGTCCAAATGCTTAACCACTTGAAGCACATCGTTAAACGCGAACATGAACAATGGTGGTATTCTACACCAAGAAGAAACACCACCCCAAACCCCACTTGCGATCGTACACGCCGTAAAAAGATGATCCGTTGTTTCTTCCACCTCACCGCATAAAGTACAAAAACCGTCTCCAACCACAATGTTCCGCCTTCTGAGCGCCGTCATAGTCGGAATTCTATCCAAGTTCGCCCTCCACATAAATATGTTACACTTGTTCGGGATCCACTTGCACCACTTATACAATTGGTTCTCATTTCTATTAACCGGCCCTGTCAACCACAGTTTCGATTCCTTCACAGAATATTCCGAATGGCCCTCTAAATTCCACCCCCAACCATCCTTTTTATTAGATAATACCACATCTCCTACCAACCGATGACACGCCACAAGCTCAGCAATTTCTAGGTCTTCACCAGGATACCTTTTCCAATCCCATATTTCATCCTTCCAACATCCTCTTGAACGCCAATTCTTTCTGATATGGTACACCACTTGTTATTGTCAAGCCGAAAAAGGTTAGGGAATAAAACCTTCAAAGGCTCCTTTGTCACCCAAGGATCAATCCAAAATTTAACCTTCGTACCTTCCCCCACGATGCCCCGAATCATATCAACAAAATGGACTCCTTCGACCTTTGTACGATACCCTAAGACCGTGGGGTATGATGGGGCGGGGGTTGGGCGTGGGTTGGGGCATTTGGTGACATGTGGCTTGGGGGGCAGACATTGGGCGACTCACATTTAAACAGGGTATGGTGGGGCGGGGGTTTGGGGCGTGGGTTTGGTGGGCTTCGCTGGGCTGACCGGTGGGCTGTTTGTTAAACAACAAATTTAATTTTTTTAATATTTTTAATTAAAGAAAATTACATAAAAACCAATTCCTAATGTTTATATTTGTTTTTTATCTCTTCTCTCATCTCCAACACTATTTGTAACTCGTCACCCTGTAGGTTCCCCTACGCAAGCCCGAACTCCCAGTTGAAGGCGATGCCGTATCAGATCTTGATTTTTGAGCACGCTTTTTTGAGGCATCTCTTCCATACTCAGGCCGGTTTGGGCTTGGCAAATCATCCAAAAGGTCCTCAAACTCTTGATCTCGTGCATCAGTTTGGGCTTGGGACGAGGCCCTTGACCTTTTGGAAGAAGTGTTACTTTCGCTACCACTGGGGATATTCGACCACTTTGGATGGAACTTACAAATCTCCCAACAATGCATGAAACGGAAGTCGGTCCCCACATTTGTCTTGAATTGAACCAATGCATTCATCACAATGTCGGCTTCGGTTTCACCACTTTTTGGGTTTTGTTTTGCTTTATTTAAAAAACCACTATATTTTGTAAGTTGGCCGCTTATCTCGGTCCACTTCGAGGATAAGCTATCGTTTTCACGATAAACCTCTCTTCCCAATTCTTCATGGAATACTCTACTAACCCCTTGCCACAAATGGGTTCGATGTTGAGAATTTCCTATTTTTATAAAAACAAAATTTAATATATTACAAAGTTATATAAAAAAACCATTAATATAAACAAAGTTTAAGAATACCTAAAGTTGCATGTTAAGATTGTTGAAACCAACCCCTCGGCAATGCAAGTTCTTCAGGAACGGTCCATTTTAGTTGTTTTCGCTTAGCGGTTTCAAGTGCTTTATCCCCCTCGGTTTTTTTCTTATGGCTTCTCTTTTTGATGGGTTTCGATGCGGAAGGACCATCGTTGGGTGGTTGAGATTCGGGGACGGTTTCGTTTTGTGAAAGGTCGATGGAGTTTGGTGAAAGGTTGATGGGCGTTTGTGTAAACGGGGTAGGTATCGCATCATCGGTGTGTGGGAAGTTAGTAAACAAACAATTCCCAAGATACGATGCATAACTCGCTTCTTGGGGCATAGAAGAGTGTATCAAAAATGGACGAGACATTGGACGAATGGGTGGTGGGCTAGGATTATTTTCTTGGAATGCATACGGGTTGGTCGGGTCAAAAGGACGGTTATGAGGATGCATTTTTTTTCGTTTTGTAGATGGAGAATTGGAGATGATTATAGAAGATGTGGTTGAATGTGGTAAAAAATGGAAGAAAAATGTGAGTTTTTTAGTGGAAAAATATTTTTTTTTAAAGATAGTCGTTGGCCAACGGCTAGCCCAACGGTTACTTTGGTTTGTCTAGTGAGAACCCGCCATGTCAGCTTGGCCAGACCGCCCCACGCCCGGCTTGAAACCCAAGCCCCAAGGGCCACGCCCAAACCCAAGCCCACCCGGGGTGGTGGCTTGGGCGTTTTCCCCCAACCCACGCCCAAACCCCTGCCCCATACCCCACGGTCTAATCTCACCATTTTAGTCCACGTTCGTGCTATACTCTTATTAGAAGGATAAGTATCCCAATGATGTGGAGTAAAATACACATATTTGTCCCGTGTAGATTGTATACTTTATGTATAGGTTTTATTTGTTTTTATTTAGTTTTAGTGTTATATTATATTATATTGTGTTTTGGCAGGTCTTGGTGCAAATGGAGCGAAAACAAGTAATAATTAAATAACCAGCCAGTTGAGTAGAGTCGATCACCAGTAACCGAACTAAAATTACCGTTATTTTCCTTGATTGGGCCAAAACCACTATCTTTATAAAATAAAGAGTTAAATGCTTGGTTGGTCCCTGTGGTTTGCAAAAATTGCACACTTGGTCCCAATGCTTTACTAATTACACTCGTGGTCCCGGAACTTGTCAAAAGTGCACTCGCTTGGTCCCTAGCCCTAACTGAAGTTAAATTTCTCTGTTAAAACCCCTCACGTGCTTATCACGTGAGGGTAATTTGGTCTTTTCACCTCGATTTGATGTCTTGCACAGTATAGTCACTGGATGTCAGTTGGTATTTATGGTTTTCCCTCTCAATTCTTCTCATCTCTCTCACACTAACACCAAGAAACCCTACCGTCTCATCTCTCTCACACTAAAATCCAGGCGATTGAAGAGATAATCAGCCGTATAGGATCGATCGAACAGAATGGGTTGGTACATTAGAGACCAGTATGATGATTTCACTCCAGATCGTGATTACAGTAAGTTTTTTTGTCTGATTGTGCTAAAGTTCAAACATTTAGCGATTTTCAAGTGTCTGATAGTGTTTTGCCTGTTTTTTTGTTATGATTTTTGAACAGATGGAAACCCTAGTTTGTTTTCTGCAAGAATCTTCTATGGTGGATTTTTTAGGAGGGGTCCAAGCAGAAGGTATCTACAAGGAAGGTCAGTGTATGTGGATTACATCGACATTGATGAGTTTTCTGTTCATGAAGTTGATTGGATGATGCGAGAACTAAAGTTGTTGAAAGAAAAGGTGCCACTTTATTATCATTTTCAAATACCAGGTAGAGATTTAGATACTGGTTTGGTAGCTTTAGGATGTGATGCTGATGTTCGTAACTTGTCAAAATATGTGGGTGAAAATAAGTTGATCAACTTTTACATTGAAGAGGGAAAATCTATGGTTGATACTTATTTAAAATCACCTGAGGGATCTAGGGTTGTTATTGAGGTATTAGAAGAGGAAAACCAGGAGATTGTTGGTGTTAGACAAAACAAAAAAAAGTTGGTACCTAGAAGGAGATTAATGCTTGAGTATGTTGAAGGGTCCTCTAGTGTTAATAAGAATACAAGTAATATAGAGATTGAGACTGATAATGCAATAGGTAACAATGATAATGCAATAGGTAACAATGATAATCCAGTAGGTAACAATGATAATATAGGGATTGAGACTGATAATGCAAAAGAGGGTACATGTGTAGATGGTTTTAACTTTGATGACATTGATTTTTCTGGAGAATTCCCAAACAATGAGGGTCATAAGGATAATGAGGGTGATAGGGAGGCTGAGGATGAGGGTGATAGGGAGGCTGAGGGTGATAGGGAGGCTGAGTATGAGGGTGGTAGTGAGGATGAAGGTGATAGGGAGGCTGAGGATGAGGGTGGTAGTGAGGATGATGGTGATGATTCAGAAGACAGTGACTACATAGTTGACAATGATTATGAGGTGGAAGAAATGGAAGTTGATATGAGGGACTTCAATGTTTTTGTAGATGAGGATGAAGAATATGTGGGCAGCCATAATTCTGGCATTGATGATGATGTTAGAACTGAAGTAGATGTTGAAAATGAAATTGATGACAGCCTTAGCTATGAATCATTTGATAGCTTAACTGATGAATCAATGGAAGACTTTGAAACAAGAAGGAGCCAAAAGGTAAGGGAAATCAGGAATAAACAAAAGGTTAGCATTTGTTTACTTAACTGTTTATTATTTATTTGGACAGTTTGTTAAAATATTTAGTAACTGTTGAGACTCTTAACTGTTTGAACAGGGAAAGAGTAGGATGCATGAAGCAAGGTTTTACTTGGGTCAGCAATTTGGATCTGCAAAGGAGGTTAAAGAACAAGTTAGGAGGCATGCCGTTCTTACCAAAAGGGAGTTGTCATTTTTGAGAAATGACAAGGCTAGGATTAGAGTAGTATGTGAAGGGAACGTCCCAGTTTACAAGAAAGGTGATGGGTTTGTGAAACAAGTACCCAAGAAGGGCAATAAGGGAAAATCTGTTGGGCCCAAGCCCAATGAACCTACTGTTGGGCCCAAGTCCAGGGAATCTTTCAGTGGGTCTCAAAAGGGTAAAAAGGTACTCACTGCCAATGCCATATTCTGCAGAAAAAGAAAAGAAAGATTAGACAAAGTAGTTTGTCCATTTATGTTGTATGTTGCTAAAGAGAAAGATCAAGTGGAAACTTGGACAGTGAAAAGTCACAAGTCGGAACACACCTGTCTGCAAATTAGGGAAAGCCATCACCTCACAGCAAAGTTCATGGCTAAGGAGCCTGCTGTGAAGAGATTGGTTGAATGTAACAAAGACATCTCTGTGAGGACCATCCAAGAAGAGCTGGCAAGGAAGTATGAACTTAGGGTTTCAAGGATGAAAGCATTTAGGGCAAAGTCTCTTGCTTCTAAAGAAGTTCAAGGTGACAACAAGGAACAATATTCAAGGTTAAGGGATTACATAATGGAGCTTCAAAGTGCAAATCCAGACACAACAGTGCACATTGAAGTTGAGTCTGAACCCAACCCAGATTCTCCAACAAGGGTGTTCAAGAGAATTTACATCTGCTTGGGTCCACTGAAGCTAGGTTTCAAAGAATGTGGGAGGGACATACTAGGCTTAGATGGGGCTTTCTTGAAGGGTTCACAACAGGGTCAGGTATTAGTTGCAGTAGGCTTGGATTCCAACAATGGACTCTATCCACTGGCCTATGCAATTGCAGAAGCAGAGAACAAGGATTCCTGGACATGGTTTCTAGAATGTCTCAAAGATGATCTAGCATTACAAAACAACTCAAGGTTTACCTTCATTTCTGATAGAGAAAAGGTTAGCCTATGCAATTTCTGATCCACTGTTTATATTTATTGGTTTGAATTTTAACATGTTTACTATTTTTGGGTGTTAATTTTAGGGCCTTATTCCTGCACTTGAAAAGGTATTCCCTGCTGCAGAACACAGGTTCTGCCTTATGCATATTCACCAAAATATGAAGTTAAAATGGAGGGGCAAAGGCTTTAAAGATTGTTTATGGGCATGTGCAACTGCCAGAACAGGTAACTTGTTGATTCATTAGTTAGGTAAAGTTTGTTATGCCTTGATTGACTCATGTTCTTGTGTAATAGTACCTGAGTTTAGGGAAAAAATGGAAGAGTTGAAGAAGTTCAATGAGGATGCATACAACTGGTTGGCACAAATTCCACCAAAGCATTGGTCTAGATCTCACTTCACAGGTAATATACACAAACACTAGACAACATCTCAGATTAAGTACAAATTTATTTATCACTTTATTGGTTATCAATGTGTAGGTTGGGCACAATCTGATGTTCTACTGAACAACATGTGCGAAGTTTTAAATGCCAAAACTGTTGAAGGGAGGGAAAAGCCAATCATTTCATGCTTGGACTATCTTAGGGAGTATTTGATGAAGAGAATAGTCAATGTGATGAAGGTGCAACATCAGTGTAAGGGCCCCGTCACACCAAAGATAACAGAGATTTTAGATGGGATCAAGAAGGCTGCAGCCCAATGCACTGTGAAATGGTGTGGTGATAGTAGGTGGCAGGTACAAGGGACTCTTGGGCAGTATGTTGTAAATGTCGAACAAAAGGTTTGCACATGTAGGAGGTGGGAAATTTCTGGAATACCATGTAAGCATGCTGTAGCTGTTAACTGGGATATGGCTGCACACAGACAAGAGGTTGGGCCACCTGAGGATTGGGTCCATCCATGCTACTATCTGGACACTTGGAAAAAGGCTTATGCCTACAAGGTTGGTCCTATCAATGGTCCCAAACTCTGGCCAATATCACCAGTCCCAACAACATTGACCCCCCCCCCCCACTTCACCACAAACAAGCTGGCAGGCCAAAGAAAAAGAGGAGAAGAGACCAAGTGGAGGTTGAAGATGCCATGGAGAAGAAAGGTAAGCTGACAAGAAAGGGTGGGACTGTAACCTGTAAGAAATGCAAGGTGAAGGGGCATAATTCAAGAAGTTGTAAGTCAACTGAACGTGGTTCTGCAAATGATGACGTAGCTGCTGGTGGTTCTGCTGGTGGATCTGCAGCTGAAGAATAGGTTGGATGCTTTTGAAGGGCTGCATTTATATTATCTTTTGGTTATGTTAATCAGCCGTATGCTATAAACAATACATTATGTTTGACATGTTTAACTATTGTGGCTTATGTTTATGCCACCATTTTGGTTGTCTATTATGTTTGACATGTTATTCAGGCGTATTATGTCCATTTTGGTTGTCTTTTGGCTGCATTTATTATGGTTGTTGAGTGTTTTATTAAGGTTGCTTGGAAAATCAGCAATGGCAGGGTAATAAATAGCTTTGGCAGTTGAGTGTGTTTATTGTGGTTGTTGTGTCTTTATTAATTAGGTTAGTTGTGTCTTTATTAGGTTTCTTGGGCATTAAATGGTCATCCGTATCGCTTTTGCGCTTTATTAACAATGGTCACACACACAATACCTTTGAACACCCAAAATCGACCAATTTCATTCAAGTAGTATTTGGTCAAATTACATAATTCACACTAAAGCTAACAAGATTGCAAACTGTAGCCCTAACAGAAACAACAGTACTAAAATCAGCTTGTTCTTCCATCTTAGTTCAGTCCGAAGTTCATCCCTTTCTTGATCCGCCCTGTTTCTTGCTCGAAGTAGCCCTGGAATGATGCGAACAGCTCGTGGGCACATTGGCGGGTCAACCCAACCAATAAATCCAGGACACGTGACATCCTGTCACATCAAAGAATTCAAAAATTCGAACCAAATACAACATCGATTAATGAAAGCTATTGCTTACCGGTGATGGACATGAATAGAATCGACGTCCTGGGTTGTTGTCGGTCCATGATGTTCGAACAATGGCTAACTTTCCACATCGATAGGTTGCCATCTTCTATCGTTCCTGGAGAAACATGGGAGACAGGAGGACTGAACTAGGGTTCCATATGAAGAAGACGACCGTTATTATTGAGGGAAAGAGGAAGATAAGGTGGTTTTTATAAGGAAATCGAGGTGAAAAGACCAAATTACCCTCACGTGATAAGCACGTGAGGGGTTTTAACAGAGAAATTTAACTTCAGTTAGGGCTAGGGACCAAGCGAGTGCACTTTTGACAAGTTTCGGGACCACGAGTGTAATTAGTAAAGCATTGGGACCAAGTGTGCAATTTTTGCAAACCACAGGGACCAACCAAGCATTTAACTCTAAAATAAAACTAGAGATACCTGAATGGTAATACATGGAGGTTGAAAAAATTGTGATCTATAATAGAATTTGAGGGGCTATAAATGCACAAAAGTACGAAAGTTGATAAAGGTTTACGTGGAAAGCAACATTTCATGATTGCACTTGAATTTAATTGAACATATAATACCGATTTTACCCCTAGTGAGTTCCCCAAATTACAACCACTTGCCATCGCATGTTTTATATGGAATTGAGCCTCTATGCACATTGTTTAGCTTTGATTGGGCCCTGCCATTATTTGCCAGACATGTATTTCAGCCCATTTTTTAACGGAGATATTCCACAACAGGCGATAGGTATTGCACCCGCTTAGCAGGCCCTCCACCCCACAATGGCACAAGACTATGTTGTCTTAACCGGGCCCACGTTTGGCATCAGAGTTTGGCTTGGCGCTTCCCAAGAAAATTTCCAGCCCACCGGCATCCCTGGCAGTTGCATCCTCCACAAGAGTCAAGACTCTCTAGAGTAAATGCACTATAATAGAAAACTCGGGTGTGCTCCAGGATTCGAACTTTAGACCATAAGGTCCCAATTAATTAGAATCCTCAACACATATATAGACATCGCAAGAAAAAAAGGACGGAATATAGATTTAGAGAAGGGGGACGAGACGTGAACATCAGTCGCAGACGACAGAGCTTCATTGGACAAATTTTAAAGATTGTTTGGAAAGGAACGAAGCACAAGGATCATTGAATTGAAGATCAAGAAGCTTGGAGAGCAAAGGATTAACGGGTTTTTATACTCGATTTCTTTAGTTTTCTATTTTTCTTGTTTGATATCAATGAATTCTTGTTGTAGACTTTGTTTAATTATTTTTAAGACTGTTTTCTGGCTAAACCTTTCGTTGCTACCTAGGTTAAGATGAATATTTAATAAAGTTTGGATTTCTTTTCGTTTATTATCGTGTGTATGGGTTTTTCTTAAAAAGTAAAGAACTTTGGAACCTTTAATTTATTGCGTATGCGTATCTAGTTTTGATTATTGATTATTTATTCGTTTCACATAAACCTTGGTGAATGTCTTTCATAGGATAGGTTTGTGTTGATTGTTCGAGTCTTTGCGGGTTCGGGTAGTCTTTGGGTGAATTGGCCAATAGCCTTAGAAACGGTAAATAAAATATATTTAGAACTTGATATTCTGCTAATCTTGTCGCTGAGAGGCTCGAGATTATTAATAGGTCTCGGTTTGATATATAGCTAAGATTAGGTTTTGAGAGAAATCGGTCTTAGTTCCCTAATCTTATTCGTGTCTATTAAACTAAATTAAAATCCATAGTTGCCTTAGACTTTCGCGCTGAGAGGTAGATTGTCGGATTAAGGCACTTTTAAAGAAGTTAGAGGACTGAGAGGAAGTCTAACCAACTGGTAGTCATAACAGCCCTGTAGAGTCTCACAGGTTTCTTCCTGAGAAGGGTCGGGAGGTCTTAGTAGGGATTTCTTAGGGTTTAGCACACGAAGATCCCGGTTCCATACCACTTTAGTTTCGAATAGAAATCCATTTCTAGTTAAATAGGATTCCAATCTAGGTAGCCTTCATCATCACTGCGTTAAGTCTTCGTCCAAATTCGCGTCTAGTTAGTCTAGTTAATTAGTTTAATTTTAATTTCAATTATTAGGATATTTAGACCCCCCCCCCCAATCAAATAAACAGTTAGAGTCCGTGTCAGTCTAAGTCTAGATAGAAGTTAGTAAACGTAATTAGAGAGTCTCATGGGTTCGATACTCAGACTTGCTTAGGCTATACTACATTGACCGGTACACTTGTCGGTTATGTGGTCTAGGTTTAGAGAGTCTTAGTTATAAATTTAAAACTTAGAGCCTCTAGTTTAGGGTTTAATTTAGTTAATTTATTTAGGCCACTTTTAGCACATCACCCAACGTCTCCCAGAAACATGAATGACGTCTATAACTTTCCTCCAAAGAGCGTCACAATCAACTCTATACCTCCATAACCATTTTAATATTAAAGCGTTGTTCGTAACTTCAAGCTTATTTAAGCCCAAACCTCCATCACTTCTCGGCTTCATCACCTTGTCCCAAGCTACCCAATGAACCTTACTCACTTTATCATTGCCGCCCCATAGGAATCTCTTAATTATCGACTCAAGCTTGTTCACCACGGCCACCGGCGCTTTGTACAAAGAAAAATAATAGGTAGGAAGGCTCTCTAACACGGATTTAATGAGCACCACTCTCCCTTCTATTGATAAAACATTCGCCTTCCATCTCGACAATCTATTATTAAACACCTTAATAACCGATTCCCTATTGTTGATTCGACCCATATTTACACCCACAAGAATTCCCAAGTACTTAAATGGAGTATCACCATGTTTACATCCGAAAACTCTAGCCTCCGAAAGCACCTCATCATTACTCTTCCCGACCCCAAACAAAGTAGATTTATTAATAATAATCCGAAGCCCCAAACACAAATGAAAGTTCCGCAAAATCCTCTTCAGAGCTTGAAAGTTAAATCCAGACCACTCGCCCATAACCATGGCATCGTCCACATACAATAGATGCGAGACAACCGGCCCCCCCATTAGGCAATCTCACACCGTCAAAAGCTCCAATATCACATGCCTTTCGGACAATACTAGAAAACGCCTCCATAATAATAATGAATAAGAAAGGAGTTATAGGATCACCTTGACGCAAACTGTCGCGACCCCCGTCCCCTAATCACCCAGGAATGGGCGGCCGCGAGCCAGTATCAATGGTATCGGTGTTTTATCAATTTGGCAGCGGAATTTACATCAGGACCGTAGTTAGGAAATATTTTATCAGAGTAAAATACTACATTTTTATAATAGTAAATACATGGGAAATTCCAAAGTTTCTATTACAATCATGTTTATAGGGATAAACCCTAATTTATTTAATTAAAAATCCTCTTTATTTAGGTAACTTTTATAGCCACATTTTTCCAAGCCTTCAGTTGTCACACCCCGATTTCCACGTGTCACCGGTGGGCCCGGTGGGGGAGTATCGTGACGTGGTTGGCAACGTAATAGTCAAACAACACAATATAATAATGCACAGCGGAAGCAATTTAAAATAATATACAACCGAATTTACTTATTGTAATCAAAGTCACAATATCCGGTGTTTATCCACAGAACGGATCGAAACAAAATAACATTTATGGTTCAACAGACTTCTGGCATCCTAAGCTTGCGAGACTTTTATTGATGCTTAGGAGATAATCCAGCCAAATTTCGTTTAGTACCTGCATTCAGTCTTTTTGGGAAAATACGTCAGTTTACACTGGTAAATACATTCAACTGACTCATTTTGGAAAATGATTGAAATTTGGTTTGGATGCACGTGGCATAAATCATTTTATTTAACTTGGGAGAATTATTTAATATTATAATCTTGTGAACGAATTACATGTTACTTATGCGTTCAGTAGCCCGGAACGTATCCGGGTTAAAGATTAATAGACACACCACTATAATGAGTTATACACGGACGGTGTACGCCTACACCCCGTACTCAGGTCGTGGCCAATCTCGTAAGCTGATGCCAAGGATATCCGGGACATGGTCATTAACCCCCCAAAGGCTGTAAAGTAAACAAGACTGTTTAAAATGAGCCGATCAAATTATTCAACTACCCACTAAGCGTGGAGATTTGATGCCCGATCAAGCGGTACGCTATGTACCGTAACCCAAGCCCGTATAGGGAAAATAAGTTAAAAGTATTTACCTGATGCAAAGTATAGTCACAATAAGCAAATAGCAAGTATCTTTTACCTGATGCAAAGTATAGTCACAATAAGAAAATAGCAAGTATCTTTTACTGGTTCTCCTAATCTGGAACGAAGGTTAAATATAACCTATTAGAATCCTAGCGGTTCTTTAATTAAGCTTAAGCTTAGACCGTCTAGTTTCGAAGATACGGTTCGTACGCACGATTAAGCAAAGACCGGATAGAATGTGATTTAGACCCGACAAGTCTGAAGACTTGTTTAATATGGGTTTACTATTCACATTCTGGATTTTGAGATAAAACCGATAAGGTTTGACCCGTTTCGGCTAATTTATGTAAACTTGTTACATAAACCGAGCCGAACGCGTAATATGCGTAACGGGTATCCGTAAGACCCATATACAGGTTTCCTAAGTTAATATGCTTCAAATATGTTGTAACATCAGTAGGATGTCTTTCGTTATGCCCCGAACTAGTTTAAACACAAACTATGCCCCGTAGGGGCAGTTTGGTCATTTTAAGGTTTGAAAAAGAGGTTAAATGTTTAACTGAGTTACAGGTCTGATGTAAACAGCAAACATATTCAATTTGATGAGTTATAACAGTTGGCTAAAGTATATATGTGAAATTTATCATCTTTAACCAAACTAGGCCCCGTAGGGGTATTTCGGTAATTTCACATAAGCCGAAAAGCTCAAAACTGAAGTCTGAGTTTATCAACCTTTGCTTACTGTTAAAATATTATAATTTGCCTCTTATATCAGTAGGTATCAACCCGGGTATGTCCAATATGATTTTAGAACATACTATGCGTTAAAAACGTTAAATAAGGCGATTAAAGGCCATTACCGGGTTCGATACTTAAATCTGATATTTTTATATTTCCAGAAGGCTTAAAATAATTTATTTATCATAACTAATTAGTAGCAAAAGGTTTGGAGTCGTTTAGATGTGTAAAACTCATTTTATGGCCCGTAAGTGCAAAACCGACAATTACCGAATTAAGCCTACGACTATGAGTTATGCTCTGCCTAAAATTAATTAAAAATCTTTAAAAATCCTAAAATAATATATTAGATCAGTGGGTAAAAGATTTGATATCAAAAAGTATGTTTAACTTGGCTATACGCTAATCATGCCAATTTATTAACATAAAGCATTAGTTTAGCGATAATGAGCATAACTCTTAATCTACAAGTCAAACTGATGTCAAACTTTGCATGCAAGTCTATATATCAGTAACTAATGTTTCTACACTTTTACATTTTCATAAATCACGTTTTAAGGTAATAAGGGCATAACGGTCAACATATGAGCAATTAACGGAAACATGCATATTAATTGGATAACTAATGAACCAAGGTGTATAATCACAGAGGGTTGTTCTAACATGTATCCTAGTCCAATTAAAGCTCTGAGGCATTTCTAAAATATGCCTAAACGGGTCAGAACTGAAAATCAAAGTGAAAGTCAAACTATGCGACTTTCGGTTCCGAACCGGGTCTAAACAGGAAATAGTCGGGTTGGACATGTTTGGACATGTTCTTACACTAATTACTAAGTTACAACAATGATCAAACAGGTTATACATGTTCTAGATAGCTAATTATGCATAAATGACATTTTAAGCATTATGTTGACTTTTTAATTAAAGGTTTGACCCGACATTTGACCTGGTTAGAGTGGTGATCAGGAGAAACCCTTTTAAGGTTTTATTACCCACATAAATACCAACTCATAACTATTTTTAATTCGAGATATGACTGAGCCATTATTGACTAATCTCGAAGTCAAACCGTAATTACGACGGTTTGACTTTTAGCTAATTAAACAAGCTAAACTCAACTAAACAAGAACTAGCAGACTTACAAGAGTCCTATGCACGAGATTGATCACTTGAGGCTGCTTGATAGCTCCAGAAATGATCCACAAATGCAGGAGAAGGTGTGAGGAATGTTTGAGACATTGAAGGCCTATTTATAGTAAAGTCACTCACCATAGATGATTGACAAACAAGTCTAGGACTGACCATGAGTTACCAACATGTGTCCTACATGTTTAGGGGTTGTTTTAGGGGTCAAGTGAAGTGGAAAATCGAGTTAAAGTCGCCCACAAACGCACCTAGCAGGCCCCTATGCGTAAAGTTCGGATTCTGCCCAGACATGGCAGTGGCGTAGCGCCACTGCTAGAGCCTTCAGGCTCGCGCTACGCGACCCCCTAGTCGGTCAGCCAAACAACTTTCGTAAATTTGCATTTTTAGTCCTTGTCTCTTCAAACTTCGAAAAGGCTCTTGTTCCTTGTATTTCTTGCATTATGATCCTTCAACCTTGATCAAAAAGGACTTTAAAATATATACCCAATTCGTTTAGTCCTCGGTTAACTTTGTTGTTACCCGAAAAGTTCTAACTTTCGACGTTTACGCTTTAACACTTCGCACACGAGTTTGATCATAACTTTCTCATACGATTACGAAACTTTATGAAATTTATGTCGTGTATTCTAGTGAGCATAATTAACAGTTACAAAGCTTCGGGTTCGTCAAAAGGTCACTCAGAGGTATAAATTAAACATGTTGACACAATTAGCCCCTGTAGTTTGTAATCTCTCACTTTTAGCTTCGTATGATCCATGATTTATTCGTTTGAAGGTATGAGCATCATGTAGGGTTAATGTACAATATATTTATTCACAATTGACACTTAGAATACGTATATTCACATACTTTCCATGTTTGTCAACTTTATTCCTTCTATAATATTTCTTTCACACGTTTAACATTTGACACGTGTCTACACCTTATAGGACGTGAATTTTCGAGGTGTTACATCATCACCCCCTTAAAATAAATCTCGACCCGAGATTTACTGAAATAAGTAAGGGTACTTTTCTTTCATCGTGGATTCAACCTCCCACGTGTATTCGGGACCTCTACGGGCGTCCCATTTGACCTTTACAAAAGGTATATGCTTCCTTCGAAGCTTCCTTACCTGTCGATCTTCAATCGACACAGGTTTTTCAACAAATTTTAAGCTCGCGTCTATATGCACATCTGTATGTGGCATGACCTGTGATTCGTCAGCGGAACACTTCTTTAGATTGCAGATGTGGAACACGTTGTGAATTCCACTGAGCTCTTCTGGTAAGTTCAACTTATAGGCAACTGACCCGACACGTTCGATAACCTCGAAAGGTCCTATGTATCTCGGGCTTAGCTTGCCTTTCTTACCAAATCGCATCACTCCTTTCCAGGGTGACACTTTAAGTAGGACTTTTTCACCCACTTAGAAATGAAAATCCTTACGATTTGGATCAGTGTAACTCTTCTGCCTATTCCGGGCAGCTTGGAGATTGTTACGAATCTGGAAAATCTTGTCTGTTGTTTCGAACACGATCTCTGGTCCTGATAACTGGACTTCTCCAACTTCCGCCCAGCAAACTGGCGATCTACACTTTCTACTGTATAATGCCTCAAAAGGCGCAGCCTTTATGCTGGTATGGTAGCTATTGTTGTAGGAGAATTCGATCAATGGTAGGTTCTTATCCCAACTACCTCCCAAATCGATCGCACATGCGCGCAGCATGTCTTCCAACGTTTGAATAGTACGCTCACTCTGACCGTCTGTCTGAGGATGGTAAGCCGTACTAAAGTTCAAACGTGTGCCCAAAGATTGTTGGAAACTCTTCCAAAAATGTGACGTGTACCTAGTATCCCGGTCAGAGATAATAGCTACAGGTATACCGTGTAGGGCTACAATCTTATCAACGTATAACTGGGCTAACATATCGGAGCTATAAGTCTCCTTGATGGGTAAGAAATGAGCTGACTTAGTCAGTCGGTCAACTATAACCCATATCGTATCGTTTCATTTCCTCGTCTTGGGTAACTTGGTAATAAAATCCATAGTTACCATTTCCCACTTCCACGTAGGAAGTTCAGGCTGTTGTAGCAAACCTGACGGTTTCTGATGCTCGGCTTTGACTTGCGCACATGTCAAGCATTTTGCTACATGGGCGGCTACAGACTTTTTCAAGCCTATCCACCAATAATTTGCCTTTAGATCCTGGTACATCTTATCAGCTCCAGGATGAACGGAGTATTTGGAACTATGGGCTTCTTGGAGGATGACATCACGAAGTCCCCCAAAAATTGGAACCCATATTCGCCCATTTAATCGCAGAATTCCGTCCTTGCTAAGAGTTAACTGCTCCTCAGTTACTCCTAACTTTTCATTAGGATAGTTAGCTTCCAACACAGCTTCCTTCTGTGCAGCTAACACCCTTTCTATCAAACTGTTCTTTATTTCCATGCGCTTGGCATTGATTCGAATGGGTTTAACCCTTTCCTTTCAGCTCAAGGCGTCAGCGACTACATTCGCTTTGCCGGGATGATACTTGATTTTACAATCATAGTCATTCAAGGTTTCCATCCAACGGCGTTGCCTCATGTTTAATTCCTTCTGATTAAACAGATGTTGGAGGCTCTTGTGATCAGAATAGATCACACATTTGATACCATAAAGATAGTGCCTCCAAAGCTTCAGTGCGAATACAACGGCACCCAACTCCAAGTCATGGGTGGTGTAATTCTTTTCATGCACTTTCAGTTGTCTTGATGCGTAGGCAATCACCTTGCCTTTCTGCATAAGCACACACCCCATGCCAGTGTGCGAAGCATCACAATAAACCACAAAGTCTTCAATTCCATCTGGCAGTGTCAGCACCGGGGCGTTGCTCAACTTTTGCTTCAGAATGTCAAAGGATTCTTGCTGCTTAGGGCCCCAAATAAACTTAACCTTTTTCTTAGTTAAGGAGGTTAGGGGTGCAGCAATCCTTGAAAAGTTTTCAATGAAACGCCTGTAATATCCTGCCAATCCCAGGAAACTACGTATCTCCATAGGCGTCTTTGGCTCTTGCCAATTCATAACAGCTTCAACTTTAGCGGGATCCACCTGGATACCACGCTCACTAACCACGTGTCCAAGAAATTGGACTTCTCGTAGCCAAAATTCACACTTAGAGAATTTGGCGTAGAGCTTCTCCTGACGTAGAAGTTTGAGAATACAACGAAGGTGTTTCTCGTGGTCAGTTTGATTCTTAGAATAAATAAGGATGTCATCGATGAAGACGATAACAAATTTATCTAAGTAAGGCTTGCAGACGCGATTCATGAGATCCATGAACGCGGCTGGTGCATTAGTGAGCCCAAAAGGCATCACTAGGAACTCGTAGTGACCATAACGAGTCCTAAATGCAGTCTTGTGAACGTCTTCATCCTTAACCTTCAACTGATGGTAGCCTGACCTCAGATCAATCTTTGAGAAGTAACTTGCCCCTTGAAGCTGATCGAACAAGTCGTCGATCCTGGGCAATGGATATCTATTCTTGATCGTGACTTTATTAAGCTCACGATAGTCGATGCACAGACGCATCGACCCATCCTTCTTCTTGACAAACAGGATTGGCGCTCCCCAAGGAGATGAACTAGGTCGAATGAAACCCTTAGCCAGCAATTCATCTAGCTGCGTCCGCAACTCCTTCATTTCTGTGGGTGCCAATCTGTATGGTGCCCTAGCAACTAGTGCCGCTCCGGGGATGATATCTATCCTGAATTCAACTTGTCTATCTGGTGGTAAACCAGGTAGATCTTCAGGAAACACTTCTGGGTATTCTGAAATGACAGGGATGTCTTCAATCTTCGGTTTGGGCTCATCAATAATCACCTGTGCCATGTAGATGACACACCCCTTCTTCAAACACTTGGAAGCCTTGAGCATAGTTACGTGCTCCGGTAGTCCATACTGGGTATCTCCCCGAATGGTGAGTGACTCACCAGACGGAGTCTTTATCACTACTTGCTTCATGTTACAGACGATTTAGGCCTGGTTATGAGATAACCAGTCCATACCCAGAACTATGTCAAAACCGGCTAACTTAAACGGAAGTAGAGACAGAGGAAAAGAATGGTTCTTAATGGATATAACACATCCATCTAACACTGTAGAGATGGTTTCTATGGTAGCATCTGCTAACTCTACCTCATAGTTTGCGTTTAAGGTTTTGACAGGTAAATTCAACAATTTACAAAACTTATGATCTACGAAAGACTTATCTGCGCCTGAATCAAAAAGTACTCTTGCAAAGACATCATTTACAAGGAAAGTACCTGTTATGACATTATCGTCCTGCACAGCTTCTTTCGCGTCCATTCTGAAGACTCTGGCATTAGTCTTCTTAGCCTCCTCAGGCTTCTTGTTGTATTTTGGGCAGTTGGTCTTGATGTGCCCCTTCTCATTGCAACGGTAGCACGTTGCGTCCTTTATCTTTTTGCAATCCAGGGTTTTATGGTCCGTCGACTTGCAAATTCCACAAGCAAATGATTTTGACTGAGTCTGAGAACTTGACTCCAGTCTGCACTTTCCATAGTGCTGCTTCTTGCAAATTTTACACCTGGGCTTCTCATCAGACTTATGCCCATCCTTCCTTGACTCAGATCCCTTTTTGTTATCACCGTTCCCACAGTGTTTCTTATTCGACCTTCGCGAACCATCATCTTCATGCTTCCTCTTCTCGGCCGCCTTATTCCTCTGCGATCTCTGCCGGACCGCATCCAGAGTGAGGGATAAGGAAAGGTCAGTTACAGACCTGAAGGTAACTGGCCGAGAAGCTTTTACACTGGACTTGATCTCGGGTTCTAAACCACCAATAAAACGAGCGATTCTTTTTGGCTCCGGGGTTACCAGGTAGGGAACCAACCGGGACAGCGTATTGAAGCTTGTCAGATAAGCTTGACAGTCGAGGTTCTTCATCACCAACGATAGAAAGTCAGATTCTATCTTTTCCACCTCATGTTGAGGGCAGAAGTTTTCCTTGATCAGGGCAATGAATTGATCCCACGACATGCTATACAACGGGATCTTTCCGGAGGCCTCCATCAGAGATCTCCACCATGCCAATGCTTTACCCTTGAAGGACTGTGACACAAACTTAACTATATCCCCTTCAGCGCACCCGCTGATATCCACCACCGTGTCCATTTCGTCCAGCCAAGTCATACAGTCGACGGCCCCTTTTTCCCCAGTAAAATCCCTGGGTTTACAAGACACGAAGTACTTATAAGTGCAACCCTTGTTACGGGGTCCTTGATGCAGTACTATATGCTGAGATGGGACACTTTGATTGTTGGTGGACTGACGGTCATCACTGTCTTTCTTGGGTCCATTCTTTTTGGGAGGAGGCTTGTTATGAGCCTCAGAATGTGTCATGGGCTTTGAATGTGATGCAGAGTGGGTCCTACTTCGAGTATCACTGTATTCCTCATACTGTCTATTCAAAGCCTGCGTAATAGCGCCATCTATGATTGCTTTTAGTTCAGCACCCGTTAACGTAATCTGGGCGTTCTCATTCGGCTCCACAGGATGGCTATTTATTTCATTTGAGTCAGCCATTTGAATTGAGCTGTTGCAGAAAACAAGAACAATATTTTATTTGGGAGTTTATTATGGAATTTCCCCTTAGAGTAACTCGTTAACCATGGTAAACAGAGACCATATTTGGTTAACTTATTAATCGTATTAATTTAGGATTTCAATCAGAATTTATCCTAAACATAAACAATAACAATATATATTAGCACATAAGGCTTAGTCATATGGACAATTTAAATTTTTAGCTATGATTTCAGAGAATCAAGGCTTTTAAGGTTTAAATATATTTTATTACCTTTTTCAGACAGTGAGTCAAAGCTACAACTGTCTTTTGGGTCATGTAGAAATGAGCAAGGCCCGTAGGCATTATATTACTACGTATGGTAATAATATGATCATCTTAATTGATGATCTTAACCCATGATTCAGAGATCACATAATTGGGTTTGGAATCTTCTAAAGAATCCTTATATATATAAAATGACATGTGATTGTAACGAATCACTTCTGCCAGGAGTGTTAACATGTTTTAAGATGTTAACAGGGATTTGAATCTTTTTAAACAGGTCTTACCATTTTGGCCTGGTCTTATAACTGACACGAAGCTAGGTTTCACACTTAAAGATCCTTAATTAAATAATTACATAGGCAGATTAAATTAAAAAAAATGATTATAATTTATTTATTTCATTTGTAATTATTTATGCACAAAAAGGAAATCATGAAATTCATAGAAATAACATTCCATTAATTTATTAAAAGCATTACACACTTGCCCTAAACGGGTCTTTCAAATTACCAACTTACCCACGTAGGGGTTAAATAACACACATGCCCACGCAGGGGCTAAATATCATACATGTCCACGTAGGGACTCACACTAACAATACACCCACGTAGGGGTTCAAACAATAAGCATGCCCACGCAGGGGCTCAAAGCAACATACCAACTACACCCACGAAGGGGTTCAAACAATAAATACAGGAGAAAATAACTGTGGAAGGATTCAACGATCCTTCTTGTTCTTTCCCTTGATCAAACTAACCAACCCTTGGAAGAACGTCTGTCTTTCCCTACGATCCTCGTGAGCTTCCCGTTCAACTTGCTGTAACCTATGAAGAATTTCCTCCCTTTCTGGGGGAGAAAACCGTGGTGGCTGCGATTGAGCCCGGATGATGGGTCTAGAAGGTATCGAGTATCCCTGAGTCGGGTAACTCACCCCCCATGGATCCCCATAGGGTCCTTGGGTGTTGTAGTTCGCTGCTACCATGTATGGATCAGCCTCCGCGTACCCATAGTCGTGATGCGTTGGGGGTTCAAACGGGTTGTAAGCCATGCCACCCGTATATGCCGGGATTGGGTTTTCAAACCCCATCGGCGGTGGTTGTAGTACAGCAGGGTTGGAGGGTCCACCCATTTGTGGGTCCTCCTGGTATGGCGGGTAGTGACTAGCACTTGACTGTTGTGGGGAACTGAAATTGAAGCCCCCCGGTCGTACCGACATGCGGGCACCGGTTCTCCTACGCCTTGGCGGTTGAGGAGGTGCCGGTTGAACTGGTGGCGGTGGAGGTGGTGGCGTAACTGCCACAAATCGGTGATCCTCGGATGAATCTTGATGATGCGGCTGTGGTTGTGGCTCCTGCTGCTGCTGAGACTGCTGCTGCTGATGCTGCCCATGAGACGACGAGTGGTGCGATGGTGTATAATACCACTGGTGTTGATCGAACAGGGATTGGAAACTGTCTGGACCACCATAGGGTGATCCGTGGAAGGACGATCCATCGGAGATTTCGATCGGATGGTTTGGAGTACCACTTGCCGGCATGACGGGGTCCGTATCCTCGTCCATATCGTCGGCGTGATCTCCTGAAAAGTGGTCCTCTGGACCCAGTGGGTTAAAACCCACGGGCTCTGGTATGAACCCAACCGGGTTAAACTGTCCCCGAAAAGCAGGTGTAGGGTCTCCATATGAATGATGAGATAGGGATCTCTGAAGTGGTATGTAGGACGGTTGAGGGTTATTGGGTTCATAAGGATTTAGAGCAGGAGGTGTGGAAGTATGTGAAACCGATCGTCTGGCCGGCTCGAACTGGTTTCTTCGGTTTTCCCGAGGGTCGTCACTCTCGGTGTTGGATGGAGCTCGCCTTCGTGAAGGTCCAGCTTCATGATTGTTGGGGGCGGTGACTGGCCCCTTTCCACGTCCTCGTGTTCGGAAGAATCTAGGAGGCATCCTCGTTATTCCTGTCAATATAGCATGAGATAACAATAACAAAAATATAAAATTTAAAGGACAAAACAAAACCCGAATAAGGTGGAATTTGTCCTAGGTTATAAGTCTAGACTCGAAGGTTTAGATATGTGCAATTGTGTAACTGAGATTAAACACAAAAGGCTAGTGTTTAATTCACTCAGAGTTGGCTCTGATACCAACTTGTCACACCCTGATTTCCACGTGTCACCGGTGGGCCCGGTGGGGGAGTATCGTGACGTGGTTGGCAACGTAATAGTCAAACAACACAATATAATAATGCACAGCGGAAGCAATTTAAAATAATATACAACCGAATTTACTTATTGTAATCAAAGTCACAATATCCGGTGTTTATCCACAGAACGGATCGAAACAAAATAACATTTATGGTTCAACAGACTTCTGGCATCCTAAGCTTGCGAGACTTTTATTGATGCTTAGGAGATAATCCAGCCAAATTTCGTTTAGTACCTGCATTCAGTCTTTTTGGGAAAATACGTCAGTTTACACTGGTAAATACATTCAACTGACTCATTTTGGAAAATGATTGAAAATTGGTTTGGATGCACGTGGCATAAATCATTTTATTTAACTTGGGAGAATTATTTAATATTATAATCTTGTGAACGAATTACATGTTACTTATGCGTTCAGTAGCCCGGAACGTATCCGGGTTAAAGATTAATAGACACACCACTATAATGAGTTATACACGGACGGTGTACGCCTACACCCCGTGCTCATGTCGTGGCCAATCTCGTAAGATGATGCCAAGGATATCCGGGACATGGTCATTAACCCCCCAAAGGCTGTAAAGTAAACAAGACTGTTTAAAACGAGCCGATCAAATTATTCAACTACCCACTAAGCGTGGAGATTTGATGCCCGATCAAGCGGTACGCTATGTACCGTAACCCAAGCCCGTATAGGGAAAATAAGTTAAAAGTATTTACCTGATGCAAAGTATAGTCACAATAAGCAAATAGCAAGTATCTTTTACTGGTTCTCCTAATCTGGAATGAAGGTTAAATATAACCTATTAGAATCCTAGCGGTTCTTTAATTAAGCTTAAGCTTAGACCGTCTAGTTTCGAAGATACGGTTCGTACGCACGATTAAGCGAAGACCGGATAGAATGTGATTTAGACCCGACAAGTCTGAAGACTTGTTTAATATGGGTTTACTATTCACATTCTGGATTTTGAGATAAAACCGATAAGGTTTGACCCGTTTCAGCTAATTTATGTAAACTTGTTACATAAACCGAGCCGAACGCGTAATATGCGTAACGGGTATCCGTAAGAGCCATATACAGGTTTCCTAAGTTAATATGCTTCAAATATGTTGTAACATCAGTAGGATGTCTTTCGTTATGCCCCGAACTAGTTTAAACTTGGTCATTTTAAGGTTTGAAAAAGAGTTTAAATGTTTAACTGAGTTACAGGTCTGATGTAAACAGCAAACATATTCAATTTGATGAGTTATAACAGTAGGCTAAAGTATATATGTGAAATTTATCATCTTTAACCAAACTAGGCCCCGTAGGGGTATTTCGGTAATTTCACATAAGCCGAAAAGCTCAAAACTGAAGTCTGAGTTTATCAACCTTTGCTTACTGTTAAAATATTATAATTTGCCTCTTATATCAGTAGGTATCAACCCGGGTATGTCCAATATGATTTTAGAACATACTATGCGTTAAAAACGTTAAATAAGGCGATTAAAGGCCATTACCGGGTTCGATACTTAAATCTGATATTTTTATATTTATAGAAGGCTTAAAATAATTTATTTATCATAACTAATCAGTAGCAAAAGGTTTGGAGTCGTTTAGATGTGTAAAACTCATTTTATGGCCCGTAAGGGCAAAACCGACAATTACCGAATTAAGCCTACGACTATGAGTTATGCTCTGCCTAAAATTAATTAAAAATCTTTAAAAATCCTAAAATAATATATTAGATCAGTGGGTAAAATATTTGATATCAAAAAGTATGTTTAACTAGGCTATACGCTAATCATGCCAATTTATTAACATAAAGCATTAGTTTAGCGATAATGAGCATAACTCTTAATCTACAAGTCAAACTGATGTCAAACTTTGCATGCAAGTCTATATATCAGTAACTAATGTTTCTACACTTTTACATTTTCATAAATCACGTTTTAAGGTAATAAGGGCATAACGGTCAACATATGAGCAATTAACGGAAACATGCATATTAATTGGATAACTAATGAACCAAGGTGTATAATCACAGAGGGTTGTTCTAACATGTATCCTAGTCCAATTAAAGCTCTGAGGCATTTCTAAAATATGCCTAAATGGGTCAGAACTGAAAGTCAAAGTGAAAGTCAAACTATGCGACTTTCGGTTCCGAACCGGGTCTAAACAGGAAATAGTCGGGTTGGACATGTTTGGACATGTTCTTACACTAATTACTAAGTTACAACAATGATCAAACAGGTTATACATGTTCTAGATAGCTAATTATGCATAAATGACATTTTAAGCATTATGTTGACTTTTTAATTAAAGGTTTGACCCGACATTTGACCTGGTTAGAGTGGTGATCAGGGGAAACCATTTTAAGGTTTTATTACCCACATAAATACCAACTCATAACTATTTTTAATTCGAGATATGACTGAGCCATTATTGACTAATCTTGAAGTCAAACCGTAATTACGACGGTTTGACTTTTAGCTAATTAAACAAGCTAAACTCAACTAAACAAGAACTAGCAGACTTACAAGAGTCCTATGCACGAGATTGATCACTTGAGGCTGCTTGATAGCTCCAGAAATGATCCACAAATGCAGGAGAAGGTATGAGGAATGTTTGAGACATTGAAGGCCTATTTATAGTAAAGTCACTCACCATAGATGATTGACAAACAAGTCTAGGACTGACCATGAGTTACCAACATGTGTCCTACATGTTTAGGGGTTGTTTTAGGGGTCAAGTGAAGTGGAAAATCGAGTTAAAGTCGCCCACAAACGCACCTAGCAGGCCCCTATGCGTAAAGTTCGGATTCTGCCCAGACATGGCAGTGGCGTAGCGCCACTGCTAGAGCCTTCAGGCTCGCGCTACGCGACCCCCTAGTGGGTCAGCCAAACAACTTTCGTAAATTTGCATTTTTAGTCCTTGTCTCTTCAAACTTCGAAAAGGCTCTTGTTCCTTGTATTTCTTGCATTATGATCCTTCAACCTTGATCAAAAAGGACTTTAAAATATATACCCACTTCGTTTAGTCCTCGGTTAACTTTGTTGTTACCCGAAAAGTTCTAACTTTCGACGTTTACGCTTTAACACTTCGCACACGAGTTTGATCATAACTTTCTCATACGATTACGAAACTTTATGAAATTTATGTCGTGTATTCTAGTGAGCATAATTAACAGTTACAAAGCTTCGGGTTCGTCAAAAGGTCACTCAGCGGTATAAATTAAACATGTTGACACAATTAGCCCCTGTAGTTTGTAATCTCTCACTTTTAGCTTCGTATGATCCATGATTTATTCGTTTGAAGGTATGAGCATCATGTAGGGTTAATGTACAATATATTTATTCACAATTGACACTTAGAATACGTATATTCACATACTTTCCATGTTTGTCAACTTTAGTCCTTCTATAATATTTCTTTCACACGTTTAACATTTGACACGTGTCTACACCTTATAGGACGTGATTTTTCGAGGTGTTACATCAGTGCTCTCCAGCTGGCTTCTATTTGGCTTTCACATTTTGTTACCTGAAACGCGTTTTAAAAACATTTGTCAGTGGGAAATACTGGTGAGTGAATCCCAATTTAATCAAGACAGGTTTTTATCATTTTACAGTATTAAGGGCGATCTCGCAATTATATTTGTTTCCAATTCTTACTTTAATTACCACCCACGGTACTGTCAACCCGACTTGTGGTCATGTTACTACTCATAGTATAGTAACAAATTTTGTATACAAAACCCCCAACATACCGACGATAATTGTAGAATTACAAATACTCAATCACTGTTTAATTATAATGTAAAGCATGGAGATTTTGTAAAATAGTTTGTAAAAAGGTTTACAAAAAGGAGATTACTCACATTGCTATTTTAGACTTTTCCTTGTGGTTTCCTGATTATAATCTAATAATTTAAACAATACACACGCGTTAGTATAAGAAGCTAATATTTACATTAGTTATACCCTCCCAGAGACAGAACTCCAACGACTACGTCGGGCAGAACCTCGACAGCCGTTACGGAGCACTAGATCAATCGAGCAGCGTATCTAATACGTAACCGGGGGTTATGATACTTACAACGAGGCAGAACTTCGTTAATTAGGGGGTATAATGCCCGGGAATTATGTATACTATAGAGAAATTGAGAGAGATTTGTGGGAAATGAGCGACGAAAATGAATTGCCTGAGCTCCAATTTATAGGGCTGCTCGGCCAGCTTGTCGCGCCCCGCGTAAGCCGAAGGCAAGGCCTTCGCGGCCCGCGACGTAGGGTACGTAGGGCCTAGCTTGGCCCGGTCACCACTATAGGCTGAACACGCGTATGACACGTGGCACCTCAGGGTGCGTCCTGATCTCCTAGCTGTCGCGCCCCGCGAACAAGACCTTAAGGGTCTTCGCGGCCCGCGAGCGATACTCAGATTTTGTTTTTATTTTAATTTTATCAAATTAAAGGTATTTAGGGCCTATTTACGTATACGAGGTGTATTTTAAGGCGTATAGGGATGTTCTAATTATTTTAGGAGTGTCGGAATATTTTAGGATGGTTGTTATATCCTCCCCACCTTGTTTTAGAACTCGTCCTCGAGGTCTACTGGAACAGGTGTGGATATTTTCTCTGCATCTTTGATTCAAGCTCCCATGTATACTCTGGTCCTCTCTTGGAATCCTATTTCACTTTGACCAGAACTAATCTCTTGTGCTTGAGATTCTTGATTTTCCTGTCTTCAATCTGTAATGGCTTCTCTACAAACTTAAGTTTCTCATTTACCTCTATATCCTTAAGAGGCACTACTAATGATTCATTGGCTAAGCACTTTTTGAGATTACATACAAGAAATACATCATGTATTCTTGCCATTTCCTCTAGCAGTTGTAGCTGGTAAGCTACAGATCCTATTCTTTTAATAATCTCAAAAGGTCCAATATACCTGGGGCTTAGCTTTCCCCTCTTGATGAATCTTACCACTCCTTTCCAAGGAGAAACCTTTAATAAAACCTTATCTCCTACTTGAAACTCCAATGATTTTCGCCTGTTGTCAGCATAACTCTTCTGTCGATCGTGTGCTGCTTTTAGTCTTTCCTTGACTTGAATAATTTTGTCTGTTGTTTCTTGCACTATCTCTGGTCCAGATAATTGCTTTTCTCCAATTTCTGCCCAACAGACTGGGGTTCGGCACTTTCGTCCATAAAGTGCTTCGAAAGGTGCAACATTGATACTGGTATGATAGCTGTTATTATAAGAAAATTATATTAATGGTAGATGATCGTTCCAATTTCCTCTGAAATCAATTACACAAGCTCTAAGCATATCTTCCATTGTCTGAATTGTCCTTTCACTTTGTCCGTCCGTTTGAGGATGGTAAGCGGTGCTTAGAATTAGCTTGGTTCCCATTGCTTTTTGGAAACTTGTCAAAAAATGAGAAGTAAAACGGCTATCTCTATCAGAAACAATTGATAAAGGAATTCCATGTAATAAAACTATTTCATTTACATATAACTTGGCTAGTTGTTCCATACTGAAAGTTTCTTGCATTGCTAAGAAATGAGCCGATTTAGTTAACCTATCTACAATCACCCATATTGTATTATTACCTTTTCGTGTTTTGGGTAATTTGGTAACAAAGTCCATTGTTATCAATTCCCGTTTCCATACAAGCATTTCCAATTGCTGGAACAAACCTGAGGGTTTCTGGTGTTCAGCTTTAACCTATGAACAGGTTAGACACTTGGCAACATAAGCTGCTATATCCTTTTTCATTCCTATCCACCAGAAATTCTTTCTCAAGTCTTGATTCATTTTATCACTTCCAGGATGTATCGTGTATTTAGACTTATGGGCTTCTTCTAATATTCGGTGGCGTAGGTTTCCTAGTTTAGGTATCCACATTCTTTTCGTATGGAATCTCCAAATTCCATCTGTTCCTTGTTCTAATCCTTTGATCATACATTTCAATTTTTCAGTATCGTTGATACGTGGTTGAAAACCGGTGTTTGTTATTGCATAACTTGATGATGTTATATAAGTTTTAATTTCGGATAGCCTACTTTTAATCAAATATGTGTTTTGCAGGTTTGATAGAGTTTAAGGAGCTTTTCGGGAGCTTTACAAGCCACCGGGTCGAAAACCGGAACATCGGGACGCGTTAAGGATCAACCGGGACTGGGAGTGCAAGAAGCAAAGATTGGAAAAATGAAGTTTGATAGGCCGTCAGCGACGGGTATAAGCCGTCCCCGACGGGTTCAGGAAAGTCCCGTAACCAAGAAACGCCCGTAACCAGTCATTTAACCCGTCGGACAGAATCGAGTTTTTGGGAACCCGTCGGCGACGGGGTCATGCCCGTCAGCGACGGGCATCATATTCCGGAAACGCGAATTTGGACTTTTGGGGTTAAAGTTTGATCCTTATTGGTTCTTGGGCATTCAATTTCGGAAGTTACACTTTACTTGGAGTTCAAACCTTGATCTTGGAGCCACTAATCATCTACCAATCACCTACCATTCCATCTACCTTCATCATCACAACCCGAATTCATCAAGATCATCACCATCAACAATCCTTAATCACCAATTCCTCCATAAACCCTAATTCTCCATACTTCACCATTACCAATCATTCCACAAACCCTAATCATCCACCATTCATTCATCCATCAAGCTTCAAGATGCTTTCATTCACGTTCCAATCATCCGGTGATCAAGCTTCTTCAATCATGAGCGGCTAATCATCTCGGTTTCACCCCGGCGTAGGTAGTTGTTAATTTAGGGTTTCGAATTGTTTATTGCTTCAACTTTGTGACAATTTGTGTTTGAGTTTTGAAACCTTTGATAATAGTGTTACATTTGTTACGAATTCGTAAATTGTCGAACGATGTTAAAAGTTATGACTTTGCGAAATGGTGATATGTAATTGTGCATTGTCGTGGTTAGGATTTACTTGTGTTGATTAGAAAGTGTATTCTTGTCCGTTCTTCGGGACGTTGATAGTTATTAGCACCTAAGTCACGGTACACTAAATCCGTTAATCGAATGCATTTGAGTTGAATCTAAAACTTGTAGAAATCCTAGGTTAGCAATTACCGAAACCGGGAGTGATTCCTTTTTCTTATTATTTTTCTAGTAATAAAGTTTTTCGTAATCGTTAATTATTAGTTGTTAATCAATTTAATCAATTCACTTAGTCTAAACTCACATCTCTCAATTAAGCAAAAATACAAAAACATTCTAGTAAGCTTCATAAATCGTGACATTTGTTTTAATTCAATCGAATCCACACACAAACCACATACTCTTCGTGGTTGGACCCCTTGCTACCACTAACTATTTGTTAAGGGTAATTTGGGCATATAAATATTATCTTTGACCGGAGCGCGACACTCCGATCAAATTTTGGCGTCGTTGCCGGGGAGTGTGTGCGCTTTGTGTTTGGATTATTGTTTGAATTTGTGTGATTATATGTTTTAGTTGCATAGTTTCTTTTCTTGCACTTTGTTTTTTTCCTTATTACGCGGGTGTGTTACTTGTGCAGGTTACAGGTAGTGTATGCATACGCGGAACTCCGGGATGACTTCACCTTTAGTCTACGAACCGGAAATTGAAAGAGTAGCAAGAAGAAATTTAGCAAGCCGGTTAGAGGCAACACTTGCTTCTAATCAAACCAACCAAACACCACAACTCACACCGACCATTGAAACCGATTCAATGGCGAACCAAAATTCAAACCAAAACTTCAACCAAAATCAAAACCCGAACCAATTTCAATACCGAAGCAACTTCAATCCTGCTCCAAATGTTCAACCCATGCCTCAAGAGTGATCGGGTGGAAATAACAACAATGGACCACCTACACCACCTTTCCAAAATCAAAATCCCAACAACACCCAAAGAACACCCCCACAACAAAACCTTCATCGACAACAATCCTTACCCCTAAACCTTGATGATCGAAATGTCAATTCTGACCGCCGAGGCAACCGAGATCGCGGCAATCCCGCGAACGAAGACCCATTCTTCAACATAGACGATTTAAGGAACGCCATCCCCGATGATGAGCCGTTTAGTGTTCCGGGTTACCAATCGCCGGAACATGTAAGCATTCACACGGAAAATTCGGACGATGGGGGGTACTATGAAGATCGGGCTAACGGTGACGAAGATTGGGGATACGTGAATCGGGGTGATGGCTACAATGCAAGAGGGTTGTTAGTGCACTACGTCTATTGACTTCGTCTTGTATCATGAGATAGGATAGGATATCTAGTGCACAAGGTTCGAGAAACTGAGAAATGTGGTTTAAGTGATGATTTCGCTTCAAGTGAACTTGTTACAAGTTCAAGCGAAATTCACTTAACAGATTTCGCTTGAACATGTTCTGGTTACCTTCAAGCGAAATCTTCATCACTATATATAGTGCACTCATCATTTCATTCGGCACGCGACTTCCGAAAGTGTAACGAAGTGCTGCCGGTTTTCTGTCAGGTTGTAAACATTGTTATTATCAATACAAGCAACAGATTAAAGAGTACAAGCTGTTTTCGTGTCTAGTTTACTGATTCCGCCTTTAAACTGGATGTAAAACTCTTCTGAACGACTCAGTCGGGTCAAACAACGATCCAACAAGTGGTATCAGAGCTCAGGACGAGGAGTTCATACTACTACAGCTTGATTCTACCGATTTCTCTCATTTCTACTCACTTCTTTTCTTATTTTTCAGATCTGAACTAGTTCCAACGGTCGAAATGGTCTGATTTTCGAGTATTTCGTGTAAAACGTAGTTTTAACAAAGCCTACAAAGTTTCGGATTAAAATTCTGGTTAAAACTTGTTAAAATTGATCTAAAACTGAATTTCGCTTGAAAAGGTTTCGAGGTTACAGGTAGATTTCGCTTGAAAACATAAGGTTTAGCTTGAAAATCAGAGGTTTCGCTTGAGAAGTTCAAGCGAAATAGAGTTAGGTTGGATTTCGCTTGAAACAGATCTGTTCTAAGATTTCGCTTGAAGTTGAAGCGAAATAGTTCTAACAGATTTCGCTTGAATTGAACTTGTGATCAGTTGAAGCGAAATAGTGATTTCGCTTGAACAGTGTTATAGAGAGCTGATTTCGCTTGAAGCTGTATATACTTCAAGAATTTCGCTTGAAGTTGCTGAAATTTCAAAACTTTGAAAAATTTCTAAGTGTTTGACTGTTTTCTGTCAGGTACGTTCACGATGGATGATAATTTCATAAACCCGTTTAGCGATATGTACGCGTTCACTTCCGAATCGTCAGATAGAAGATCTGAGATGAAAGAATATTCAAAAGAGATTTCGGAGAATTTGAAGTTTGAGAACATGTACGGGAGCCAACAGAAACCACCAAAGCTAATGAAAGTGGAAGATTATCACTGGTGGAAAAATAGATTTGAGGGTTGGGTAAAAGCTTTTGCTACTGAAAGCTGGTTAAAACTGACAGATGAATATGTTGCACCAGTAAAAGAGGGAGGAGAGTTAATAGATGCAAAAGATTTTTCAGAAAAAGATATAAAAAATGTTGTGGCTGAACATAGAATGATAACATTGATCAAACAGTCAGTAAGAGAGGATATTATTTCATTGCTCGAACAAGAAAAGACTTCAAAGAGTTTGTGGGAAGCGTTAGAGAGAAAATGTGTAGGAAGTAATGAAATTGTTAAAAACAAAAAGAAATTGTTGCGTAAAGAGTTTGATTTATTCAATTGTATGAAAAATGAATCTGTTTGTAAAATGATTGAGAGATTCGGACATCTGAAAATGGAGCTGATCAGACACCAAATCTTACCATCTGAAGAGGAGCTGGTGGATAAAGTGTTTGATTCATTGCAAAATGATCAAGAGTGGCAATATTTCGCTCTAATGTTGAAAAATACAATCAAGCCTGAAGATTTGAAATTGGATATGCTGATTGAAAAGCTTGAAAGTCATGAGTTGGAGATAAAGAGATCTAAAGTCAACAATCCAGCTTATCAGCAGAATGTAGAGCTTTATTACAGAGTACCGCAGGCTGGGTCTCCAAAAACAGCGTTTTCTGCAGAAAGTTCAAGTTCAGTGAACAATGAAAGTTTTCACAGTGGTTTTCACAGTGGATCTTCTTCAAACACTTCAAACCAATCTGCTTCAAAGAATTTGTTTCAGTGTAATATCGCAGTGGATCTGAAGAATGGGCAGAATTTCAGTGAAGAGTCAGCAAAACAACAGATGGTTTTCTTGGCATCTGTACTTGAATCGTATGAAAGCCTCGTTGCAGGGAAGATTGGCAATACCAATTTGACTAAAGAAGATTATGATCAATTAGACCCCGAGGAGATGGAACTAATGGATATCAGATGGTGCATGGCCAGTGCGGTTCGTCGGGCACAGCGGTTCATGGAGATTACGGGGAGAAAGTCAATTGGTGGACCATCTACCAAATTGGGATTTGATAAATCTAAGGTGACATGCTTCAAATGCAAACAAAGAGGTCACTTTAAGCGCGAGTGCAGAAATGCATATGCTGCTGATGATTCTGAAAACCCTTTCAATGAAGATTACTACAGGAAGGCGATTTACCATCAGAACAAGTCTGAGCCACCAAGATTAAAGCAACCAGAAGAAAGATCAAGGGCTCTTGCAGTTATATATGATGATGAAGGGTATGACTGGAGTCAAGAAGTTCTACCTGAAGAAGATGCAGTTGGTTATGCATTTGTTGCAAATGATGATCATGATAGATGGTGGAGAAGAGACAGTGCAAGATGGGAGATTGGCAAATTGAATGAACCATTCAAAGAAGCCCAGAGAGCTAAAAGATGGAATGAAGAATTAGAGTGTTACATGGATCCACAGGGTAATCCAGTAGTTGATCCATCAAAAGTGGATTTTGATGCTGTAACCAATGTGTTTCCAAGTGAAGGCACTTTCAACACAAGAAGGCTTTCTGATAAAAGCTATTTGCCAAATTTGATGATCAAGTTAAGAGAAGTTTTTGAAGCAAGTTTACCGAAGGTGGTAGAGATGAAGAAGAGAAAAGAAGAAGAACTGAAGAAGTTGATTGAAGAAGTGAAGACCGTAGCAAAGCTTGCTGGAGAGGAACAGAGAGCTGAAGAAGTGCAGGAAAATGAAGAAGCTCAGAAAGAGGAGAGCAAAGAGCAAGATCAGAAAGTTGAGTCAGAAGAACCAGTGCTGAATGAGACTGAGGTTAGAAAATCTTCTGATCTATCTAATGTTGAAATGGTTGATGAAAAAGAAAACAAGTGCAGGAATTGCATAGAAATGTGCAAAGCCTGTACTGAAAAAGATGATATAATCAAAACAAAAGATATTGAAACAAGCAAACTTGAAAATGTTTTCAAAATGAAATGTAAAGAAATGATTGAAAAAGAAGAGATTTTGAAACTAAAAGTTGAAAAATTGACACAGAAATGTCAAGTTCTTGAAAAGGATAATGATGTTTATAGACAACTGTGTTCTACAAAATGTATCGATTGTGTTGAAAAAGAATCGAAATTTCAAGATTTACAAAAACAATATGATTCTTTAAAGTGGTCGAGTCAGAGAGTACAAGAAGCTTATGATACTTTGAAGAGCCAAGTCAAAAGTTTTGATCAAAGATTGTCTGAAACTTTAACAACCAAAGAAATGTATGAGAGACAGTTTAAAGAAAAGCAAATTGAATTAAACAAATGTGTTGATGAAATTGCAAATCTTAAACAAGTCTTGGCTGAAAAAGAAAAGATTGTTACAAAACTTCAAAGTTATCATAACTCTTCGTACATTCTCGAACGCATTTTCAACATCACACCAGATGACAAAGATACTGATAATTCCAAAAAGGGTATTGGTTCAGAATTTCATCAGGTACCACCACCATTGAGAAACAATTATACTTTTTATGATGAGGAAAAGGTGGCAAAGGGTTTGAATATAGCTGACCAGTTACCTGAAAGTATCGATGTGACTTACTCCAAATCTGATGATGCTAATGATTCAGAGGTGGTAAGTAAGGTTGTTGAAAGTGTTTTAAAAGATGAGTCTACAAAAGGTAAGTCTGAATCACAGGATGAAGATGAAGGAAATTTTTATGATGGTTATTCGAAAAACACAAAATCCGAGAAAAATTTGAATGATGATTCAAAAGGATTGGTTTATACCATGATTGGATCGGACAAACTATTCTTAGATGTTGTTTTCCCGATTCAGAATGTGATTTCAGAAAAGGTCAATCAAGTTTTCAAAATGGTTGAGATTGAGAAGTCTGAGATTCCAAAGTTTGCTGGTAAAGGTCATAGATCTTTTTATAACAAACCTGGTTTTAAGAAGAAAAACATGAAGGCTGGTTTGGGTTATAAAAAGAAACGGAATTGGAATCAAAGTGAAAAACCAAATTTGCAACAAAAGATGAATTTTGTTCAAGGGAAAAGCTTGAAAGAAGAGGAAAAACTCAGATTTGGACAACAGTCTAATGATGAGTTTGATGTTATGAAAAAGAAACAACAACAGGCCAAGGATGTTTCAAAGAAAGTGTGTTTTAAATGTGATCAAATTGGACATGTTGCACGAAAGTGTCCAAATCCAAAGCCTGTTGATGTTGAAAAATAGAAATCTGAGGATGTGAAATCAAGGTCAACCAGATTTGATTCGAAACAAACTTGGAGGTACAATACAAACAAGTTTGCTTCAAATCAAAATTGGAAATCAAACCCGAACAGGTTCGATTCAAGACAGACCTGGAATTCTCACACACCCAGATTGAGAACAACACAGAGTTGGAGAAAATCTATTGATATGACAAAACCTCAAGAGTTTTGGAAACCTAAAAATGTTGTTCAAAATCAAAAGGTTCAAAAAGAGACAAATTTTTACAAAAGAGGTACTCCGGAAGGTCAAATGTGGAGTGTTAAGAAGCAAGTGATGTTGGAAAAAGATGAGAAAGTTGAAGTCAAAGTTGAACAAGTTTTAAATGACAAAGAGTTTCCAAAATTGAATAAATATTATTGTATTGAAATGCCTAAGGTCCAACAGACCTGGGCTAAATTGTTCAAATGATTGATAAAGTTTGAATGTGCAGGTGTTCAACGAAGCTGAAGACTGTGAGAATGGTAGTAGGAGCAACCTGGCACAGGAAGAGGTTGCAGGACCCTGGTTTGGTTGAACAGGGAGTTTAGTTTGAGTGATTTCTGTACATAAATAAACAATATTTTCAAAATCCTAAAAATTGAAAAAAAAATTAATTAAAAACCAAAAATATGTTTTTAGTTTGTTAAAATTTGAAAAAAAAACCAAAAATATGTTTGTTTTTAATTTTTGTTTGAATGTATGTTGATTGAATACGCCGAAACCCTCACGGCTGAACAAACATGATTACTTTCATCAGATTGAAAAACGGTTTTCAAACTGTAAAAATCAATGTGTTGTATATCATGGGGGTATGTTATATTTTCTGCAAATCAGAGCACTTGAAGCAGAAAATGGATGGCGAGACAAAGCTATCAGTGTTGGTTGTCAAATTTTTCTTTAAATGGTTTTGCATTTTAGGGGGAGAAAAATTGTCATTAGAAAATCCAAAAACATTTGAAAATTTGAAAAAGTCAAAAACATGATAAAATTAAAAAATTTTGAGTTTTGCGTAAAAAGAGGAAATGATAGTACATCAGTAGACGGTTACAGTACGCTAAAGAAATGGAAAGTTTAAAAGAGTTAAACAATCTTACTGATGATGTGTCGATAGGTTTTCGCATATTTAGTAGATTTATTCGGGATATAAACCTAAATTCAAACTTGTGAATTCGTGGGGAACACTACTTGGATATATAGGTAACCCCTGAAATCTCGTTTGAAAGGTCTCTTAATCTGATATACTAGGTCTTTATACTCAATGATGTCTGGGGTATTATTCCGGGACTTCTGCTGAACGGTGGTTCTGACCTAGTCCCTGGCTAATACTTTCTGCAAATGCTTGAAACACAGCATTAAACCCTCAGCATGCTGAAACAATTAAATTGATAAATGCTGCTGTTGTAAGCAAAAAGATCCTCTAAAGGGGACACACAGAAAAGTCGAAGCTGATATCTCTTTGCGTATACGGAAGTATCGATCTGAGATCCCTCGGCCCTCGCATACCTAAATTATATACAGATATCATTGTAGTATTCTCACCTGTAAGACTGATTATTGAGATTCTGGATACGGGAGTATATTCAAGAGGTGGGACACATGAATGAGCTAAGTTCTTAATTCATCTAAATCGTATCCTGAGTAAATTGAAATTTGTGTGGGAATTTAAGATGGATCAGTATATCGACAATCGAAGTAAATTGTTTAAGTCTGAGTATGAAATGTAGCTTAACGGTACTTGTGACTTGTCATAAACTGATATGATCCTCTGACGCATTCTTAAAACAAAAATATTGTCTGTAAATATGTTTGTACATATTTCTTTACTGCTTTATGTTTTTAGAAAATACAAAAAGATTTTGATTCTGCTTTATTTTCGACAACTGATGTCTGAGTGCTGAGTTTCAAAATCTAAGTAAGCTGATTGTGTTTATGAAAATAAAACAAGTTCATTAATTTGAAACTTGAAATTTTTAAATTTCAAAAACAGTTTGTGATATCTCCAAGGTCATTAATTTGGACTTGGATGATTAACTGTGGGGGATTTGGATGCTTATTTTGTTATAGAGCTAGTTTCCGATACGATTCGATGAAACTGCCAAATTCATGAGAAGTGGTTTAGAAGGTTTGAATTGTTAGAGTACAATATTTGGAAGTTTTTAATGTTGTTACTTATAGTTGTATGAGAAATTGCAGATGATAGTCCAGATTACGATCCCGAGAGCAAAGTCTAAGGGGGAGTCTGAAGTCAGGTTTGAAACATGAAAGAGCTTGTTGATGGAAAGCTAGGTGTTGATCCCAAAGCACGTAAGCTTAACGAAAGGGGGAGCCTGAAGCTGATAGAAGAAGAGAAAGATTATTAGATGCTTACAATGTTACAACTTAAATGAGAAGGCAGAATGATCAAGACTGAAGAAGGTGTCATAACAGAGATTAGTCACTGAAGACTTCGTCAATATCCGAGGGGGAGTCTGTTAGTGCACTACGTCTATTGACTTCGTCTTGTATCATGAGATAGGATAGGATATCTAGTGCACGAGGTTCGAGAAACTGAGAAATGTGGTTTAAGTGATGATTTCGCTTCAAGTGAACTTGTTACAAGTTCAAGCGAAATTCACTTAACAGATTTCGCTTGAACATGTTCTGGTTACCTTCAAGCGAAATCTTCATCACTATATATAGTGCACTCATCATTTCATTCGGCACGCGACTTCCGAAAGTGTAACGAAGTGCTGCCGGTTTTCTGTCAGGTTGTAAACATTGTTATTATCAATACAAGCAACAGATTAAAGAGTACAAGCTGTTTTCGTGTCTAGTTTACTGATTCCGCCTTTAAACTAGATGTAAAACTCTTCTGAACGACTCAGTCGGGTCAAACAACGATCCAACAAGGGTATGAAGATGAGGAATTTGGCTACCAAAACGCCAATTATGTTGGGGATGAAGACTACGGGTATGGGAATAGAAGGAATGACGGTTACGAAAATAATCGCCAACCATGAAATAACAACCAAGGGAACCGAAATGACGGGTTTTATAACAACAACAACAATGGAAACCCTAATCGGATTCCTCGTTTCGTGGGAAGAAGTAACCAAAGGGGTAACCAAGGTGGAAATCGAAGAGACGATAGAAGAGGTGATAGGGATGGTGATAGAAGAGACAATTGAAGACCGGGTGATCAAGAAGTAAATGGTCCACAACGTTGTCAACAACCTCCACGTGGAGTGAATGACCGTTTTCGACCGATAGTTACCGAAAATGATTCTCCAATAGTATGCGAACGGAGAATGTTTGATTGTAAACCACATTACATCAACATACTTCCCCACTTCAATAGGAGGTCGAATGATGAGTCGTATACGCATTTGGTGGAGTTCTCGTCCATTTGTAGCACTATCGGGGGGCACAACTTCGCATTAGAGGAGGTCAAGCTTCGTTTGTTTCAATTTTCGTTGAAAGACAAGGCAAAACAATGGTTTCTCACACTTCCGGCGAATAGCATCCGGACATGATGTGAGATGGTTGTAGGTTGAATTGGGTGATTAATATGGAGTTTAGGTTGTGTTTTCGGAGGTTTTAGAGTCTTTGGATCGATGTTTTACGCTTAGAAACGAATCAGATGCGGAGACAAAACAGGAACCCGTCGCCGACGAGTCCCACCCCGTCGCCGACGGGCAAGGGAAAAGAGGGGTGCTAGGCGACGGCTTATGTACCTGGATACGAGACATGTGTGCCGACGGGTTTTTAGAGATCCCGTAGCCGATGACCTTCAACCCGTCGCCGAAGGGCACCAATTATTTTTTTTTTCGAAAAATAGGGAGAAATTTATGTACTTTTTGTAGAGGGCTATATACAAACAAAATTCCTAAAAATAATTAAAATTCTTTTTGTAAATTTTTATAAGTTAAACTTTCAAAACGCGAAAACCGTTAACGGCCCTACCACCCCCCAAAAAGTCATGTATTGTCCTCAATGCACATAACGAGGTCTAAAAACATACCTTACGTCTTCAAAACTCGTTCGGGATATCCGGACTTCACACAATCAAACGGGGTTAGTATGAAACGGAAACGATTATATCCAAAACACACAAACAATTAAATAATTATACATAACTTTACACAAAACGTTACTGGTCCTTTTTATTCTACCTCATAAACCGGGATGCTTACCACAAAGCTCACCGATTCCTTGTTTTCATCCAACTTTTCGTTACCATCGAGAAACGGTTTTAGCCGATGACCATTTACCGTTTGCCGTGACCCATCCTTTGAGTCCTCGATTGTAACATCACCCAATTGTCCGACCCGGGTGATCACATAGGGTCCCATCCATTTGCTCCGGAACTTTCCGGGAAAGAACTTGAGCTTCGAATTGTAAAGCCACACTTTTTGGCCAACCTCGAACTCTTTCTTTCTTAACTTGGCATCATGCGCTTTCTTCATCCCGTCCTTATACTTGGACGTGCATTCATATGCCATTTCCCGTAACTCCTCCAACTCGCATAGCTTGAGTTTCCTTTCCTTACCTGCATCATCATAGTGAACATTAACTTCCTTGATAGCCCATAATGATTTGTGCACAAGTTCAACCGGTAAATGACGATTTTTACCGTAAACCAACCAGTAAGGTGTAGTGCCAATGGGTGTCTTATGTGTCGTACGATAGGCCCATAAAGCATCGTTCAACTTAATTGACCAATCCTTACGGTCCGCCCGCACAGACTTTTACAAAATCTCTTTGATTTGTCTATTTGACACCTCAACTTGCCCACTTGTTTGTGGGTTATAGGGGGTAGCAATTCTATGGTCAACACCAAACCGTTTTAAAAGTTTTCCAAACCGAAAGTTTTTAAAGTGAGATCCTCCATCACTTATGATGACACGAGGAATCCCAAACCTTGAGAAAATATTGGTTTGAACAAAATTACACACTACGGAATGGTCATTCGTCTTGGTGGCTATTGCTTCAACCCACTTTGACACATAGTCAACGGCCACCAAGATGTACAAGTTGCCATAAGAATTGGGGAATGGGCCCATGAAATCAATACCCCACACGTCAAAAATATCGACTACAAGGATTGGTTGCATGGGCATCTCATCCCTCTTTGAAATACCCCCTAGTTTTTGGCACTCTATACAGTTCTTTGAAAACTCATTTGCATCTTTAAAAATGGTTGGCCAATAAAGACCACTATTCAACACTTTATGACCCGTTTTGTGACCACTAAAATGGCCACCACATGCAAACGAATGTAGATGATGCAACACGCTTGGAATTTCTTCATCATCTATGCATCTTCTAATCACTTGATCCGCACATTCTTTCCACAAGTGCGGTTCTTCCAACCGGTAGTACTTGATTTGAGACATGAAGTGTTGCCTCTTCCGTCTATCCCAATGTGCCGGTAAGTCACCTGTAACAAGATAATTCACAATGTTAGCATACCAAGGTAACTTATCCAATTTCATAATATGCTCATCAGGGAACGACTCATTGATCTCTAACGATTTAGGATCCTCATCAACCATCAACCGGGACAAATGGTCCGCTACCACATTCTCGGTACCCTTTTTGTCCCGTATCTCCAAATCAAACTCTTGGAGCAACAACACCCATCGGATCAATCTCGGTTTTGGATCTTTCTTCTCCATGAGGTACCTAACTGCAGTGTGATCAGAATAAATAATCACTTTACTACCCCATATGTATGACCGAAATTTATCCAATGCATATACCACCGCAAGTAGCTCTTTTTTGGTGGTGGTGTAATTCAATTGTGCATCCGAAAGAGTCTTACTCGCGTAGTATATGGCAACGGGTTTCTTGTCAACCCGTTGTCCCAACACGGCCCCCACCGCATAATCACTCGCATCGCACATAACTTCAAAAGGGAAAGACCAATTTGGCGATTGCAAGATTGGGGCCTCAACTAACTTTTCTTTTAACTTGTTAAAAGCGTTTTGACAATTTTCATTAAAATCAAATGGTTGATCTTTTAACAACAAGTTGCACAAAGGTTTTGTTATATCACTAAAACCCTTAATAAACCGTCGATAAAAACCCGCGTGACCTAGAAACGACCTAACACCTTTAACACTCGTGGGATACGGCAAAGTAGATATAACTTGCACTTTTGCACGATCAACCTCTATCCCACGGCTCGACACCACGTGTCCCAACACGATTCCCTCTTGAACCATAAAATGGCTCTTTTCCCAACTTAGGACCAAACTAGTTTCAACACATCTTTTTAGTACTTTGTCTAGTTGGTCCAAACAAGCCTCAAATGATGACCCAAAAATCGAGAAATCATCCATGAAGATTTCCAAAGACTTCCCCACCATATCTGAAAAGATACTCATCATACACCTTTGGAAGGTGGCAGGGGCGTTACATAATCCAAACGGCATTCGCCTAAATGCGAAGGTACCGTAGGGACAAGTAAATGTGGTCTTTGATTGATCTTCTGGATGGATGGCAATTTGGTTATAACCAGAATAGCCATCTAAGAAGCAATAAAATTTTTGCCCCGACAATTTCTCAACTATTTGATCAATGAACGGTAAAGGAAAATGATCTTTGGAAGTTGCGGTATTCAACTTCCTATAATCAATACAAATTCGCCACCCGGTTACCGGTCGAGTGGCTACCTCTTCACCTGCGTCATTTTTGACGACTTGTATACTCGCTTTCTTTGGAACCGTCTGTGTTGGGCTCACCCGTTGACTATCCGAGATCGGGTAAATGATACCCGCATCGAGCCATTTCAGCACTTCCTTCTTCACTACCTCCCGCATATTCGGATTCAATCTTTGTTGTGCATCTCGAACGGGAGTCACATTCTCTTCCGTGATGATTTTGTGCATCACCACCGAGGGACTAATACCCTTCAAATCCGCAATGGTCCATCCAATTGACGCCCAATTAGTGACCAAAACACCCATCAATTATCCTCTTGCTCCTCGGTTAAGTTTGATGCAATGATAACCGGGAGTGTGTTGCCTTCACCAACATAAGCATACTTGAGATGCTTAGGCAACGCCTTCAATTCAACCTCTGGAGGCTCTACTAATGACGGCTTCAACTTGGTATCAATGCTCTCCGGTAAACTTTCAACTTGGTGCGTCCATGTCGATTTTCCCTCTCTAACCGCAAGCACCTCCAAACTTTTCACTTCCTCGTCTATGCTCTTATCCATCTCCACCTGTGACATGTCAAACATATAACAATCCTCCATTGTGTTTTCCCCATCAACGACTGTGTCGCAAAGAGGTATACACGTGTCAACAATGTCCGGCATATAGCATTCATCATCAACTGGAGGGTTCATAAGTCCGGAAAAAACATGCAACCTCAACCTTCGGTTTCCAAATGTCATGTCAACCGTTCCTGTTTTGCAATCAATTTGAGAATTTGAGGTTGCTAAGAACGGTCGACCCAAAATCACCGTAGGTTGCTTGGTTGGGTCCTTAGCCACGTAATCAAGTACTAAAAAGTCCACTGGATAGTAGAAATCCTCGATTTTCACTATCACATCCGAAACAATTCCACGGGGTAGTTTGGGTGTCAAATCGGCTAACACCACGGTGGTGTTTGACGATTGAAGTGGACCGAATTCGTATTGGTCATACAAACTACCCGGTAGAATGCTCACGCTAGCACCAAGATCTAGAAGTGCCCGATTGATTTTAAAATCGCCTACTTGAATTGAAATGATAGGCGCACCCGGATCTTGGAGCTTAGGTGGAAGTGCACCCGAAAGAATCGAACTCACATTTTCGGTTAAATCTAGTTTTTTAGGAAATCTATGAGTTCGTTTTTGGGTACACAATTCTTTCAAATACTTAGCATAAGACGGTACTTGTTTGATTGCATCCAAAAGAGGTAAGTTTATTTTTACTTGTTTGAAAATCTCCAACAACTCTTCTTGTTGTGGACCTCTTTTGTTTACAACTTTTTTCACGGGTCCCTTCAATGCTTCGGGATAAGGGGCGGTATTAGCCTCCACACCCTTTTCCTTAGCCTTAAGGACGGGTATGGTCACAACGGGAGTGTTATTATTCTTTTTCAAATCACTTTTATGTTGACCCGTTTGACCATCCTCATTTTCATCCTCACTAGCATCTTCCACAACCCCTTTAACAAACTGGGGTGATGGTGTTTTGACACCATTATCAACGACTCGACCACTACGTAAAGTAATTTTATTAATTGGTACCTCACATGTGTTCCTTGAGCTTGACCCTTGATGCTTAGGGTTCACCGTTGTGTCACTTGGAAGCTTGCCCATGCTTCCTCTCACTTGAGCCATTTCCTCCGCAAGTTGGCCTACTTGTTTCTCTAATGCCTTTTGGGATTTATCCCTCACCTCGAACTCTTTCCGCATTTCAATTTTAATTTCTTGGTTTGAATTCCGCATTTCCATTTTAAGTTCTTGATGTGAGTTGGTGAGAGTGCTCATAGTGTTCATGATAGCATCTAGTTTCGAGTTAATCGAATTATCACCTTGGGAGTTGGATGCACCACCCCCATTACCACCTTGGTTGTAACCCCATTGATAGTTGCCTTCACGGTTTTGATATCCTTGGTTACCACCTTGGTTGTAATTCCTTTGGTAACCCCCTTGGTTACCACCTTGCCGATACCCGTCGGCACACATGTCTCGTATCCAGGTACATAAGCCGTCGCCTAGCACCCCTCCTTTCCCTTGCCCATCGGCGACGGGGTGGGACCCGTCGGCGACGGGTTCCTGTTTTGTCTCCGCATCTGATTCGTTTCTAAGCGTAAAACATCGATCCAAACTATCTAAAACCTCCGAAAACACAACCTAAACTCCATATTAATCACCCAATTCAACCTACAACCATCTCACATCATTCACTTCTTCTAAGATCCCTGTTTTCTCTCTCCTAAACCACCTTTTACTCCATCTTCTTCATCTTCTTCCCCCCAAACACTCCAAGAACCCTAGCAACCTTTAAGCTCTCATAACTTCCTCAAATCTCCACCAAATCACCTGATTTTTGGGTCTATCTTGTGTGAATTTTCGAGGGGAACAAAACCCCCAACACGGTTTTCATCAATTCTTGCTCGTTTGCAAGATTTCTGGGCGTGTAACTTCGGGTTTTTGAAGGGGTGTTCATCAATCTTGTTGCTTTACATCTTTTCATAGTTTTTCTTGTCCAAACAACACAAAGGTATGGATTTTCCTTAACTTTATGCATGATTATCATATGCTTAATTGTTTTCTTCCAAAATTTTAAACTTTTTAGTTTAAGAGTAGGTTGTTTAGACAATGTATGTTGTTCTAGCATGATTTTGAGTAAGATTAGTTGCTTTGGATGGAATTTGAGCATGTTATAACCATAGTGAAGTGATTACACTTGTTATGAACATGATTGAACATGAAGGTGATGTTTAATATATTGTTGAACTTATAAGAAATTGCAAGATTAACAAGGAAATTGATAAGTAGATAATAAAATGAGCGACTTTGGAAGTTTAAAAAGGCGATTTTACATTCACTTGTTAATTAAAATATCAACATCACATATCATGTTCAAAGTTTGAGAGTTTAGTGAAGGTTTGGGTTTATTTTGATGTTTCGCTTGTTTGTGATTGTAGTTATGGCCGGTGGCAAAAGACAAAAGACTACAGGGCAAGCTTCATCATCGGGAGTTGGTTCTCCTTCCGGTTTAATACCGAGGAAGTGGGAGCAATTAAGCTCCATCGAAGAGGGTGATGCAAGACTGTATAGACAGGATTGGGCGTGGGCAAAGTTCAGGGATAGCAAAAGCGCCGAAGTTTGGGATGAGGAGAAGAACAAACCCTTATCGGGTTATCAAGATAGGAAGTTAGAGGCCAAGCTCTGGAAATGGAAAATGGTCAACAAAGTGAATACCTCAGTTCCGGAAAGGAGTTTATGTGAAAGAGTTGTGAATGTTGAAGAGTTCAGACAAATCGGAATTGTACAAATGTTTGAACGCCAAGGATGGGAAAGGGTGCTTGATTGGTGTGAAGATAACACCTCACGGGTGTATCTGGCGGAGGTGTGCGAGTGGTTGTCGACGTTGAGGTTTATGAATAAAGATAGTCCTCCTGCTGAGTGGAAATTGGTTGGTAAAACAAGCCGGGGGTAATGACGATGTCTTTCGAAACAATCAATTGCATTGCACGCTTTGATTCTCTGGGGGTGCAAGCATATGACTATCCAACTATGCAACAATTTTTGGATAATCATTTGAATGATGGTGATCCGGAGCAGATGACCGCGGCTTTTTTACCATACAGTGATGGGGGAGAGGCAAAGAGAAATCAAATGACGATTGAGGGAAAGATTCTCCAAGGGATTTATGTTGAGAACATTTTGGTGAGGTTTGGTGATCGTGGAGGTGCTAGAGCGAGTGACTGTAGGGTGGTGCACTCTTTGCTATACGGGACCCCTACATTGTCATGGAGACACATAGTGATGATGAATACTTGGGCTACTCGGGAGTCGTCCCAGAGGCGTTTTATTCCATACGCACGCCTCATTAGTGCCATGATTGTTCAACAAAATTTCCTACCACCCGAATCACTATGGGTAACTAAACCATTGGAGGAAATTAACAAGGCCTCCATGAGGAAGAACTGGAAGATAGAGGTTAAGCTCTCAGGGAACAAGTATGTTGTGACCGACAGGATGGGTCATAAGTATGAGTTTCTTAGTTCAGGGGCACAACCGTAATCGAGAGAAGATGAAGAGATGGGTGATGAAGAGGAGGAAACTGAGCCCTCCGGTCCACAAAGACCAAGACAAAGATACATGAGGCCGCATAGGGAAATTAATGCAGATGTGGCGGGCTTTGTGAACATTAGACGGGTGCCCTCCTACAAAAATTTTGATCGGGGACAGCAAGAGATATATGACAATGTCTCTGCATGCATAGGTGAAGGCCAAGAGTATAACTGAAGGAGGGAAGCCTGGGAGGAGGCACAGGGACCCCAAATGCAGGAGTTTTGGGTAGTTCAAGCAGCCCATCGGGAGAGAATGAATAAGTTTGTGGAAGAGCAACAACTGTTCCAAGCAATGCAGAGGTCACACATGGAACTGTTGGCGAAGATGCAAGAGGACGAGGCAGCCCGAAGATGGGCATGGGAGGAAGCAGAGGCAGCGCGTCAAAATGAAGCAAGAGAATTGGAACGACACCGCTGGAGTGCCTTGTATGTCTCTCACCAAATGGCTATTAATAATGTCAAGGTGCTCCACGATCAGGAGCGACACCAAAGAGACTATCAAGCTGGTCTCCCATATGCCGAACACTTGGGATGGACCAATTACCCCGACCTTCCCCATCCACAAGGCCCATCCGACCCGACTCCTCACTGGCCCGAAGCGGTAGGCTCCAGCTTTATCCCGATCCCTTACCAACCACCGCCTCAAGGGGAGCAGAGTCCACTCGATAACTATAGGGAGATGTTTGAGGCCCTCACTGGTTATCAATACCAGCCAAACCCGCCAGTTGATCCCCACGAACGATATCAGCGGTAGAGGTATGGTATGTTTTGTGTTGTTGTTGTTGTATACTTTGGTTCTTTATTTCTTTGTCGTTTTTATTTAATTTATGCCTAGTTAAATGAACGTTGTGGGTGTGTTCCCTATATAACCCTCACGAGACCTACTCGTCCTCCCAAGCTATTGGGGGGTTTAAAAGGGCTTGTTGCATACGCTAAATGCAACCGTGATTCCTACGAAAGTGAGTTTGGTTTGTTGTTATTGTAAATTATTTTCCACATAAATTGAAGTGAAATAACGCATGGCTTGGTAATGTGTTCATAAAAAGGGTAGAACTACGTAACTAACAAATTTTCATGGTTGTGAGAAGCATGCTTCTACACAAGGGTTAGAATTTGTAGGTACATGATGTTTGAAGAGACAACCGTTTTTATGAAGAGAAGAGGAAGATGTGAGCATCAAGCGACAAAAATCAGGTGCATGCGTTTCCTTTTTACTTTGATTATTAGATTAGCAAATAAGTGGAATGTATCTGGTATATTATTTTTCGGGGTGAAATTTTGGGAAGGTTAGCCGTGTCACATCCCTTGTGCATTTTAAAAACTCTAGTTCTTACACATTGAGGACAATGTTTACCTCAAGTGTGGGGATGGGGGAGTAGTAAAAGTTTTCGATTTTGACCCGTTAACTTAAATTCTACACATTGAGGACAATGTTTACCTCAAGTGTGGGGATGGGGGGAAATTTCAAAAAAATTTTCAAAAATTCTTGTTTCAAAAGTGATCTTTAAAGCACAAGTAACTAAGTCAACGAGGGATGGCACAACCCATTTGGTCTTTTGTCATGGTCAAGTTCAAATTAATAAGCATAACGGGTATTTAACGGGTGGTTATTTGGGAATAATTCGCCCAAGGAACTAGCATTTTATGCATATCACATATCATACCCTTATACGTGAGGTTTTGAGCCACTTTTATATCATAGATTTACATTTACATGTTTGTTTGTTTGAGTGGACTATTAGTCGCGTATTGTAGAACTTGCAACTTTTGATACGTTCAAGACCATAGACCGAATACAAGCATGAGAATGATTAAGGCATTAGGTAAACCTTTTCCTTTTACACCAATTTTTTTATCCTTACCCAAAAATTATCCCTTAGTAGCCAACTTTGAGCCTAATCCCTTCGTTTGATCACCCTTTAGCCATTGACTTTAAAACCTTTTTCTTTTAAACCCGTGTGATGGAAATTCGATTATAGTAGCAAAGCTTGGATAGTTGTATTTTTTGTTTCAAATTTTTTTTTTCAGAAAATGTACGAAAAAGAATAGAAAATCATTGAAAAAAAAATAATAAAAAATAATAAATATGTGCTCTTAGTTGTTGAATAAAAGGCTAAAGTTGTTGCCTTGTGGTTGATGTTTATAGTTTAGTTTTGTTTAGAATAGTCGTTTGTAATAAAAATTGAATTTTCATCACCTTAGCCACTTTAAAATATCCAATTTCCTACCCTTAGCCTAGCCCCGTTACAACCCTTATAAAGACCTTATGACTTGTGCTTAGTATTCGTGATCGGTGGTGGAGAATGATTGAGTTGCAAGCCTATGCGGGTACGTGTTCTAATCGTTTTGAGCGATTAATTGTTGAAGTGCTAATACATTATATATATTAGCCAATTTTAAGCCGAGTGGAGAGCACATTGTGAGGGATATGCATGAGTTGTTAATTTTAAGGGCGGGTTAATCTTGGATAACCATTATTATATGTGATTATTCACTTAACCGGTAAATATGTGAAAATTGTAAAAGGTTTGAACTTTTGCATGACAATAGACCTTAACCTTTGTCTCGGGAATGGGAAGTGTATTTGTTGTTGACCCACGTGAAAGTGAAAAACAGATTTGCTTGAGGACAAGCAAAAGACAAGTGTGGGGATGTGATACGTGGTTGAAAACCGGTGTTTGTTATTGCATAACTTGATGATGTTACATAAGTTTTAATTTCGGATAGCCTACTTTTAATCAAATATCTGTTTTGCAGGTTTGATAGAGTTTAAGGAGCTTTTCGGGAGCTTTACAAGCCACCGGGTCGAAAACCGGAGCATCGGGACGCGTTAAGGATCAACCGGGAGTGCAAGAAGCAAAGATTAGAAAAATAAAGTTTGACAGGCCGTCGGTGACGGGTATAAGCCGTCCCCGACGGGTTCAGGAAAATCCCGTAACCAAGAAACGCCCGTAACCAGTCATTTAACCCGTCGGACAGAATCGAGTTTTCGGGAACCCGTCGGCGACGGGGTCATGCCCGTCGGCGATGGGCATCATATTCCGGAAACGCGAATTTGGACTTTTGGGGTTAAAGTTTGATCCTTATTGGTTCTTGGGCATTCAATTTCGGAAGTTACACTTTACTTGGAGTTCAAACCTTGATCTTGGAGCCACTAATCATCTACCAATCACCTACCATTCCATCTACCTTCATCATCACAACCCGAATTCATCAAGATCATCACCATCAACAATCCTTAATCAACAATTCCTCCATAAACCCTAATTCTCCATACTTCACCAATACCAATAATTCCACAAACCCTAATCATCCACCATTCATTCATCCATCAAGCTTCAAGATGCTTTCATTCACGTTCCAATCATCCGGTGATCAAGCTTCTTCAATCATGAGCGGCTAATCATCTCGGTTTCACCCCGGCGTAGGTAGTTGTTAATTTAGGGTTTCGAATTGTTTATTGCTTCAACTTTGTGACAATTTGTGTTTGATTTTTGAAACCTTTGATAATAGTGTTACATTTGTTACGAATTCGTAAATTGTCGAACGATGTTAAAAGTTATGACTTTGCGAAATGGTGATATGTAATTGTGTATTGTCGTGGTTAGGATTTACTTGTGTTGATTAGAAAGTGTATTCTTGTCCGTTCTTTGGGACGTTGATAGTTATTAGCACCTAAGGCACGGTACACTAAATCCATTAATCGAATGCATTTGAGTTGAATCTAAAACTTGTAGAAATCCTAGGTTAGCAATTACCGAAACCGAGTGTGATGCCTTTTTCTTATTATTGTTCTGGTAATCAAGTTTTTCGTAATCGTTAATTATTAGTTGTTAATCAATTTAATCAATTCACTTAGTCTAAACTCACATCTCTCAATTAAGCAAAAATACAAAAGCATTCTAGTAAGCTTCATAAATCGTGACATTTGTTTTAATTCAATCGAATCCACACACAAACCACATACTCTTCGTGGTTCGACCCCTTGCTACAACTAACTATTTGTTAAGGGTGATTTGGGCATATAAATATTATCTTTGACCGGAGCGCGACACTCCGATCAATCATTCTTGATTACTGATTCTTGTACTTCTCTAATTTGCTCGTTTAAATCTATCTGCAGATTCAATTTAAGAGAACGTACTCTTTTTGGCTTTTCGTGACATTTTCGACTTAAAGCATCAGCTACTATATTAGCTTTTACTGCTTGATACTGGATACTACAATCGTAATCACTAAGAATTTCCATCCAGCGTCTTTGTCTTATATTCAACTCTTTTTGCCCAAAAATGTACCTTAAACTCTTATGATTAGTGAAGACAACAAATTTATTTCAATATAAATAGTGTCTCCATATCTTAAGGGCAAAAATTATGGCTCCGAACTCTAAATCATGGGTTGATTAATTCTCTTCATGATTCTTAAGTTGTCTAGATGCATAGGCTATAACCTTTTGACGTTGCATTAACACGCATCCATAACCTAACTTAGAAGCGTCAAAATAGACTACAAAGTCTTTTGCTCCTTCTGGTAATGCTAGTTTGGGTGCGTTGGTTAATATTTGCTTAAGAATTCTAAAGGTTTCTTCTTGTTTTGGTCCCCATTCAAACTTGATAGACTTACAGGTTAGTTTTGTTAAGGGAATGGCTATTCTGGAAAAAAATGGATAAATCTTCTATAATAACCGGCCAATCCTAGAAAACTTCTAACATCGGTTGGTGATTCTGGGACTTTCCATTTAGTAACTGCCTCAATCTTTGTGGAATCCACATGAATTCCTTCATGATTAACTAAATGTCCAAGAAACTGTACTTCTTCTAACCAAAATTCGCATTTTTTAAATTTAGGGTAAAGCTTTTCTTTTCTCAGCAAATTTAAAAGGGTATGCAGATGCGCTGCATGTTCCTCTTTACTCTTAGAGTAAATGAGAATATCATCTATAAAGACAATTATGAATTTATCCAAATATGGCTTACACATTTGGTTCATCATGTCCATAAATACGGCTGGGGCATTGGTTAAACCAAATGGCATGACAGTAAATTCATAATGGCCATACCTTGTTCTGAAGGCGGTCTTAGGAATGTCCTCTTCCTGTACCTTTAATTGATGATATCCTGAGCGTAAGTCGATTTTAGAAAAGAATCGAGCTCCTTGCAATTGATCAAACAGATCATCGATTCTCGGTAATGGATACCGATTTTTAATCATGACCTTGTTCAATTCACGGTAATCAATGCACATACGCATTGACCCGTCTTTCTTTTTGACAAACAAGATTGGTGCTCCCCACGGCGATGAGCTTGGCTATATGAATCCTTTTTTCAACAGTTCGTCTAACCGTTTCTTTAACTCTTGCATTTCTGCGGGTGCCAAATGGTAAGGTGCTTTGGCAATCGGCGCGGTTCCTGGTAGCAGATGAATTCGGAATTCGACTTCCCTGTCTGGCGGTAGTCCTGGTAATTCTTCTGGGAATATATCTGAGAATTGAGATACTACGGGGATAACTTTCAATTCTTTTTCTTTAGTGTTAATGATTATAGAATCATATACACTAGGGATCCTTTTCTTGCACAACTTGTTGTTTTCATCACAGAGATGAATTTCGTGGATCTAGATGGTTTATTTCCTTTAATTGTGATCTTTTCACCCTTTAGTGAATTTACTTGTATTGACTTTTGATCATATAGAATACTGGCTTTATTGGCTACCAACCAATCCATTCCTAATACAATATCAAATCCAGCCAGATTCATTGGGTAAAGATTAGCAATAAAATTATATTCTAAATTTTTTATTCTTGCTCCCTGCAAGATTTCAGTAATCTTAATGGATTCTCCATTTGCTGTCTCTACTAGACATTCTTGTTGAAGTTTAGTTAATGGTTGATTGGGAAGTTTGCAGAATGAAGTACTAATAAAACTTTGGTTCGCACCAGAGTCAAATAATACTTTAGCAAAAACATCATTAACTAAAAACGTACCGGCAATCACATCCAGAATCATCTTGGCTTCTTCTACAGTTAAAACAAAAGCTCTAGCATTCATAGTAGTCTTGTTGTTCATGGCTGGAGATAGCTTTGGACAGTTTGGTTTGATATGCCCCTTTCTCTACAATTGAAGCATACTCCATTGCTGGGTTTCTTCTTGCAGTCTTCTTCTTTGTGTCCCGGTATTTTGCAGAAGTTGCAGTAGGTGGAGCATCTTCCTGAATGCTTCTTCTTGCAGGCCTTACAGTAAGGTGTAGAGGTAGAACCTATATTTTTCCCACGGTTGGAATTACCGTAGCGAAATTCTTGGGTAAGCCTTTGAGCTAGGTTCTTTCTTTGGTTTTCTTCTTGGGTACGTACTAGTTCATCAGTTAAGGTATTTGCTAGTTCTACAGCTTCTTCTATGATTTGTGGTCTAGCTGCATTGACTACATGTGTAATTTCACTGATTAATCCCCAGATGTAACGGAAGATTAATACTAGTTCTAGTGATGCTAGGGTTGGCACTATTCTAGCATATTCAAACAATGTAGTAGTGTAACCCTTGCTGTCTACTCCAGTCATTCTAAGATTTAAGAATTTATTTGCTATCTGTTCTTTTTCATTGGGAGGACAGAATTTCCTTTCCGCCATATTTTTAAACTCAGTCCATTCCAGATTATAGACTGTACCACTTCCCCTAGACTGGAGAATAGTGTTCCACCATTCTAAAGAAGCATTCTTAAACAGATTGGAACCAAACATGATTTTGTCTTCCTCTACACATTTGCTTATTTTTAAGACAACCTTTGTCTTTTCTATCCAACGTAAAGCTGCAATGGCTCCTTCATTGCCCGAGAATTCTATTGGTTTACAAGACCAGAATTCTTTGTAAGAACAACCATAAGACATGGTTGTTCTTCTTTTTGGAATTAGCACTCGAAGTAATGGTCCATTGTTTACGCTATGACTGGGTTCAGTAGATGGTCGTTTACTTCCACTGTTACTTTTATTATTTTCAGCTTCTCTAACGGCTTGGATGATATTACGCATAGCATCTATGATTCCTTGTGCTACTATATGTTGGATGGCACTGTTATCTAATTAGTTTTCATTATTCTCGTTATTCTGGTTATTCTGGTTTTCTTGATTTGCTACGTTGGCCATCTGGATTTATAGACAATTACCAAATATTAATATCACAGGGCAATATTTAATGTGAATAATCACATAACAATCATATTGATCAAAATCGTCGTGCATTGCGACCTTTACTCTATTTTATATATTATGCATCTAATACAAACCACAACTGGAATTTAAATTACAATACTAGTATGCATCAGTAGTTATTAGATTATCTAAAATATTATATTTTTTTCAAGTCACACATATATGTATATTATTATTATTATTATTATTATTATTATTATTATTATTATTATTATTATTATTATTATTACTGATAGGGGTTCATCCAATATTGCATGTTGCGCTCGTCATATTTCCAGACGAGTCTCTCCCCTATGTGTCTCATTCTTTCACTTCCTTCCAAAATCTTCTCACCAAAGGTGCGGAGCTCTTGCACATTTTTAATGCTCATGGGTGGTGCGGGTGCTGGTATCGGGTCAGGAAACTAGGGCATCGGTTCTTCGTGTGGGTATGGGTTCTCTAGGATCTCCCTGATATATTGGTCATTATCAAAATATGGGTCTAAAGGGTCCAAGTTGGGATAGGGTGCTACTAGGTTTTGCATGGGTTCCTCTATTGGGTAAAGTGGTTGGTAATCCATGTGGTCATCAAACCATGGGTCATAATCTGGGGGATGAGGTGCTAGGACTCTAGGGATTTCAGCTAGGTCAAAAGCAGGTACTGGAGGTTGGTCTACTGGGTTCAGTTCAATTTCCATAAGTTGTGTTGGAAACAGTGGTAACTGCTGGGGTGCTATAAGTTGTTTTAGATTAGGGTCTGCAGCTGTGGTAGCTAATATATGAAAATTAGCTAGTCTCATATTGAGTATATCCTGGTTTTGAACTTTAATTTCTCTATTGGTCGCTGCTAAGGCCCGCTGTTGTTGCAACTTTCTCATTCGTTTTTACGCTCATGAGCTCCTCTGCTGAACCATCCTCTCTTCTTGGGAGGGAATGGCTCTCCAGATTGTGCTTTGAACACGAAAATCCCTTCTTCGGTGTTAGCCGAATACCCCGAGGGGGTAGGCTGGGAAGAAGTTCCTTCGACCCTAGGAGAGCTGGACAATTGACGGTAAGCGTCCGAAGGTCCTTCATCACTCATACTGTAAATTAACAAATTGTCAAATAACACAAAATAATAATTTACACGTATGCACATAGTCTCATTGATTATTTCCTAACAAAATGGACAATTTAAATGTCAGCAGAACACTTCATTGGCTGAAATCAGTGGCTAAGCTCTCATACCACCTTCTGTCGCAACCCCCGTCCCCTAATCACCCGGGAACGGGCGGCCGCGAGCCAGTATCAATGGTATCGGTGTTTTATCAATTTGGCAGCGGAATTTACATCAGGACCGGAGTTAGGAAATATATTATCAAACTAAAATACCACATTTTTTATAATAGTAAATACATTGGAAATTCCCAAGTTTCTATTACAATCATGTTTATAGGGATAAACCCCAATTTATTTAATTAAAACATCCTCTTTATTTAGGTAACTTTTGTAGCCACATTTTTCCAAGCCTTCAGTGCTCTCCAGCTGACTTCTATTTGGCTTTCACATTTTGTTACCTGAAACGCGTTTTAAAAACATTTGTCAGTGGGAAATACTGGTGAGTGAATCCCAATTTAATCAAGACAGGTTTTTATCATTTTACAGTATTGAGGGCGATCTCGCAATTATATTTGTTTCCAATTCTTACTTTAATTACCACCCACGGTACTGTCAACCCGAATTGTGGTCATGTTACTACTCACAGTGTAGTAACAAATTTTGTATACAAAACCCCAACATACCGATGATAATTGTAGAATTACAAATACTCAATCACTGTTTAATTATATTGTAAAGCATAAAGATTTTGTAAAACAGTTTGTAAAAAGGTTTACAAAAAGGAGGTTACTAACATTGCTATTTTAGACTTTTCCTTGTGGTTTCCTGATTATAATCTAATAATTTAAACAATGCACACGCGTTAGTATAATAACCCAATATTTACATTAGTTATACCCTCCCTGAGACAGAACTCCAACGACTACGTCGGGCAGAACCTCGACAGCCGTTACGGAGCACTAGATCAATCGGGCAGCGTATCTAATACGTAACCGGGGGTTATGATACTTACAACGAGGCAGAACTTCGTTAATTAGGGGGTATAATTCCTGGGAATTATGTATACTATAGAGAAATTGAGAGAGATTTGTGGGAAATGAGCGACGAAAATGAACTGGCTGAGCTCCAATTTATAGGGCTGCTCGGCCAGCTTGTCGCGCCCCGCGTAAGCCGAAGGCAAGGCCTTCGCGGCCCGCGACGTAGGGTACGTAGGGCCTAGCTTGGCTTGGTCACCACTATAGGCTCGACACGCGTATGACACGTGGCAACTCAGGGTGCGGCCTGATCTCCTAGTTGTCGTGCCCCGCGAACAAGACCTTAAGGGTCTTCGCGGCCCGCGAGCGATACTCAGATTTTGATTTTATTTTAATTTTATCAAATTAAAGGTATTTAGGGCCTATTTGCGTATACGGGGTGTATTTTAAGGCAAATAGGGATGTTCTAATTATTTTAGGAGTGTCGGAATATTTTAGGAGGGTTATTATACAAACCTTTACCACAACCAAACTCGAACGTCGGGGAACCATTAACAAGAATCGACGAGCGGGCCGAAGATAGGACCCCATAAATCCACCGACACCATATTTCAGGGAACTTCATTTGCCTCATAATCGATAACAAAAACCCCCAATGAACGTTGTCACAGGCTTTCTTAAAGTCTATGTGAAACAAAAATAATTCTTTGTCCGTATGCTTCGCCCACGATAACACTTCACTAATAATAAGAGGCCCGTCAAGAATAAACCTTCCCTTTAAAAAAGCCGACTGCGTCTCATGCGTAATCGATCCCATTACCTTCTTCAACCTATTTGCGAGCACTTTAGATATTACTTTACTCACAACCCCGATAAGATTAATAGGCCTATACTCCCCAAGTTCAACCGGATCAAAAACTTTAGGAATCATTTTAATAAATGACGAACCAACACCTCGATTAATAACCGCAGATTCCGAAAACTTTTGTAATATCTCCACAAAATCAGCTGAGAAACAATTCCAGAATTTTTTAATAAAGTGAAAGTTGAACCCATTTGGACCCGGGGATTTATCACTACTGCATTCAAATACTGCTTCTTTAATGTCACTCTCAATGAACGGTCGCGTAAGATCCACTGCCATATTGCCATCCAATTCTCTCAAACCATAACAATCCAATATGGCTCGCTCCTGCATGTCTTCGATGAATCGCTTTTTGAAGAAACCATATATTTATTTTTTAACACGGTTTAGTTTAGTGACCCATTCGCCATTGATTGACAACCCCGGGATAAAATTTGATACTCTACGTTTGTTGACCATCCCATGGAAAAACCGCGTATTTTCATCACCTTCCTTAGCCCATTGAACCCTCGCCTTTTGTCTAAGACCTTTCACTTTGAAAGCATCCAATTATTTTTTCCTAGCCTTGGCCTCCTCGTATACCCACTGTTCAGCTTCCGTAAAATTCCTTTCTTCAATAACTACATCCAACTCTTTAAGCTCTTGGACCAAGTTGTTCTCCTCCTCACTTTCTGTATTCAACATCTTAGCTTTCCAACTAACAATGGCCTTCCTAATGGTTTTGAACTTTTGCATTAGCATAACATCCGGCTGCCCAATCCTATTAAAAGTCGCCAAAGCGCCTAACACCACATCTTCGAACCCTTCTCGATATAACCAGGAATTATAAAATCTAAATGGCTTGGCACCGAAATTCCGATCTTCAACTTTCAAAAGTAGCGGGCTGTGGTCCGACTCCTCCCTAGCTAATGCCCGATATTCAGTGTTTGACCATTCATTTAAGAAGCCCCACGATACAAAAATGCGATCAATATGGTTGCATTTATTCCCAACCACGTATGTAAATTTACGGCCCTTCAAACCATACTCAAGAAGATCCACTCCATCCAAGAAATCATTGAACTCATTAGAAGCGGGTGGGATGAACTTGGAATTCCTTCGTTCGTTTCTCTCTCGAACACAATTAAAATCCCCACCTACTATCCAAAAACCGGAGCTCTGAGAAATAACACGCTCTAGTTCTACCCATAACACCTTTTTGTCCACCAACTTCTGCGGCGCATACACATTGATAATATTAATCACTTTACCACTATCTCTCATAGCCCTGTTCACCAAAAGAAAGTATCTATGTTTAACCGAGGACCCATGTACGAATCGCTTAGGATCCCACATCGAAACCAACCCTCCCGACCTTCCGGTAGCATCAACACATTCCAAACTAAAATCTCATTGCCCCCAGAACCTGCCCATATCTAACCCATCCAAGGACGAAAATTGCATTTCTTGCAACATGATAAACCCGACATCATTTTTAACACGGAGCTTACGTATCCAATCGCCCTTCTTGTCATTACCCAGCCCTCGAATATTGACCGATAAAACATTCATTTATCCACCAATTGAAAACCTTCTTCGTTAACCGACTTTGCAATCGAACCTTCAAACTTTTCCATATTCTAGACACCTAAAGAGTTGGCCAATAAAATCGTTTCTTGTACCTCTTTAATACTAACCACCTCCGAAACAGGAAACAGTGTGCCGTTCGATACCGACAATTCCTCAACTTCGGGCCTCACCATACCCGACCCATCATCATTTATATGAACACCTCTATTTAAATCTGGAGTCAAGAATTCAATTGGGCTCACCTCGTTTACGATATCATCCATTAGACTTCTGTTCTCCGGAAGATAAAACGATCTATATCAAATGGATCCTCCCCTTCCCTTTGTCTTTTCTTGGGTCTCTCAAGGCCCAAAAGCGAATCGGACTTTCCTGATGATGACTTCTTCCTAGACGCTTTCCTCTGCTTCTTTTTCGAATTGAAACCATTGTTCCCTTCCTTAAGATGATTGTTAAAGACCCCATGAATATTGATATCATTGTCATTTACAACATCATCCAAAACAGCAGATTGACTAACTTCCTTAGTAGGCCCCCCTTCCATAACAACATCATCACGATTGACCAAATTATCCCCGACGACATCGTCTAGCACAGCCGCTGCAACCTCCCTCCCTTCGTCTTCTACCTCCTCCAGATCAACTAAAAAGGATAAAATTAAAGGTTTTTTTTAAGTATTTAATTTATTATTAGGCAAATTACATCTGTGGCGAAGCTTGAGATTTCCGTCTGGGAATCGAAAACATATATACCAAAAAATTTCTATAAAATCAGGGGGTCGAAAACGTATATACCCAAAATTTTCTATACGAAAACTACATACTCTCCACTAATGAGCGAAAAGTTGGGGGGGGGGGGCTCCCGCCCCCACAAAGCTGCGCCCTTGAATTGCACTTTACGTCCTTTAAGTTTCAGCAAAATTTTAGATGTTTTTCTTTAACTAATGAAATTGCTATAAGATGAAGAGAAAGCGACGATGAATTGGGTTGCATGGGAAAAAACAATAGCTCCAGTTGAGTATGGAGGTCTCGGTTTTGGTTCACTCAAAGATGCTAACCTCGCTATGCTAGCAAAATGGTGGTGGCGATTTAAAGTACAAAGAGAAGGCTTATGGAGGAATGTTATTTGGGCGTTCCATCACAATAGTATATCTTGGGCAGCAATTCCAGTTAAGGTTTCGATAACGGGGCCTTAGAAGCAAATAGTAAGTATCAATAACATCCTAGCTAGTCGTGGTATAGATTTAAGGATGGCTATCAAAGCAGTAGTAGCGGATGGTTTAAATACGTCCTTTTGGCTGGATACTTGGTCGGGCGACACACCTTTAAATCTAAGATTCCCCGGTGTATTTAGTCTAGAAAAAAACAAACTTTGCAAAGTGGCGAATCATATTGGGCCTAACAGTTCCGGTCCACTGTTTACATGGGATTGGGCTAGGCCCATTGTTGACGGGCTGGAAACCGCTGATTTCCAAGCACTTTGTGGTCTTTTAAGTGCTATAGCTGTATCACAAGGGATCGATAAGCAGGTTTGGAATATGGTTAGCTCAGGTGTGTTTTCAGTATCAAGCATTAAGAAATTTCTTAGTTCCGCTGATAGAGTAATGCCGAGCAGGATTTTTTCGTAGAATAATTGGACACCGAAAAAGGTGGGTATGGTGGCGTGGTAAGCAGAGAAGGATAGAATCCCAACTAAAGAAGCGCTAATTAGAAGACAAATTAATATTACAGATGCGTCTTGTGTTTTGTGTGGAGAATGTATGGAATCAAGTGAGCATTTGTTTGTCGCATGTCACTTTACTCAAACAGTTTGGCAGAATATTGCTTCCTGGTGCAAAATCCCACCTATTGTGGCGTTCGATTTCAAGGATTTGCTGGATCTCCATGACTTTAGTCCTGGTTCACGGAAAAGAAAGAAAACGTTGCAAGCAATTATTCAAATAGTTATTTGGTGCGTATGGAAGACTCGTAACGAGGTAATTTTCAGAAGTTCTCAACCTATTGTGATTAAAGTATTGGAAGAAGTTAAATCTCTAGGATATCTTTGGGTTAAAAACAGGTCAAGGGAAACAAGTATGTCATGGGAAGGTTGGAGTAGTTTTTCGGTGTTTGAATAGTTTTGGTGTTGGCTTCGGCCTATTTGGTGTATTTTGGATATTGTATATTTGGTGTCTAGCATCTTGCTAGTTGAATAAATAAAATTTTCTGTCGGCCGTTCAAAAAAAATGAAATTGATATAAATGTCCTTTATGTTTTAATTTCTTTACAACAAATGTTGTTTATGTTTTAATTTATATATGGCGGATGTCCTTTATTTTTGTGATCATTTTAAGAAGAAAGGACATTTATTGTAAAGAAATTATAACATAAAGAACATGCGTTGTGATTTCATTTGTTAAAATATAGCGCCTAATCGGTACATTTTAGGTACACTCTATTTTATATTAACAATAATAAAAATGCATCCTTAAAAGAAGAAAACATATTAGTTTCATAGGCTTTAAAGAGAGAACGAGTTAAATGATCTGATGGGTGAGGATCAAATAGGAAGTTTATTTTGGCTAGGAAGGATATGAAGCAATAGGATTATGACATGTGGCAAAATTTAAAATAAAGAGGAAGGGTATTTTAGTCAATCGTATCATTTCTTCTTCCTTTCTTCTCCCCAGTAACTTCAAAACCCACCATTTTCAAAACCCACCATCTTCAACAATTTCTTCACTTTCTATCTCAATAATCACTATATTATAGTGCGATTTTCGTCACCAATCAATGAATCAAACACCCAATCAACGTGTTCTTCAGTTTTTTGAAGAAAACCCAGTTTAATTTCATACAAAATCTCTTTTTTTCCTGTGATTTTGAAGATAATCACTCGATCCGTTCGATTCGATCGTTTATAAGTGTTTCTATCATTCAAATTTCGTCAATCGTTGAAGAAACCGGCTTCAATCCATGTAAGAAATTCTTTAATTTCATTTTTACGATCTGGGTTTTTGATTTAGTCATTGTGTTTTACGATCTTGGCGGGGGTACGGGGGCAGCGCCCCTGGCAGCGGGGTCTGGGGGCAGCGGGGTCCCAGGGGCGGCAGCCCCTGGCGGGTTCCAAGGGGCAGAGCCCCTGGCTGGGGTTGACAGCTTTTTTTCGATTAAATTGCTTTAATAAAAATGCTTCAGAAAATTTAATTTTATCTAAATTGCCTCTGGAAAACTGAATTCGTAGACAGTTTTTTATCTCCTGCTTCCTGGTTCAGACAATTCACAGACAAAACTGTTGTCCTGGTTCAATGCGTTTTAGACAGAATACTTTCTTTGGTGTTTTTAGGCCATTGCGTTTTAGAACTAAGACATTTTTATGTGTTTTCTGGCCATTGCGTTTTAGAAAAACACATTTTTGAAGTGTTTTTAGTCATTGCGTTTTAGGTAAAACACATTTTTAGGTGTTTTCAGTCTATTGCGTTTTAGAGAGAACACTTTATTTTGTTTTTTTAGGCCATTGCGTTTTAGAAATGATACATTTTTAAGTGTTTTTTGGCCATTGCGTTTTATAAATAAGACATTTATTTATGTTTTTGGTGCATTGCGTTTTAGAGAGAACACTTTCTTTTGTTTTTTTAGGCCATTGCGTTTTAGAATGGAGACATTTTTAAGTGTTTTCTGGCCATTGCGTTTTATAAATAAGACATTTCTTTATGTTTTTTGTGCATTGCGTTTTAGAGATAACACTTTCTTTTGTTTTTTTAGGTCATTGCGTTTTAGAAATGAGACATTTTTAAGTATTTTCTGGCCATTGCGTTTTATAAATAAGACATTTCTTTATGTTTTTTGTGCATTGCGTTTTAGGTAAAACACATTTTTATGTGTTTTCAGTCCATTGCGTTTTTGAAAGTAAACTTTCTTTTGTGTTTTTAGGCTATTGCGTTTTAGAAATAAGACATATCTTTGTGTTTTCTAGCAATTGCGTTTTAGTAATAAGACATTTCTTTGTGTTTTTTGTGCATTGCGTTTTAGAAAAATGTCATTTTTTAGGTTTTTTTTTCCATTGCGTTTTACGCAACTGTGTCTTTTTCGATTGCGTTTTACGCAACTGAGTTTTAAAAAAAAATTCGAAAATATAGCAATAGTTTACTCGTTTTAAAGATAAAAAAACGCTCGTTTTTTTGGTGCAATTTTTATAAAAAAAATAATGACGTATGAAAGAGTTATTAACGTTTAAAAAATGGGGGGAATTGGAGAAGAGATAAACTATTGCCTTGACTTGACTAGAATGTCCCTGCACAAACTCACGTGCCTCCTTTTTTTCTTTCAATTTCACTCGAGTTAAATGCTTGGTTGGTCCCTGTGGTTTTCAAAAATTGCAGACTTGGTCCTAATGGTTTACTAATTACAGGCGTGGTCCCTGTGGTTTTCAAAAATGCACTCGGTTGGTCCCTAGCCCTAACATCAGTTAAATTTCTTAGTTAACTATGTGTGAAATGACTATATTACCCCTAAACCATAAAAAAAATAAAAAAACTGGTCCTGCATTCCACCTGTCACTTTCTTCCCTCCAATTTCTTCATCTCTCCCTAAAAAGTCATTCTCTCAATCCAATTTCTCCATCATCACCAACAGATTTGAGATGACTTTCTGGTGGCTGCAAGCCGCTGACCGGTTGACCGTAGTGCGGTGGTTCTGGTGGCTGCAAGCCGCTGACCGGTTGACCGGAGTTGACTTTCTGACCCGCATCCGAACCAAAACCCGCAACACTAAACCAAATGACATCAAAACTGAAACATCATCATAACAAAAGGTTAAATTGGATGTGCATAGGGATGCTTCTTCACCAACGCATCCCACCACTGATCAACAACACTCTTCAAATCTGTTAGAAAAATCAAATCTCACATGGCAGAGAGCTTTCTGTTTTCATTTTAACCGACTTCAAACAATAACTCTTAATTTGTAACATACATTGAAACAGTGAAGAAAAAGCTATGACAGAGGTTATAATGGCTGACGTCACTTCGTCGGTGCGGTCGCCGGAGGAAGAACGACTGGTGATGCGAGACATTGCCATGGCCGCCGGTGAAGCTCAGGCCAAAGAAAGAGATACACTCTGTTTTATCACTCAAAAGGTAATTAATGATGATGATAATATTATTATTGTTTTAAACTTACGTTTATGAAATTGTTTGTGTATTAATGGATTTTGATGGTGAGTAGGTTTTAGCTGGAGAATAGGAAGAGTTTGGAGTCACTGTATGTTGTAGTTTTGGTTCTTATATATAGAAATTTGAGATGATTAAATTTATAGATTGTGAAGATTAGGGTTAAGAACCGATAACTGTGGCTTGATGTGGCATAAGTTGAGGATTTAATGTGGTTCAATTTAATCATGTTATTCTTGTTCTTAATTTATGTTTATGAATTTGAATAACGGTGGATTTTGGGGGTGGAGATGGTGGAAGAAAGAGAAAGAGAGATTGGGGAAGATGATGATGGTGGGCCCTTTGTTTTATTTTTTTCCTTTTTAATTGCTTTATTTTAATCTCAGGGGTAATTTGGTCATTTAACATGGACTTAACTGAGAAATTTAACTGATATTAGGGCTAGGGACCAACCGAGTGCATTTTTGAAAACCACAGGGACCACGCGTGTAATTAGTAAACCATTGGGACCAAGTCTGCAATTTTTGAAAACCACAGGGACCAACCAAGCATTTAACTCATTTCACTCATTTAATCTTAGCCATTGATTAAGTAAATGGATGGTCAAGATTACTTCCTAGGCTTCCTACCCAAATAAACTTCCTATTATATCCTAACCAAGATCTAATAATACAAACCATAATATGAAAATGCATGTTAGCGAAAATTATTAAAATAAATCAAATTTGGTTTGTTATGGCAATTAGAAGAAAACTAAAATATGATTGTTTCACTTTTGCAGACATACTCACGTACAAAAGCGATTTTTTTAACGGTCAACTAAATCACCGGATAAGCATTCTATGATGTCCACAATCGAGCAAATGCAACCTCTCCTCTATAACAGTCAGAGTTAGTTGCATACTCGAGCCACTTGGTCTCTAAGAAGTTAAACTGCTAACAAGTAGTCATGTGGGCTAAGTTATCTTAAGAAAGGTGCATTAGTTAAACTTAGTGGGCTGGAATTAAGTGTGGTGTGGCCCATAAGAAGAATAAGAAAGGAACGCATCAGGTTTTATCGAGGGTGGGGGCCTTGAGTTCGCAACTTTACAACGTAAATCAAGACATGAGCGGTTAGTCTCTTACACCATGCGTAGTCGTTGGGGTGAATAATGTTCCACCCTAGGTTGTTTTGCGCCATGTGGCAGCTCAGTCAGCAATGAGGCATTATTGGGCGTTTTTACAAAATGGGTGTAGTGGGGATGTGGGGCATTATGTTAAATGAGATGTAATATAATTAAATAAAACAAAAAACCATCAAAAATCTTATTGGATAAAAAATAGGAAGATGGAAGGTCATTGGTCAAACTCTCGCTCCAATCGCGTGATTCAAAACACGCCAAAACCAAAAAAAAAAAAAAAAAAAAAAAACTGAAACACGCCAAGGGGGCGGTGCTTGGGCGGAATCGGGATTTTTTTTTGGGTTTTTTTTTTTTTTTTGAAAAAACCACGCCCATTACGGGTGATCTTAGTAACTTTCTTCAAGCGGACAGTTTATAGGGTTTGCCACGTTTTTTAGCTTTATTAATATTTGGATTTGTTTTTGACATTGACAACATTGTATAAATAATTTAATGTGTTGGTTTATTTAAACTATTTGCATGTGTTTCGAGTTCTTGATTTACAACTTGTTCGGTTGATGACAAAACCCTGTAGTTTGTTGGGTAACATAGAGTAGGTTGACTCACACTACTAAATAGTGTTAATCGAACTGTAAAAGACCTATTTTTTATTAACATATTAAGTTAATCAACTTTTACGGTACCATGTCTATGTGGTGGCCAGGGCCGTCTCAATCATTTTGGTGGCCTAAAGCAAACCCGAAATTCAGGGCCCCCAACTCCTAGTTTGTGTTTATTTTCCTTTAAGTAAATTACTTTTTGAGTCCCCGTGTTTTAGTGGTTTTAACCACTTGAATCCAAAATCAAAAAGTTTAACGCCTTGAGTCCCTAACCACTCATTTTTTAACATTTTGAGTCCAACTTTTAACACTTGTACTTTTGATTTTGGACTCAAGTGGTTAAAACCACTAAAACATAGGAACTCAAAACGTTATAAAATGAACGGTTAGAGACTCAGGGCATTAAACTTTTTGATTTTGAACTCAAGTGGCTAAAACTACTAAAACACAGAGACTCAGAAAGCAATTTACTCTTTTCCTTTTAAAATGATTGGATTCTTATTCTCAGTTTTTATTCAAAAAAATAATTATAGTCAATAACTCCCTATAGACCATAAATTATAGCCGGTTCTTTTTATCAATTAAGGAGCCCAAATTCAAATTACACCAGAAGCCCAATTTGTAATAACTAATAATTATATATAATTTTCCGTTAAAACTCGAGGCCCAATACAAGTGGTGGCCTAAAGCATTGGCTTTATTATAATTACCCAAGAGCCGGATTTGGTGGTGACCAATAAACAAAGTAAATTGAATTTTGTGAAACCTAAACCAAAAACTTGGAGGAGGTTGCATTACACTAACCGCATATTCTCTGTGAAGACGGCTTTAGTTACCTATACTATTATATGTATTAAAGTTTGTTTTTGATTAGCTAGGACAGCTACATTAGCAACTGAAATTTTTACTGAAACTTAAAAAAGTAAAAATGCAAAGTATTCTTATTATATTCATCTAGTTATTCTTATTATATTCATCTAGTTATTTAAATGAGAAGATTGGTGTATGTAATTTACCAAATTATATGAGACTTGATACATTGTGTTGTTCAACGTAGCAATTCATAAAATCAATTCAATTTTTAATAAGTAAAATAAATGACACAAGTAAATTATATTATATAATATTATAAAAAACAACTTGGGTTATGTTCTTTTAGTTAAAAGACACGCCTTTTTAAAATGAAAGGGTCTGATTTACTAACATGGGTGATGTCCTTTTAGTTAAAAGACATCATCATCATCATACTCAGTAAATCTCACTGATAGTACATCTAAGGTAGAGTCTGAGAAGAGTAAGATGTAAACAGCCTTACCTCTACCCTGTAGGAATAGAGAAACTGCTTCCAATGAGACCACTGACTCGATAGTTGTTGTGCATCAAGCTTTGGACATAAGGCACATAACAATCAGTAATTAAAACAAAGGCCGATTAGTGTATGTACTCCCTTTGTCTTTCAGCTATCAACGCCACCATATGATGCATGATTAACCATCCCCTATTTTAACATTATTTTCTTGAAATTAGTAAAATAACAATAAATTAGTGAACTTTGTCTTTCATTTACCGCAAGCAGGGCGTATTATTTAGTTAAAAGACATGTCTTTCTCAAATGAACGAGTGTGATTTTAATTTAATCCATATAAGTTGGCCATCTCTTCCAAAACGTTGTAGCCTTTTTTTAAAACGTTCCATGAGTTTATTTGTAAAGGGGCACGTTGTTTTAAAACCTTAATCACAAAGAAATTAAATGCATTGCTTTGGATGTTAATATCGATACCAATATACAATGTGAAGCATTAGTAAAGGAACGACATGTCGTCTAACTTATTAAAATTAATAACTTAATTAACCTTACACAAACAGCGAAATAGATTCTCTTTCGTTCTCACATACATGATACATGCATCAAAGTTCCGTAACCATCCAGTTTCAACAAAGATTTCGTTTTTATCCTTTTGATTTACTCAATATCGCAATCAAAGGCTTATTCGATTGTTTCTAAATCAAATAAAAAAGAACATGATTTTGTTCAGTTAAATGATCACCATCGTTTTATCCGATCCTTGTCATTCGTCATCTCCAATTCCTGTTCTTCGTCGGTTCTACTCTAAATTGGAGACATCCTTTTTAAGACGAAGATTTTAGACTTTGGTTCATTCAATTTTTCTTCATTCGTTTTTGCAGTAGGCGACGATCGGATGATTTCGGTGTAGAAGGTGGTTTCGATTTGGTTCGTTCGGTGTAGACGGCGGATTAGATTTTGGTTTATTTAGATTTTATGTGTTCTTTTTGTTTTGAATATATGTTGCTTATGATTCAAATTAATTTGGTTTACTAATGATGAAAAAAATGGTAAAAAGATCTTCAACTAATGACTAAGGGGGGTTTTCCCATATTTGTTGGGTTTCCTCCTGAATTAGTGTATAGGCATTTGTCTAGTGGAGATGGATATGATCGGGTGGTTCTGCTGGTGACACGATAACACTTCGGTCCACAAGTGATTCAAATTTGCCGTTCAAAATAAACTCGGTCAACAGGAAGCCATAAATGCAAATTTGTTTCGTCTTTTATGCAAGAGAATTAATTAAAACCTCCGGCTCATGTACACTTATGGTCCCTCATCTTTTGTGAGTTATTTAATAAGCCTTCAGCCTTTTGCACTTCAGTCCCTAAAGCTTCAGCTTCATTATTCTAAACACTTGGTCTTTCGTTTATTAACCGCGTTAGCTCGATTCAGTACTCGATCAAGTATCTTTAATATTTCTCTAGTTTAGCTCCAGACTTCACGAACACCTATAAAAATATAAATTTAGTAAAACCGAACGAAACCGACTCGAATACTAATAAAAATACATTAAAATACTATACAAAATACATAAGATAAGTATTATGGTTTACGCGGTATCAATAAGTAATGGCGATTTGTTGTCCTTCTTCGTCTTCCAACGCCTGGTTGTGCTCCGGTGAAACGAGAACGAGTTTCACTTCCCCATTCTATATCAAATCGTTGAATGTTACTGGTAACAGGTTAATAAGATGTGTTGGTGAAATTAATGGAGGTATTGTGGTGAGGAAATTAAGTGGGGGAAATGTGAATCGTCGTCTCCACCTTGTTGGTGGTGTTGTTGTTCTTTCATAAAATACATAAAGAAGGTTCAATTCCAGTGATCGATTGATTGATTAGTGGTGGGGGAGGGGGGATGGTGGTCTTGGGTGTTCGGTGGTGGAGGAGAAATGGTGGTGATAGTGGTGGCTTAGGGTAGAAGAAGAAGAAGAAGAATTGGTGGTAAGGCAGTAGAAGATATATTGTTTTATTTTTTGTTTTTCTTAATAAGTAAGGGTATTATATTCATTTAATAATACTTAACTCAGAAAGTTAACATAGGTTAGTGATAAGGACCACACGAGAGCAAAAATTAGAACCACTAGGACCAACTCTATAATTATTGAACCATTAGAACCAAGTCTGCAATATTTACAAAACACATGAACTGACCAAGCATTTAACTCAATTGACAAAGACTGAAACTTTAGAGTTGGAAAGGAAAATTCTATTTAACCAAAAAAAAAAAAAAACTCTCAAAGCCGACTACAACAACCATAAACACAAATATGTTGACAAACTCTATAATTATTGAACCATTATAACCAAGTCTGCAATATTTGCAAACCACATGAACCAACCAAACATTTAACTCAATTGACAAAGAATGAAAGTTTAGAGTTAGAAAAGAAAATTCTATTTAAAAAAAAAAAAAAACTCCCAAAGCCAACGGTTCAACAACCATAAACACAATATATTGCTTATTTATAGTTTTATAATTATAATGCTTGAATTTTCTTTTTTTTTTTAAAGTTGTTATACAACTGAGATGTCAATCTATATATATATATATAAACACTAGGTTATATACCCGTGAGCTTCACGGGTTATGAGTTGTTTAAAAAAAAATATATATTTGCAAAAGAATGTTTCTATATTAGATGTTCCATAAGTGTTACATAGACCAATGCTCTACGTAGACCTTTAAGGAAATATCAAACAAAAAAAAGTTAGTACTTTTTTGTTCATTATTGTTAATAGGAAAAAAAAATACTCGGTTCGTAATATAAATTGACCACAAAGCTAGCAAAATGGGTAGGTTGAATGGGTTGTAACGTCGAAAAAACGGGTTCCAGTACTCTTTTACACAAAATGAGAAGCCCTTATAGAGCTAATTTCCTAAATTACTACATAACAGGCCAATGTTGACTTTCAAGGTAAATATGGCTACATAAAGTAAACTATTTCAAATATAGAATATTGCATGAATGTATATGCGAAAAAAGTCAAAATAGCATGAATGTATATGCGAAAAAAGTCAAAATAGCTTAAAAAAGGGCCAGACAAACTACTTTTCTTTCTTTCTCGAGCTCAACGTAAAGCGCTGATTGTGCAACCTCTGATTCTTTTAATCCGCGCGTTAATAAAACAACCATCTTATCTTTATCAGCTTCATTAACCGGAATCATTTTCTAGGGATCACCAAACACAATACCTTCATATCAGCTATCCGATTTCACTGGAGTCTCCGCTTCATCTAAAACCAACCAAACAACAAATTAGGGCTCATCTAACATTGCGTTATCTGGATTACTATACTATAAAAAAATAATAGAAATTAGAGCCTACCAATAGCTCTGCTATAAATGGGATCATACTAAATACATTAATGTGTTTATGCATTGCGTAATAAAAACTCACAATTGCCATTGTTAGCACCAGAAACAATCGAGCTACCATCCGACCAACCGCCATCGTTATCATTTCTACTCTGCTGATCAACACACATAAATCAATATGGCGAAGAGGATACATGCATTTAAATAACAAATGATCCCAAATACATAACATATGAATACTAAGTTAACTACCAAATATAAATGTTGACTAACAAATTGGGTATGCACTGTTACCAATACGAAGCTCCTGCAAACAGGAGATATGTAGTTATTCAAGTTGACCAATTTTGACAGCTGACTTCTATTAACCTGGTGACCCGCACCTGGACCAAGGGTTGCCAAAGCATGATCTCTGCTGATCAACACACATAAATGAATTCGGCGAAGAGGTACATGCATTTAAATAACATATAATGCCAAATACATAACATATGAATACTAAGTTAACTACCAAATACAAATGTTATAACTAAACGAATTGGGCATGCGTTGTTACCAATACGAAGCTCCTGCAAAACGGGAGACGTGTAGTTATTCAAGTTGACCAATGTTGACAGTTGACTTCCATTAACCTGGTGACCCGCACCTGGACCAAGGTTTGCCAAAGCATGATCTTTGTTGACCTTCTATGACTATCCTTGACTGGACCAAATAAACCCGACTGTCCAAGACTCCAACAGTCCCTTGTCTAGTTGTCATTTCCAAACGTCCTTAAAAAATAACTCCGGGAGTATCAACATACGCTACTTGAACATTCACCGGAATCGGTTCCAGACACCAAGAATCACCATGAATCACCCCAGTTCCTCATCGCTAACTATTATACAAAAATCAAATATCATAACTTGTGTAATAATCATATCATCAGAAGAACAGATTTAAGAAGGGGTATACCATACCTTAGCAGTATCGAACAACTTCTAATGTTCATTCATATACGATAGGGTTTTGACTACTAACCCACAAAGCTTCACTGGAACGAACCCCATAGCCGACTACCAATCATCATCTTCTAAATATTCTGGTCAACCATCTTTACAATGACCATCAACTGCCCTCGATTCCTCTCTAACTGTAAAGCTTTATCCATCGGTTCAGTGGTCTGGATTAAACCGCCACCGTCGCACAATCAACTAAACAAAAACCTCCATGGAGATCGCCATCTCCGGTACTGTCATGTTAGGGTACCTACACAATTAAAGGAATAAGATAACAAAGTTTCCAGAAAATGAAGTTGTTATGTATTTAGTTAATGATGCAATACAATACACGGTTAGTTTTTAAAATTTACCCATCAATTACATACAATACATACAAAATTACTTAAAATTATATCAACAGTGTAAATAATCTAAACCTAGGGTAATCCTACATACATATCCCTACTATCAGTGATGTAAAACTCAATTACATGATTACATCAAGCATATCAAAGCATAAGTTCTACAAAACAATAAAAAAAGCTATGCATACTCAAGGACAATTTTCTCTTTCTACAAAACAATAAGTTCTACAAAACACATATATACAATGTTCTGTATTTAAGTGTTTGTTTGTAGTAACTTTAATATGATTATTGCCTCAGTTATCCTAAATGATAAAAAACGCATATCGGCCGCTTGAAACGAAAACCATCAGGTACCTCAGTCCAAAAAAAGGCAATGGCTTAAGATCATGTGGCAATTCGGGATCCAAAAAAGGTCAGCCTATCAACGGCGCTTGATCTGGGAGATGGTGTTCTTAAGGTTCATCAGGCTAGATGCAGCACCAACGGTACCAAGGAATCGACAACTGCTTCCTCCAGGCTTGCTTGAATGGAAAATTAGCGTCGTTTAAGCATCGTACGATAACGATAAGGGCAAACTCCATGAGTATAAACCTACATGATAGTTTACTCAGTTTACTGCATTGCAACATACTTCCTCCTGTAACAGTGAAATTTTAGGTTACATCCACCTATGTAACATGTCGAATTGGTAAAATATAATAGAGTATATAAAAATAGGAGACGGGTCAAATGTAACACCCATTTTCACCCCCATACAATCTATACGGACATTGGACATATATAAGTTTGATGTATACGTATACGACCGCAAGGACAACACAAAGTTCGAATTTTTACACATATCGTATAGAAGAATGATGAGGACAGAATCAATTCAGACACGTATCTAAACTTTTGACATCTTTCACACACTCATCTGTTAATATATATACTGGACCAGGAAGCCAAATTGTTTTATTAATGCATAAAACCATTTAGATCATGTTAAAATTATTAGTGAGATAATATAACTCTGACATGCTAATTTTTTCAAAAAAAAAAAACATTGGTGTTTCAGGTCAATACGATCTGACCAATTTCAACTTGTACTGATTATTACCTTAATTCTGATGAACGACTTCTCGTCATTGGTTGGTGTGGTGGCATCCATCTACAATTGTAAATCCATACATTTAGCAAAACATAGTATAAAAACTAATTAAAAATGATATAAAAATCGATTTCATTTTTACCTTGTTATAGGAGCAAATCATTTGCTTGACACCAAGGGTGAAAGCAAGAAGAGCATGCTCACGGGTCTGTCCGTCTTTTGAATACCATCTTCAAAACCACCAGTGGTGGAATCGATGATAAGAATAGCACAGTCAGACTGTTAGGTACCAGTAATCATGTTCTTGATAAAGTTACAATGTCCGGGAGCATCAATAACTGTGCAGTAGTACTTGGTGGTCTCGACCTTTCACAAAGCGATATCGATGGTGATACCTCTTTCACGCTCAGCCTTAAGCTTGTCAAGCACCCAGGAGTATTTGAAAGACCTATTGTTCATCTCAGCAACTTCTTTCTCGAATCTTTCGATCACACGCTTGTCGATACCACCCAGCTTGTAGATCAAGTAGCCGGTTGTTGTGGACTTACCGGAGTCGACATGTCCAATGACAACAATACTGAGATGAATCTTTTCCTTACCCATCCTGAAATTTAAAATGAACTGTTAATATAGTACATATCAGAAAGTACAATATATTACAGTATAACTCAAACAACACATAACACACAACTTGAAATATGAAACTAACTGTCAGAATATTACAGATCTAAAAACACAGTATGTTTATTATTAATTAGCAACTACAATACAGAGACAAAATAAAGTAGATAGTATCAGTATACTTCAGTAACTAAAATCATAAACAATTAAAATAAACTGAGTGAATGAATGAAATTAAACAGGTCAAAATAGCTAAATAGTAAAAACAACAATCTGTTTTCTAATCAGCTAAAACATATGAACACAGCCAAAAGGGTTTGGAGGGAACAGCATAATGCAAAAGAATAAGGTTGAACTTCAAACCCAAATTCTATGTCAGGTTAACAAAAATCAAAGAAAAAAAACTAACAAACAAAACCTTACCAATAATGTCTAGTAGATCTAGGTAGCAAATTTCAAGTAAACCCTTAAATTAAAGTTCGGGCGGTTGTATTTGCAGCTCTATTACCGTCATTGGATGGCGGTGATTCGCCTGAATCCCCTTCAACTCTCGTCTCTCTCTCTCTCTCAATGGGTTTTGGAATTTGTTTTGTAGATCTGGTTTAGGAAACAATGAATTTGAATTTTGAAGAAGAAAGAGAATGATGGGTATGAGCTATTGAGCTGTGTAGGGTTTTTAACTTTTTGTGAGTACAGGGAGAAAGGGATGTTAGAGAGAGAGTTGGGGTTCCCAAAATTTTGACTTTATGTTTTTAACTGATTTTAGGCTTTAATTAAAACATAAAAAATGAAAATTCTATCAAAATTACATATAGGATTATACTAACGTGGAAGCTTGAGATTTTGACACATATGATTGTTAAACTTTTGCTTTATTATATAGAAAGATGTTAAATAAGGGCTGACGTGGCGCTTTATAAGAGCTTCTAATTTGATGTGGCGCGTGATAAGAGCATCTAAATGTGGGTTTAGGAGGGAAAAAATCGGGTCTTTTTTTCTTTGAGATGGGCAAACACGGGATCCGAGTTTTAACCCGGATTTAAATACCTTCTAAAACACGGTGTACTTTGTAATCACTGTTCTAAACCCTAGCCTCCCCTTCCTTCCTCTTCTACATCTGTCATCGCCGCCAAGTTGTTCCTCTCCTAATCATGGGCTGTTTATTTGCAATTATAGCAGAACGTTACACCAGTTCTTCAATCTCATCAATGACTAGGGTTTCCGAGGAGGAATCATCGTCGGCCAACGGAAACCACTCTCGATCGTCGCTGGCTCACGGCGCTTCTGATTATCTCGCGAAACGAGTGCTCAAGGGAAGCGTTGTTCTTCAAGTCGTCTACGGTCACATCTGATCCGCTTCTTCTATGGATATCGTGTTCGGAAAGGTTTTATTCTGCTTTCGTTTTCGTAATTCAAGTTAATTTCGTGATTTGTAACGGTTTGTCGTTGAAGATGTTATGTGTGATGATGATTTTTTTTGAAAACAGTAATTTGTTATAAAGAGTTAGGGAAGTGATAACAACTCTGAAGTTAGGTTTAGTACAAAGAAGAAAAGTTAATCAGACTTTCGGATTAGATATAGGAGGTGTATAATTTGGTATTTAACAACTGTGAAATTAGAATTAGTTATAGTTATAGAAGAGAAGGTGATCAGACTTTCGGATTACTTATAGGTGATATGTTATATATAATTTGGTATTGTAGTATCATCACAACCCTGAAATTAGGATTAGTATACAAAAGAAAAGTTATTAAGACTTTCGGATTACTTATAGGTGATAGGTGATATATAATTTAGTTTTTAGTGTCATAACAACTCTTAAAATTGGGACTGGTACACGGAAGAAAAGTTAATTAGAATTTTGGATTACTTATTTATAGTTTGGTATTGTAGTATCTAAAATGTTATAGGTTGAGATGATTATGTTTGATGCAGGAAACATCATTAGAGTTGGTAATGGTGGATGATCAAGGAGTTGTGCAGTCCATATGTGACCAACCTATGTTTGGAACAATTAAAGATATTGCTATTCTTCTGTGGAATAATAGGTTTCGTAGAGCAATCCCTCAGGTATTTGGACATCGTTTAGTTTTTAAACCCTAATTATATTTTTATACAATACATTTAATTTCTTGTATGTTTCTGCAGTTACAAGGAAGGGATCTTTTGCTTATTGCATAGGTTTGTTTTCTTAAGCTTATTTTACTTGTAACTTTGTTGCTATATATTTTATGTTTTGTGATCTTTTCTTGGTGGCATTCATTTATTGCTTAGGTTTTTTTGCTTTGTGTCACACTCCAATATCTAGCTCAACTGGAAACCTAAGGCATCAAATTGGAAGAATGCTGACCGTTGATTCCAAGTAAGTTTTCATTTTGCGTTATGTGTTTTACAGGGTCATTATCGTAACTGTTTTGATGTTCGTTTTTCAGTGGTTGTTTCATTGCTAGCAGTGCATATAAGGATCATTTGGCTCTCAATCTCATCAATGGCGGCCAGAAAGTGTCATTTTAGAAGGAAAAAAAAACTACATAATGTTTTTATATTCTCATAAGTAATTTTTTTTTATAGATTTGGAATTCAAGGAAGAAAAGTAAACATTACAGGAACAGATGACTGTGTCCAGGTCCTCTCTACCTTCGGTCTTTAGTAGAGGTGGAAAATGGCGCGATTGGACGAGTTAGGTAATGGGTCAAAGCTGGTAATTTTTTTGTACAGGGGTTAGCCCGAAATGCTTTTCGTCTAATTTTGACTAGAAAACATATCCCTTTGTATAAATCTAATGAAAACAATTTTAGTTCTAAAGGCTACAGAGATGGCTATGGGAATGTTGAGTGGTTGAATTTAAATTGGTTAACCTTTTGAGGAAAAGGTTTGATAGGGTCAACTTCCAAAGTATATTTCGGGTGATTTTTGACGTATTTCTTTTAACTAACTTTTGATTAGGTAAACAATGCATCGTTTCAAGATGTAGCTCATGCAACAACGTTAGCTGGTTGTTAATTTGCGCTACCCAGGTTCGTTTCCCGTTCGGTATGTTTTTTTTCTTCTTTTCTTTGTTATTTTTCTGTCATATGTCTGGTGATAACGCACGTATAGTTTCATTATAAAAGGTGTAGGTGCTTTTATATCTTTCATCTTCTTCATTTGTTCAGCCTCCTTTCTTTGTGTCTTTTCAGTTCTTGATTTCAGTTCTTTAAGGTTAGTTAACAGATCAGAACGGGCCAGATTAAAAGCGTGTTCAATAGTTATAGGGTCAAAAAGTGTCATTTTTGAAGGAAAAAAACTACATAATGTTTTTATATTCTCATAAGTAATTTTTTTTTGCAGATTTGGAATTCAAGGAAGAAAAGTAAACATTACAGGAACAGATGACTGTGTCCAGGTCCTCTCTACCTTCGGTCTTTAGTAGAGGTGGAAAATGGCGCGATTGGACGAGTTAGGTAATGGGTCAAAGCTGGTAATTTTTTTGTACAGGGGTTAGCCCGAAATGCTTTTTGTCTAATTTTAATTGACTAGAAAACATATCCCTTTGTATAAATCTAATGAAAACATTTTTAGTGCTAAAGACTACAGAGATGGCTATGAGAATGTTGGGTGGTTGAATTTAAATTGGTTAACCTTTTGAGGAAAAGGTTTGATAGGGTCAACTTCAAAAGTATATTTCGGGTGATTGTTGACGTATTTCTTTTAACTAACTTTTGATTAGGTAAAATCCAAGTTTTATATGTGTGTATATATATGTGTGTGTGTATATATATATATAATGTTTAAAAAGGAAAATTTCATGTACTGGACACTTACAAATTTATTATTTTAAGTGTCCATTTAGATCATATAGTGAGGAACTTCCTTATTGATGAAAGTAATGATTTGCTATTATCCTTGAGGTTTAATTAGATTAGTTTAAATGGGGTGGTTTGCTTGACTTTTCAATGGATTCAGCAGCCTACCCCTAGCTCAGAAGTGGCTGAATTGAAAAGGCTAGGATAAGTAAAAATGGTTACTGGACGCTTCGGGTCAATTCTCGGTGCGGAGCTTTAGGAGACACGTGAAGGGGCTTTATTTTTCTTACTTTGGTAACAATTTCGTATGGAATAAATGGGTGTCGCTTAAAGTAAAGTTATGTCCTGGTGAGTCTCTCTATATCGGATCAACCATTGGTTCCGCATAGTATCCACACCGGTGTTTATTTAATATTTTAACACTTATAATTTGGTTTGTTCTTTTTGTAAAGGGGTCTCGATTTACTAAGGGAAATGTTTAGGCAATTCAAAGGATATGCATCTTCAAATTGACTCGACTATCTTTAAATTATATTTCCACTTTGTCACTTAGTTTATGTAACATGGCACTTTGTTTATATTAAAAGAAGTTTACAACAATTCAGTGTTACTCTTGATGCAATATTTAACTCGCAGGTATGGTTTGATTTTAATTTTGCAGTGAAACCGACGCAGTGGTAATTGTTCCCCCAAAGCAAAATGCGTCAAAATCGGAGGTGGATGATGGCTATATTGCGGTTGGTAATGATCCGCTTGGTCGGCGCCGCGACTTCCGTTGTTGAGGACTTCCTAGGGGCGTGTACATGTACTTTCATCTTGGTTTAATGATTCGGTTGGGGCCAGATGTAACCGGTTTAGTTTCTCCAAGTATGTAAAATTTGAAATGTTGATGATACATGCAGATGTGAGTGGTAACCGGTAACTCTTGAACCTTATGAAATATTGTGTCAGAGATGAACAAGATAGATGTTCTGTTAGAATTGTTGTAATGCAAATATTTGATGACATGCCTTGTTAGTTATTGATGTTAAGATTTATTGAATGTTGATGTTGTCCATCGGTGGTTGTGTTATGTGTGAATCATATGTTGAAGGTTATTGCTTGGATGGTAACAAGCGTTACAATTAGGCGACCTGGACATTCCAGCATCAGTGAATGTCCTCATAAATTTTAAAAAAATAACCTGTTATACTTAAAAAAAAATATACATGATTAATAACTAATAAAATAAAACAACCCGTGGGTACCACGGGAGATAACCTAGTTGAGCTATAAATGTATTCACTTATCGGCGACATTACGTAATCAGGTAAACTCCAAATGCTCAAAATTTCACAACATGAAAAAAATTTAAACCAAGTGCTTAAACCCTTTTAAAAATTGAGTGAACTAGGTGGAACTTCATTGCTATCTATTTGATGACTCTTAAAACTGTCCGTAGTGGGTGGTATTTTTTCAAATTTTTCCACCAAACACGTCCAATATCGCCCGACCCTCATCCCCCCTCGGCGTTTTGTGGCGTGATTTTCGAAAAAAACTTGTGCAACGTGATTTAAAACACGCCAAATTTGTACATTGGTTTGAGAGTTGACCGTTTACAAACGGTAATATTCATTTAATGTTTTTTTTAATTCCCATTTAAATCTATAAAAACCCCACTTTTCATCCAACTTTTTATAAAAAAATCTCACTTTCTATCAAACTTTCTCTCTTCTTCTTCCAACTTTTATAAACTTATTAACCATGAATCCATTTCGACCTCCGTTTGGTGTTCCTTCAAGACCCGGGAACCCGAATACCACCCAACCGCAACAAAACTTTAACCTTCAAGACATGGACCCGAACATGTTATCGTACGCGGCTTACTTGAGCGGCTCTACTCCTTACATGCCACACACTTACGGCTTTGCCCAACCCGACGCTTTGCAACCATCCCAACAACAACCCGAACCTGAGGTGGATACCGCGCCGGAGACGCAACCCGAACCGGATCGCGAGACATCCAAACGCGGTAGAAGGTCACACAAAAAGAAGGACGCGAACCAACCTCGTCGTAAGCATACTTAAGTTACTTGGACGAAGGACGAGGAATACACGTTGGTTCGGGCGTGGGTCAATGTTTAGGAGGACCCCGAAGTGGGCAAATGTTATTTTTTTTACTTATTTTTTTTTCTACACGTCGATTTTTTTTAACCTACAACTTTTTTTTTTTTTTTTACTTTTTGTAGCAAACTTTCAAACGGGTCCAGAATTTTGGAACAGGATTCGTAAGCTTTTTTATAGCACGTGGGGAAAAGGTGAACATCGTAACAAAGATTCCATCTCTAGCAAATGGACCGATATCAACAACTAGTGTCACGCCTTCCAAAAAGTTTATCAACGAAACTACGATAATCGGCCGAGCGGAGAAGGTGACGTCGGTGTTTTAACGAGGGCTATGGATGAGTACGAGAAAACGAAAGGCGATTTCACGTACTATAGATGTTGGAAGCTTCTAAGAAAAAGTCCAAAATGGGCTGCCGTACCGACCATGACGTCTAGTAGTAGAAATAAAGCTAAACGGTCGAAAACGTCATCCTCCGTTGACCCGGAAACACCAACTTCCGATGCCCGCAACATCGATTTAAATGTTGTTGTGGACGAGGACGAGGAAGTTGAAGAGTTGGCCCGACCGCCCGGTAGAAGAAAAGATAAGCGAACCGGGAAAAAACCGGTGGAGTCGTCTTTCGATAATCTCGAGTTGAAGGAAGATTTCGAGGAGATAAACCGTCGTCTCCCAGACATTCGAGACCTCGGCCACAAGCGTTGGGAGACTATGAAAGAACTAGTCGCTGAAAACAAAAAGTTTAACGAGATGCAAGCGGCAAGGCAAACGGAAAAGGACATAGAGTTTTTTGTTCAAACTGATCGATCACCTCCAAGGCGACGCGTTGATAGTTGCGCAAATGCACCACCAAAAACTTCGAGAAAAATACAGCCTTTAGATCATCATCTTTTTTTAAGTTTATTTGTTTTTTTATTTCCGGTTTTTTTTTTTAAAGTTTAGTTGGTTTTTATTTTTTTTATTTCTAGTATTGTAATTTTTTTTTAAATGAAGTATTTTAAGTTTTTAAATTAAAAAAAAATTGTAATGATTCGATGGGGCGTTATCGGGCATTATTCCACTACGCCTCTTTTGTAAAAACGCCCAATAATACCCCCTTGCTGACTGGACTACCACATAGTAGAAAACGCCCAAGTGTGGGGGCATTATTCATCAAACCACTACGCATGGTCTTATAAATAAGGAATGATGTAACACCACTGGTACATAACCAAAATTTGAATGAACCTCTTATTGACATAGATGCTATTTGTTAACAAATCTGGAAAATAGGGTCAAGCTTCATTGAAGACAATATTATAAAAAGAGTTGAATGTTATTTTAGTCCCTGTGGTTTGGACCATTTTGCCAGTTTAGTCCAAATGTTTCATTTTTCACCTGTGGGTCCAAAAAGGTTTCACCATTGCCATTTTAGTCCACTGAGTTAACTTCAACCATTTTTTCAGTTAACGAGAAGGGCAATTAGGTCATTTTATATGTAATTTTGTTAACTAGAAGGGCAATTCGGCCATAAAAATGACTGAATTGCCCTTCTCGTTAACATAAATAATGGATGAAGTTAGCCCGGTGGACTAAAATGGCAACGGTGAAACATTTTTGGGCCCACATGCGAAAAATGAAACCTTTGGACTAAACTGACAAAGTGGCTCAAACCACAGGGACTAAAATGGCATTTAACTCTTATAAAAAAACTAAATAACTTTCATTCAAGAAGTAGGACTTTTAACTGGAAATTGAAGTACCGATAGAACATGAAAATATATAGTCATCATGCTACCTTTGGTAATTGCTAAGGTAATGATACATTATAACTATGCAAAAGGTCACATGGCCCCATACTTGCTATACTAAAAGAATCATGATCAGATCATATCATATCATGTATACCCTACACATGAATATTTAATCTGATACAACCAACGAAAGCTCCCGTTTTCTGACCTTTCGACACATAGATGTACCCAACAAGTTCCTGAAGGTACACTTGCATAAAACCTATCACGCAAAAACGAAGAAAACTTGATAAATAGATTACAAAAAAAAAACGACACATGACAGTATAGTCTGTGTAGTTTCGATCACCTGATTATTCGTTAATAAGTATCATAATTTATGGCATAACATGAACAGTCTGTTGGTGTTTATGGTAATCATCCAACTGCAAAGCCAAATGAAAGCAGAAAGTGTTGTTACAACTTACCTACAGAACAAACAGGTTATACACTTTGTGCTTTGGGGGGCATATCTTTAGCTCCTGTGTCAACCTTCTCCTGAAGTTAACAAGAAATAACAATGTTGGACCAACCCGCCAAACACAAACAAGAAAAGCGAAACAAAAAATGAATCTTTAACAAAATCGTCATAATAACTTTTATAAAAAAAAACCCGCATCATACAAACTTACCGTGCTCTCGTGTTCATAATAATCATCCAAAGCCCACTGATATTTAGACTGATTCAACCCAAACCAATGCGCCAGATAGTCATCCAGACTTGAATGCACTGCAACAAAAATAACAAAGATAAAAATATAAAGTGGTGCGGGTTTAAGTCCCAAAAAGTATTTAGGAGTAGATTTTAGAGAGGTATGTGCTGCCGTTCCACAAAAAAAGAACCATAACAGCAGAAACCCCTCTTTAGGGGAAGATTCATTACAAAGATCCATGTTCTGGCATGAGCTCGGTACCGGTCCGGTACCGAAAATGGCCAAAAATGGGTACCCGATACCGGACCGAAAATGCTCGGTGCAGTATGATATGGTACTGCTATTTGAAGGTAAAATACCTTACCGAACCGAAAGTTCCGGTACTGAAAACGCCCAAAAGTGAGTACTGAATCAGTACCGATAATGTTCGGTACGAGAAATTCGGTACTGGTACCCGATACCAAATGCTAATCCCTGCTATTCCACACCACATTTACATGTTTTTCAGATACCATATTGAACACACTGCCTTTAAAACACAAACATTTGGGGAAACCTAGGATCAATGTGTTTCTACCTTATCATTAATCTTGAAACACAAAGATTTGGGGAAAGCTAGAAACAATGTGTTTCAGATGTGGTCAGTTAATACCTATTATCTCTCATTTATTCTATTAAAAAAAAAAAACTAAAATTTAACATACACCAAGATCCACATCTCAAACAGAGAGCAATATGAAAAAACATAACCCACTAAAAACCAAATCTGAACTTAATATGCTAAAATAAGAACAAACCAAAAGAACCCAAAACGATACCGTTTTGAAGTGTGGCAATGGCATCCCAAAAGAAGCCAAACTTTGAGCCGTACGATGCCGCCGTGTTCTCGTAGTGAACCGGCGGCGGCTGAACGGGAGACGGTTCCGGTGAGGGTTTTGCAGTAGGTGTGACAAACACGGTGTAATAGCCGATCTTTCCGATCACCGGCGGCGGTTTAGACTGTTGTTTATCAGACGACATTGGGTAAAGTCTGAATGAACTTTTGGGAAAAGGGGACGAGATTAAGTTTGATGATATCGAGAATGTTTGATTAGACAACAAAGAACATTGTTTGTGTGCGGCAATAGTTTCACATAGATGCTTTTTGGGGTCTTGCTTTTACTGGAATGTTTGATTGATATGTTATTTTTTTTTTTATTTTTTTTTTTACAGCTAAGGGTGGGAGGGGCACTCCCCTTTTGATGGCGGCACTCCCCACTTAGGTGGCTTTTTTTTATTAAAAAAAAAAAAAGAAAATAATTTATTGGTTGAAAATGAGGGTGGCCCCATCATCTCCTCTCTCCTTCTTCGGTGAAACCTCCGCGATACCCCTCCCCGCACCCCCTCCCCGCACCGATGGCGGCGGTGTTCCCGAGCGGTGAATTGGGTCACCGATCCCCCTCCCCGAGAGTGCCCCGTATACCCTAAAGAATCAATCTCGAGCACTTTCGGAATATCTACTGAACAAACGGAGTACTCTGAGAGTAATTTGAGTCTACCACAAATTTCGGGGAAAACCCAGTAACCCACCCGTCCGTAAACATGACGATGAAATTACCGATAAAACTCATTTGGCTCAAAAATTCAACCCAGATTTCTCTGGGTCCTATTGTTTTATGTGAGAGGTCTAATTATTTTTTTCAAACATTGGTCATATTTGCATGATGGAGAGGAAGACAAGATGTGTGAACTGTGATCCAAGTTGGACTTTTAAGGTTATTTTTTCTAGATATTTTTATCGTTTGTTGGTTTTACTTTTAATTTTGTACTTTAATCGTTGATCACTAGTGGGATTTCCGGAATTTGGTTTTGATCAGTATTAGTTTGGTTCTTAGAGCACTAGTATGGTTATAACGGATCGGTTATGAATGATTAGCCGTGTATTTAGCTTAGTTAAAAAATAGCTTAATTTTTAACATATAATAAATTGTTATTGCATATTTGTATATATTAAGATATTTCATAGTATTAAAAAAAATACATATAATTTATAATAGAGTAAACTTTCGTTTTGCTCACTGTGGTTTGGTCACTTTAACAGTTTTGGCTCAAACCTTTAAAAATAGTCATTTTCCTCCAATAGTTTGCTATGGTTATTCCATTTTGCTCTCCGCCTCTAACACCATCCAAATTGTCTGTATTTTCATTTTGCTCCCCGTAGGGAGCAAAATGGAAAATCATAGCAAACTATTGGAGGAAAATGACTATTTTTAAAGGTTTGGACAAAACCGTTAAAGTGACCAAACCACAGGGAGTAAAACGGGAGTTTACTCTTTATAATATTAATATCAATTATTATCGAATATTCAAATAAAGTGATATGATACATTCCATAAATTCAAATAAATATTCAATCAAAACCACAAAATGATATGAAAAACTCAAAAGTACTAAAAATCTTCAGTCAAAAACATCAAATATTAAAAATATGGTGAAAAGTCCTAAATCCTACAAAGATTTATTACATGTCGGTTCGGTTATGGTGGGTATGGAAAAAAATGATAACCATAACCGACCCGCTACTTTCGATTTTCAAAAAAAAACCATTAACCGGCCCACTAGTTTTTTATTTGTTTCGGTTTTTTCGGTTTGGTTTTGTCAGTTAATTCGGTTATGGTTTAGTTAATTCGGTTTCTTTGCACACTCCTAGGTGCAGGTATTCTACAATGGCATCAATGTATTCAAATACCGCCACAAAAGTTAACTATATATAGTAAGTTAATACAAAAAGTATCTTTCGTCCAGTAATTTTTTGTATATTTCTTATTTTTTGTATAGAAGTACTTTACCCATTCAGAGTTGATGGGTCATGCCATGGGCCAAACAAAATGTTGGAGTGAACCATTGTGAAAACAAAAAGGTAATACATTAAGACAAAGGTAAAAACAAAAACGTTTTCCACAAATCTAGGTATTTTCTCAAATGAAAAAAAAAATCCAATAGAAAAAAAAGTATTATAAAGCATTTACACTTTTACTTTAAAACTCTGTAGAAATAAGTGTTTTAATCCATACCGTTCATTATATTTTCATCATAAACTAATTATATAAGATTTAGGGTACAGAAAAAGAAAAAGGGGGTCATGATTATCCATCTACGTTTAAAAGAATAAAAAAATAAAAACATGCAGATACAAGAAAAAATAGACAAGTCTTGAACCATGGACGTTTTCGTCCAAATTTGTTGATGGCGTTTCCTTAAATACGCCCAAACGAAAATTGAATGGCCGATAAGAAATTTCCAACGCATTCATATATCATTTTCTATCATATATTTTGAAAACCCTTCCATATCTGATTCACTATACCTATCTATGTATTCTTTTTTACTTAAATATTTTTTTGTTATTTATTTCTCTTCATGCGTGTGTGCGCGTTTGTGAGAGATAATATACAATTGAATAGTAGCTTTTTAAATTTGAGGAAAGTAGTTTTTTTTACATTTTAAGGGTGGATATAAAGATGGTGGATGGGATGTAGTAATATTTTTGTTAATTTTTTTTAAATGTTGAATACAGGGTGAGAGGTGGTGGATGAAATGTGAGTGCACTTAGGCTAGTGTGTGGAATAAAGCCTTTATGCGCCACGTTAGTGCTACGTAGGCTATGGGCTTTAACTAAACCACCCTCACTAGCATGGTGCCCTTTATATATACAAACATTTAGGGATGGCAATGGGTCGGGTTCGGGTAATCCCATACCCATATCCGATTATAAAATCATGTCCCATACCCGATCCAATACCCATCGGGTATTTTGTCGGGTAATTACCCGTCGGGTATCGGGTTTACCCGCAGGTATCGGGTATACCCGCGGGTATCGGGTATAACCATTAGTTTGTTAAAAGATATACGTTGGGATTTCTAAATACATTTTTTACTATTATAATTATTATATAATTTATTAACACAACAACTATTATAAATTAAAAATGTACATTATACATATAAGTTCTATCATAAATTAATAATAACTTTATAATATTTATACACTTACATGTATATACTTCACAATATAAAAAATATAAATACTATTATTAAATGCATATACTAAAAGGAAAAAAATTATTTTTACTTTATGAACATACTAAAATAAATCACCAATAGACAAGGGTTTATGGAAAATAAATATATAAATTAAAAAAATCAGGTATATGATCGTGTATATAGTTCGGCTAAACGGGTATGTGGTTTCGGGTAATCGGGTCGGGTATCACCTAATCCCATACCCGACCCATACCCGCGAAAATTTTTTAAACTAATCTCATACCCGGCCCAATACCCGTCGGGTATCGGGTATACACGTCCCATTTGTGTCGGTTTCGGGTATACCCGTAGGGCTCGGGTATTTTTGCCATCCCTACACACTCTCCTATTTTATTTCACAAAAAAACCTCTCCATCCTCTCAATTTTTTAAACTCTAAACCTTTTTTTATACTATCAACCTTTTTATTTAAATGATACGTCGTTGAACCGATGCCGGGGATGTCGCGTTAGTCACAAGTTGGGTGGATAGGATCGATTTAGGATTCCTGGCGATGCATCTCAAACTTGGAGCATGATTAGGACCGCATTATATGAACGTGTAGGTTAGAATTTCGTGGAAAAGAATAAATTCTAGGAAGGTTTATGTCGCTACGCGTAAAGTGTACACATTTTAAAAGGTGCTACGTCACTGCGTTGAACCACGAGGAAGGTGCAGTCGAGGATAAAGCACCTGCCGAGGCACGTACCGCGTACGAAGCAAAGTACACAAGGTCGTTTAATCATGTTGCGGCTTGGAGGGTTTTGCAAGCCTGGAATGGGGGAATTGGCGTGACATGCCCTTAGATTGCGTTTTTTTTTTTTAATTTAAATGTTTGATGTTTTATTTATGTATTATGTTTTTATTTCTAAGTTATTTAAATGTTGTGTTATTATTACTAAGTTATTTAAATGTTATGTTTTTTATTTCTAATTTATGTAGATGTTTGATTTTATTTATTAATTTAAATATAAGGAATATTAAAAAAATAAATGTTAGGAATATTTAAAAAAGATTAAATAGGCAATTTATTACAGGGGTTTCGTTCATACCGTGGGCTTTGTTCTAAAAAGGCAATGGGGCCATTTGTGTTACGTGGCGATGATGTGTCACAATGAAGCCATTAGGGGGCTCCAATCATACCTCGTAACATAATATAAAATGAGTCATATACGACTACAGTTTGACCCATTTAATTTTTTACATAATATAGGAAAACCAATTGAATTAACCGGTTAATAAGTAAATGGTTAAAATTAACCAAAACTTATACTCCTTTTACTAAAACTAGAATATTTCTCCGCGCGTTGCGGCGGTACGTTACCGCGAGCATTTGATGGATATTGGTTTGATTCGTTACGGTACCGGTATGATACATGCACTCCATATAAAAATCAACGCGTGCTTTACATCGACCAAAAACAATAAAAACAAACACCAATACCGACACCAATGATCGAAAGATATCGATTGGTTCAAATCGTGACGCTACTGTTACCGATATTCATTTATCGACGCAAACAAAGTTGTACAAATGGAATATCATTGAAATCGAAAACCATAAAAATAAATCTTGGTATTGCCTTACCGATACCGATGTTGTTCAGTACAGTACAGTACGATAGCAATATCATTGTAATTACGCTATTACTTTGGTGAACTGAGTGCTTTATTTTTGTCTCAAATGATATTTATAGTGACATGATAACATTGAGTAATACGTTCATCTCGTATCATATAATTTAAAAAAAAAAGGATAGAAAAGAAATTTACCAACTATACATTCATCATCATCATCATCATACTCAGTAAATCCCACCAATAGTAAAGCAAAGATAGGGTCTGAAGAGGGTAAGATGTAGACAGCCTTACCTCTACCCCGTAGGAATAGAGAGTCTGCTTCCAGTGAGACCCTCGGCTCGATAGTAGTTTTGCATCAAGCCTTGGACATAAGGCACATAACACTCAACGCCACCACATGATGCATGATTTACCGTCCTCAACTTTTAACGTTATTTTCACGAAATTAGTAAAATAACGTTAAAATTAGTGTACTTTCACTTTGCTCCCGATGTCCCACACATATATACATTATATGCGCATACCGCAAGCATGCCTTAATTACGAACTATACATTGTGAAATGAAATTAATAATAAAATACTATTACTGTTCATGAGTAGTTTGAATTAATATATATAATTTTCACGAAATTAGTAAAATAACGTTAAAATTCGTTACGTTAAAATTCGTGTACTTTCACTTTTGCCCCCCGATGTGCGACACATATATACATTATATGCGTATACCCCAAGCATGGCGTAATTACGAACTATACATTGTGAAATGAAACTAATAATACAATACTATTACTGTTCATGAGTAGCTTGAATTAATATATATAATATAATTATGTTAAACTCATTTTCACCTTACCCTTATTATATATAACTAAAAGATTTTCAAACTCAATCCGGTACTAACTTTTGCCGTTTTCTGTATCAGGCTGGTGCCGATTTTTACTTTCATGTATCGATAATGAACCGGACCGTACCGATATTTTCAATACCAGTATTGGTTGACACCAAGCTTATCCAACTTAAAAGGTAAAGAAAATAATAGTTATTAATAGTAAAGATATTAAAAATTTATATATTATTAAAATATATTAAAAACACAATTCATTTAATTTGGTTTATTAATATATAGTAATAATAATAATAGTAATAATTAGCATTCAAAGAACCGCAATTCTATATCTGTAGCATTATCAGACCGGTGGGTATGGTTTGGATAGTCTCTTTGGAGACTACACGCCACGTAGGCGCCACGTCATCACGGGATGAGGAGCATTCTCTTGGGGACTACCCAAGGGTGTGGGGGGACTAGCCACTTTAATAAAAAAAATCCATATATACTCAAGGAGAGAGAGAAGAACTAAAGGGGGCCCACCAATTTTCAAACTTTTGGCTCGTCTCTGGTGTCTTGGAGGAGACGGCAGCGACGCGACGAGCCCCTTGGGGGCGGTGTGCGACGGAGCGAAACGGGGGGACGGCCCGGAGACGAGCCCCATACCGTTCGGTCTGAAAGATCAATATAGGATTCTTGTATTCATTACTGTCAATTGCAGATTGTACATCTCTATCAAGATAAGTCAGATTTGCTGCATACCACATATTCAAAATCATTTAGTCACTCAACTGTCATCTTTTCAACATTTTAAAATGCACAAGAACAATGATATCCTGCTGATATCAGTTCATGAATTTTAAATGATGAACGTGTTACATGACACTAGTATTGGCCCACTAATAGCTTCTTAGGGTACACGGTGTGGGAGTCTGGGCAGGCATGGGGAAGTCCGGCCACGGGTGGGAACACCACCCCTGGTTTTGGATTATTTTTTTCCCGTTGATCGAGGACTTCTCACCTGGTTACGGAGAAGATCGTTGGAGGGTTTTGTTTATTTTTTTTTTTCAATGTGTATGTATTTTGTGTTTGTGTGTGTGTGTGTGTTTTATCTTTCTTTTTTATTTTTTTATTTTCAATAACCCATAAATTTGCTAAAAAAAACCTTTAAAATATTTTCTTTTCTTTTTGGTAAAAAAAAACCCCATAAATTTGTGAATGTTTTTGTCTTTTAAACTCTTATAATTTGATTTTAGTTTTTAATAAACCTTAGAGTCTGTTTTAATTTTAAGACTACCTTAAACTATTATAACTAAAATAGTTTGAAATTTAGTTTATATATCTGTTATTTTATATTATATTTGAAACATTTATATAAAAAATGTTTTAAAGTTTAAATTAAATTAAAATAGTTTAGTTTTAGGGAAATCTAGGACGACATTGAGCAATCTGGGAAAACTTGTAAAAAGACTGATGTGGCGCTGACGTGTCACACGGGTAAACACAGGACGACACCGCATAGCCTTATCAATTGGGTTTTTTTAATGCCCAAAACCGTTTTTACTCGTAACTCATTTTGACCCGTTACCCAACCTGATCTGACCCACCGTTGTATCACAATTAACCGGAATGTAGCCATCAGGAACTTCTACTTACAACCACCATGAACCACTGAATCTAGTCACCATGAACCATTGATCATATCATCGTGTAGGGATGAGCACGGTACCCGTTCGGTACCGAATCAGTATTGGTACCGAAAAACGGGAAAAGTGGATACCGGTACCGAATACACCGGTACGGTACCGGTAGTTACCGGTGTTTTACCCGTAAATACCGGTACTAGTACCGAAAAATGGAGAAAGTGGGTACCGGTACCGAATATACCCGGTTTGGTTTGGTTCGGTACCGGTTCGGTCCTGGTACCCGGTACCAAATGCTCATCCCTATCATCGTGAACTAGCAACCATTGTGAACCACCAAATTGGAAGACGAACCATAGAATTAAGCAATTACCAGCGAACTGAGAACTTGAGAAGGGTTAACTTCTCCCACGACGGCGGTTTGGTGGTGCAATCGAAGCGGGGGTAAATCTTATAATATTAAAAGAAAAAAGATGAATATAACTAGCAAGGGCAAAAATTCATGGGGGCCACGGGGTGCGTTTGGCCCCCTGATTTTTCATTTCGTAGTGTAATTTTACCAAAAATTTTCGAACTTCTTTTTAGTGTAAAATATTAGATTTTTAAGAGCATCGGGATTTTTTGTTCAAGCTCCACCACTAATAGCTAGTTCACATTGGGATAGGTTAGTGGAATAACTACATAGATTTTTTTTTTTTTTTATTCTAAGCATTCAGAATGAGGTATTGTTTACAAGTATATTTATAAGAGTTGGATCGGATCATATTCATCGTTATCAACTTGTTAGTTATTTCCTAGGTTTGCTTAACTGACTATTCAGTCAATTGTTAGTAAGTTTCCATAAGCTATATCAAATTGACCAAGTGGAATGTTCAAAGGTGACTAGTGTGAGTGAGATGACCAAGTGTATGTGAGTTGACTACAATCGCAACAATCCAAGTGTAAACACCCAGTAACCCAGATCTAATTTGCCTAACTTGACCTTTCAGCTTTCACTAAAGTTGAACACTGATAAAAATCCACATGCTAACTATCCATACAATTCTTAAGTTTTAAAAGTTGTATGTTTGAGTTTACAAAACAAAAACTATAACGATTCCAAATGTTTAGGTTTATGTCAACAAGAACTATCAAGTGCTACTATTTCATGAGATATCATCAAATGTTGGAAATAACAAGGCTGTAATTTTTTTTTATTTAACTATTAATATTATTATTCAAACAAAGCAACTTACATCAATATCGCAGGTAAGCGATCAACAAGCTGCGCCGCTACCCCTTTCTGGATAGCAAACCCTAGCCTATTAAAGACAAACCCCTGCCCCCTGTTGATGAGCCACTGCTGTGGACAACCTGTTGGACCCTAGTCAGCAAACGGATAACTTCTGGAGCTAGGGATCCAAAGGTGTCGAAGGCGAAGGGGACAAATGCTTGTTGGTTATCAGCACATGCTTTAGCGTGTTTATCCACCTTTTTAGATTCTGCTTTCTTTACTGCTTGTCCTGCTACAAACCCGTTGTCCCTTAAACCAGCTAAGGGGGAGACTCCTGTGAGGTCTACACAAGCATGTTTCCCTCCCGCCCAGCCAAAGACGAGCAGGTCCGTTGGTCTCAATGTAGATCTCCCTTCCATGTAGGGGTGAGCAAAAGGAGAAACCCGACCCGACCATTACCCGACCCGACCCGAGAACCGATTAAACATAAAATACAGAACCGATTCACTACCCTAAATATAGGGTCGGTTCCGGTCCATAGGTCCAAGTCGGGTTTCACCATGAAAAGAACCGAGAACCGACCCGACCCTATTTTATATGAAAAATTGGAACCGATCTAAATACCTAAGTACTTGGGTTCGGTTCGGTTCTCGGTTTTTTCGGTTCGGTTCTCGGTTATTTTCGGTCCGGACCTAAACTTGCTCACCCCTACTTCCATGGGGTCTGTAAGGAAATTCACAGGGGCCTCCTTCTTGGCAGAAATACCCGCTCTCCTCAAGATGTCCCCCAAAACATCCCTCACCCAGTCATGCCGGTATTTGAAACCGGGGAGCTCCTTGCAATGAACAGCATGCTCCCCGTATTTATCCATGCAGGCTTTACGGCAGATTGGGCATGTTTCGTCTTCTGGATACATAGGGATCATCAGCCGGTATTTGAGGATAGCCCTGTACTCAACAGCCGACATGCATTGCCCCAGCCCCTCGATCGGGATAATAGTAAAAAAGTCTTGCGCATGAGGGCCTTTCAAGCACTCAATCACCGCCTTCTGGCGGGGAGACAGATCAAGTGTTTCTCCCAGATTTCGAGCGATTTTCTCAAATAGAGCATTCGCCAAAGTTTTTTTGTGGCTTTGGGGGGGGGGGGGGTGTCCATATTAGAGAAACTGCCAATGTCAAAGTCTGGAAGAGAGACACTTAAATACTCGAGGGCCTGTTGGTAGTCTACGTCAAGCTTAACAACCCCACTGTTCCGAAGGATGTGGTCTTGCAATACACACGACTGAGCTCTAGATGCCACAAAAGCATAAACTCCAACATCCCGAGCTGAGAGGAGGCCCAAACCACCCAGGCGCATCGGCAAAGATGCCAAACGCCATTGAAGTTCACCAAAGTAGGCCCCCCGCAAACAACAATGTCTCCAATAGCCTTCCGGAGACCATCGTCAAAACAGGATACCGCATTTGCCATCAAGTGAGGTTGGCAGGTCCCCAGCCCAAATAGTAACTTAGCTACCCTCATGCATGACCTTAAAAGAAGAAGCTCGCACTGGGGGAGTCAAGCTTCTGGATCAGTAATCAAAGAGGAGATTGAAGATAGAGCTAAGATAAGATCTGAACCTGTGTAAAGATAGAGTTTTTTGTTATGAAAAGACAGAGTTGGAAAGCGACCGAGACTGAAGACTCAATGCCAAAGACTTTGTCAACATCCAAGGGGGAGTCTGTTGGTGCACTGAATGTCTGATGACTACGTCTTTAGTGAGTCTTAGGTCTAGGTAGGTTAGTTTGGAGCTCGGAAATGAAATAGTGATTTTAGATTGTAATTCCGCCCCAAATGACACTTGTGTCATTTGGAGCGAAATCAGGTTCTCATGTTAATTCCGCTTCAATAGGTTTAAGAAGTTAATTCCGCTCCTATTGTTTATAGGTGATTCCGCTCCTGATGTAAAGTGTTGATTTCGCTCGTAATTCATGTCAGTTGGAGCGGAATCAGGCCTCCTATAAATAGGTGATAGGCTGTTGTCATTTGTAAGGTTGGAGCGGAATTAGATCATGTGCTAGGTGTCAAAACTCTGTCAAAATCACATCAGAAACACGTGTAAAAGCTTGTAATTGATAATAGAAAGAAGTTAAAAGGATCCAAGAGCTGTTGTGACTTTGTATACGTTGATTCCGCCTTCGTATTCAGAGATGAACTACTTTACTGACATTTAGGGTCACACAAACGTTCCAACAAAATCTCCACTTTTAGCCGTGGAATCTCTGGATTTTGGGCATTCTAGGGTGACATCCCCATGAAGTTCTTAAGAACTTCAAAGATGATGTCATCCCATGCAATAACGACTCAGATCTGAGTGATTTCCATACGTTTTTACAAAAATCAAGTCTAAATCTATGCTTTCTAATCAAGAAGTGGTGTGATTCCTAAGGATTTGAGGTGCCTTGAAGATGATGTCACCCTAAGTTCACATGAACTTCAAAGTGTGACCTCATAAATAGCTCAGATCTAAGTAATTTCACCTGTTTTATAACAAATCTCACCAAACCTAAGTTACCTAGCCATAGTGTGTGTGATTTCGGGTTAAACTTGAGAAAAGCCATCAAGAACGGCCAGATCTGATGGAACGGGGTGGTTCCCGGCCGTTAGAACGGGTCGGACTTGATGGAATTTCGGTTGTTTAGCATGAAGGAACACCGTCCCAAGAAAAACCGCTGAAAAACCGTCAAAATTAGTCGAATATCAGCTGGATAGGCTGCCAGCCGATCGGACAGCAGCCCAGACGATCGGACAGCAGGCCATCCGATCGAACAGCCCATCCGAACGGGCCAGCCCTCAACCTAATTTCCTTTCGCTTTCGCGTATTCCGTTATTCTTTAACGCGCCACTAAACACTCAGGTGATCAGTCTAAAACCAGGGTATTCTCGGACATAATCCCGCCAATCCAAACCAATACGCACTGTGAGTATACTTGAACCCTTTTTAATCGCATTTTGGGTGTAACATACGTTTCTAACAAATCGAACTTATCAAACGAATTATTCAATCAATCGAATTATCACTTGCGAATAACTGTTATGCATAGATATACGTGATGCTAGTTGCATATGTGCTAGGGCTTTTACTCGCGACGTCCCACCAAGACTAGTATAGTACTATTGCGCCCGACGGGGTCTAGTTTACCATCGCATATTCGAGCATCGAGGACTTAGTTGGTAGTATCAGCTTTGTGAGTATATATGTTGTGTGTTACGTTTATGCATGTGGGAATTCGCTACACGTTTTAATCTATTACGCTATACCTATCAAACCTGTATACTCGCCAATACTTTTGTATTGACAAATATTTTAACGTATGTTGCAGGTTAGATCACAGACTATATCAAATCAAGCTAGGAGGTCTAGAAACTCAACAAAAATCTAGGTTGTCGGATTTGTATTGTTCGAGAGGACAAGAAATCTGTGATAACTTATGTGATTGTATTATTTGTTAGTATGGGATAACGAATGTATTAAATATTATCACAATATAGTTGTTATGGATTCTCTTGAGCAATCTGATTCGCCTAGTGCCGCGCCCCGATGATTCCGCCATCAGTTGGGGTGTGACAGATTGGTATCAGAGCCATAACTATAGGGAATTAGGCTAGACTCGACCTAGTCCGGGTCGACGTCTTAGAAATTGACCTAGTCTATAGTCTAAGTACCAACAGGCCGACTCATACGAACCCAGTAGGGTTGTATCGGGCCTACTTGATACTCTCGATCGAAATTGCTAAAAGCTACAACTTTGTGCGAACACCGCGTACCACAGCTTCACACGAAGAAGCCTTTCCATCGAGTTAGGAGTGACATCCACACCTCGACGAAAGTCTCCATTTCGAAATCTAGTGGAACTCACGAATTTATTCGAAGAGCATAACCACAATTAGGAACAAAGCTGTTAAGTTAGGGGTGAAACCCGTACCTTAATAAGCCGTTCCACTCTCTATGAATTGGTTTTCCAAAAGCTCCCACCAAGGACTCGACTATCACAATAACTCGAGCCACACGATGACTCGGAGGACGAATGCCATGAGCTGCATCCCAGTGGAAGCATAAGACCTCTAGGAACGCGCGTGCACGAACTTGTTAGATGTAGTTGGTTTACCTTGGGTAGTCGACGCCTAAACACCCAAGGCACTCTATCATACGACCAGCCGATCTGACAAATGGTTGGAACTTATTTACGTTTTGAAACTTTACGCTTTATCGATTTCTCGATTTAACGATTTTCACTCCCTACTTTATAAACGCACAATTCACACAGCCATCGCAATCTAAAACGAAACCCGAATGTTCGCAACAAAACTAATGCATAATCGACCATCTTCGCTCTCGTTATCTCACCTCAACGCGTGCTCGCATATTCTAAATCGACCTGTATGTGTATGATTACAAATTACAGATATATAAATACATACATATATATATATATATACGTATAAACAAACAAGTCATTGTGTGAGAACTTAGGAACTTCGTGTCTCCTATATGGCTCCTATGTGATTCGCATTACTATTATACTATTGCATCAAGTTTTGAACGCACTCAAATCGCATCGCAAAACTCAAAAATCATTATGATCGAATCTCATTCCAAGTCTCTTCCTGTCTAGATGCCTTCCAACGACTCTACCTCGAGACGAACGACTAGGAGAAGAGCCAAACGAAGCGCCGATAAGAGGATTGCATCACTTGTGACTAAGGAGGTGGTCAAGCTTATTCCTCAAATTGCCGCTCGAGTGCACTCTCTCAGCAACTCTCGAGCCTCGAAAGACTCCAAGACGGAAGCGTCGCAATATGCTTTTCTCTACAAACACTTCAAAGCCTGTGACCCGATGGAATTCACGGGTGAAGGAGGTGTGACTCAACTACTCCAGTGGTTCGATTCTATCGAAGTTACCCTTCGTCAAAGTGGGTGTCCCGATAGTTTCCGTACTACTTGCGCTACCGGAGTATTTTGTAGGTCCCTCTCGAGGATGAGATAAAACCTTATCCTTGTTATATCAAACACACTAGCGAGTGCGGAATCCAAGCTAGCATGCAACCGAGACTTTATACGAGAACAAGCACAAACACAACACGCAAGATTCACCGATTAACACCACTTGTATTAATACGAATGAAGGGTCCGGTTACAAGCTCAATGTTTACAGAAGTATTCTATAAACTCTCAAAGTGTGTGTGTGTGTGCTCCTGTCTCTCTCTGTCTTCCTCTTGTGTCTCATTCTGAAGTGAACACAACACACGGGTATTTATACCCGACACAGATCGTCTGGTCGAAGGATCAGACAGACTGATCGAAAGATCATCTGTCGACCAGAAACAGCTCGAAGGATCAACATATACCACGAAAGATGTGATCTTTCGTGGTCCATCCTTCGACTTCGAAGGATATCTTTCGAGCTCATCATCATCGAAGGATATAAGTAATCCTTCGATGACCATCCTTCGACTCAAACATCTTTCAACCATGTGCTAACTGTTTGCTCAAGTCAAACCAGGAGGATGGTTGACTTGGTCAAACTTACATCGAATGCACATAAAAACAAACCTAAGACGTAACTCAGACTAACACAAGACATCGTTTTGAATCATGACGAAATACAGACAAAGTACAGACATAAGTGCACCAACAAACTCCCCCTTGGCTGTAGCTTTGTCTCGATTTTCGTTCTTGTAGGTCTTCGTGTCTTCAAGTCTTTGACTTCTTTTCACGTCTTCAATGTCGGATGATCTTCAAAGTCTTCACGTCTTGAAAGTAGAAAGTGTATCAACAAACTCCCCGTTTCATGTAGAAAGTGTGTTGACAAACTCCCCCTTAGATTGAACTCTCCATTGAGTCATGCTCGTGAATCGTTGACTTGTCAATTCTTCAGATCCTTGTGGTGTTGATGAAGGGACAGCGACAACTCGATCATTTTATCCTTTGAGTGCCTCCACTTCGTGTCTTCATTCCAAAGCTTTTCATCGAACATGTTCTCCTCGCCTTTAGCATCTGCACATGCAAGAAAGCTAAACGCATAATGAGAACAACCGCTTGGAATATAGTTAACATTTAAACTAACGACACATATGAGATCAAATCTCAATCAAACACCAACCGACAGCAGTTTGAAAGTTTAGAAAAATATTCATTTTAATCCTTTAACTTTCAAAACTCGTTAACTTCGACTGTTTATGAAGATGCAATTGTTTTCCAGCTTATAATCAGGATCTTGGGAAGGATAGACTCGAGTTCCAACATCAGTCAATCAAAAATAAACTAGAAGCAAAATCTTTTTGGATTTTATAAAGTTTATATTAAAACACACCTAAAATCTTTTTTTGAAATTTTCATTTTTCAAATGTAAAGATGGAAAGCAATAAATAAATATATACAAAGATGCATAAACAGGAAACATTAAATAAATATTTACAGACATTCTTTTTGCGAGTTTCGAGGGTAAGAGAATCATATCAGTGTACGGTCATGCCAAAACGCTCTTGTTGTTCTTTTAGATAACATTAAGATAAGCATCCTATAACGATTATCGGTATTGTTGTCCACTTAAGCTCAGCTTATCATTTGTAATCATGGCGAGGGGATACGTTAAGGTATAATTTATACTTACCGACCGGTGTTCATCCACATCACGACACATTCCCGTATCAAGGTATGCACGAGGATTCATCTTACCGGTGAGTATACCGATTATCATCTGTTTGACCGTATATGATGTGAGATTCTCACTTATTTTGATTTGAAAACAAGCCCTATGTGATATAATCACTTATTGATGAGGAACTTGGTTTTCAATGCATGAGGGCACAGGAGCAAGTCCGTGAACAGGTCAGTACTTTCGTACAGCAGAGAGACGAACTTGACACCCGGAAAGAATTTGTGATATATTATCACTTATTTTGAGGGACATGTGATTGTTGATCACTTATTGAGGTCGAATGCAATATGTACACGTATGTATAGTATCATGGAAGATCTAGACTTGCGTCCCCGTTATTTTTCGGTAAAAGATACAACCATGATACCCAGATGATAAGCAGCATAAAGACCGAATATTTCAGAACCTCAGCAATCTCTCAAACGAAATTTCGGTACTAAGACCATATGCCAATGAATGGTTCCCACCCAGTCTTCAGTCGATTTAAGTTTATATCACCCTGCACACTTTAAAATGATTGTGAGCCTACCGATACATCTTATATAGAGCTGCTTATCGTTTTTCATTTAAGGTTTAAAGAGGTTTAGACAGACCACTGATGTACTATCATATTCTCTTTTGCTCGCCAGGAAACTCATTTTTGCTTTTCTATTGTTTTTGTGTTTTTGAGATTTTTCAATGTTTTTGGATTTTCAAATTTTGGATTTACTCCCCCTAAAATCAATAAACTAAGACAAATTTAAAAACACAAGGATATTTACAAAAATGATTTTCCGATGTTGGTTAACTCATGTTTTACCTCAATGCCGTTTACCAAAATTAATTTTGAACGAATTTCGGAAAAATCAGTTGACATGTCGGTAAGCGGTGCGGACCATGACAGCATTGTCTGGCCAAAGAGTGCTGAACGAGATAATAATTCACAAAGCAGCTTAAATATCGACAAGTATAGGAGAGATTAGAAATTTAAAACCGTATCCTGCAACTGCTTCGTGCATTACAAGGAATCTGAGTGCTCTCCCAAACTGGATATCCACCCGGTGTGGATTTCAAGGTCGATTTTGCAGCCACTTCATTTTTCTGAGAAATCTCTTTACAGCAACAAGATCATAAACCTCCGGGTCCGGCTGGTCTTCCACATTTCACCAGCGAAGGTCTTTGTCTTTCTCTTTCAGAAGTAGTATGCGGTTGTTCAATCCAAACCAAGGCATCCGCACACCCGGTTGGTTAGTACAACCAACACATTTTCTTCAATCACACCGCCAAGAAATGTACACTGCACGTTCATTTTGTTGAGTTTGAACTTCAGACGTGCTGCATGAGCGTACATTTTACGTGAATCTATCCCGGGGACCCGATTAAAGCCTTGAACAATCAAACTTTGGAATGATTTTCAATCTGTCGAAGCTTCCAATTTCATTCAACCACATTCTTTCACCATCATTCCTTCATCGGAATGTTTGACTTCTTATCTTTTTCCTTTCTCTCAATCAAAGGCAACAATTTCTTCTGTTGCCTATTTTGTGCAAGGACGCTCCACTATCAACAATCTTACGACTATCGAAAGTTCCTCCTGGAATATCCTACACACTCACTCAGAGATTAGTCGGAGAGGGGGACCCAAGCCTTTGTGGACTTGGGTCGTCCTTGATCATCAAGAAAAGTGATTTCAATCACTTGATGATTAGGAAAAAGAACCTGTGGTGCTCCCCCTGATTGAATTACCTGTTTTTGTTTCCAAGCTGTTTGTCCTTTACCAGTATTTCTATTAATTGATTTAGCATTTACTGGTGTTACAGTTTTAGGTTTTGCTTGAACATGTTTTTCTTCTTTGACCTCTGATTTTAAGGCCTTTTCAATTACCTTTTGATTCTTTTGTTTTAACTTCTTTTCCCTTTCTTTCAAGACACGTGGGTCTTGTTTCGGGGAAAGTGATCGTTTTTGGTAATTGGTTTCTTGGGGAGCACTTGTTTTTGCCTTCAACTTTTGCAGGTATGGGCAGTATCTTACAATATGCCCAATTGTGCCACACTCAAAACACATACTCCGCTCTACAAACCTCGGAGAAACATGTTGATGATCAGACGGAGAACCAGACAATGAACTTTGTGATCTAGACGTGCTTGGACCTAAATCACATCCGTTGGTGTGTTGGGTGTAATTATTCTGATCATTTCGTTTTAAAATTCTAACTTGTTTTACAAAATCAACGTTAGATTTTTCTTGAAATGTTTCAATTTTATCTGAACCCGTGGATCCAACAAAGTTCATTTTCGGTTCTCGTTTCTTAACAGAAGCTCTTTTGTTCTGCACCTTTTGTTGTTGAACCTTTGGTTGTTCAGTCTTAGCCTGCTGAACTTTAGGTGCTTGAACCTTCTTGTTCTGAGCCTTCTTTCCCTGTACTTTACCCTTTCCTGAGTTGACTTGTTGTTTTCGCTCAATTGGTAGTTTTTGGTTTCCGTATTGTTTTCGAATTTGTTCACACGGAATTGGATCACATTGAGTGACGGTAATTTTGCCACTTTTGTTCCCCAAAAACTTATCAGTACATCCTTCAAAAATTTGCTCAATTAAATCTTGATTTACATTTTTAATTGGAAAATCTTTGTTAGAGTAGATTTTGCTATCTCCTTTGAGCGTGTACAACAAGTTATTCTCTTCACTGCTAGATACAAGGGACTCCATTGGTTTTGACATTTCAGTCTTACTCGGTTTCATTGGTGGATCACACAGGATGTGATTCTCGATTGGAATATCTGTTGTAACCGAGTTAGACTGTTGTTTCACAATTACTTCAGATTCATCATCCGAAGAATCAGCATCCTCAACAATGGGAGGACTCTGTTCCTTAACACATGATGAGTCTGTCACATTCTCAGATTCAGATTCAGTTTCAGATTGACCCGAGGATGATGTACCAGTTGTGAACCCGAGGCCTGCTGCAAAATCATCTAGATTGAGTGGCACAGTAGGTTCAAAACGGGGCATATCCTCGTCATCAGGCAATTTGGAGTAATTGTGATTCATTGGGGGAGGACATGATTTGAATCCAATACATTGTTTATCCCCCTTTTTCTTTTGAACATCAATAATGTGATCCAATACATAGCGGGAATTGGAATAGCTTTCCAGTTTCTGCTTAATTATCTCACATTCACATCGAGCTGTTGCCAACTCTACCATTTGCTTTTCAATTGTGTCAATAAGATTATTGTTAGCATGTTGTTTTCACAAAACAGCCTTTTGTAATTCTGAAACATCATGTCTTAATGACGCAATTGTTGCTTTAAATTCTTTTTCATTTCTGGTTAAAAACGAGTTAGCTTCAGCTGCCTTAGAAAGATCTACAATCAATTCTTGATTGTGTTTGGATATGATTTCAAACTGACTTTCCTATTCAGCATATTTAACATTTAAACTATCACAATTTTCACAGCTAACTACAGTGGGTTCATCGACACATACCTGACCTGATGAACTGTCGACATTAGCCATAAAGGCTGAATGGAGAGAAGACGAAGAGTAAGCAGCTTGATCCATCAAATTAGATCTTCTTTCAGTTCCTGCTGCAGCTTCTTCCAAGAGCTCATCAATATCTGCATCGACTGACGCACTTGATGTCTCATCCACATGATCATTTCCTGAAGTGGAGGATTCTTCATCTGAGCTTCCACTATAACCAGAACTGTCTTCATCTCCAGAAGATGCAACACCATTGGTGGAAGATTCTCCACCACTGGCGTGCTTTAAATCCTTTACGACTTCAGCAAAACATGCTGTTCCACCATTTCCTCCTTCTCCAAGCTGAAGCGACCAATCACAACCCTCATCTATTTGAACCACCAGCCCCCGGTTGGCATTTGATGACCCTGCTTGGCCTTGGTTGTTGACAGGTATCAACGTACGAACATTGTTCCCGTTCTGGTTCTGCTGGTTGCCTTGATTTCTGAACGGATTTTGATTTCCATGCTGAGCTGGTCTTGTGCATTCCCTTTTGAAATGACCCCGTTCGCCACAGTTAAAGCACTTGACAGCTTGCTTGTCGAACCCATACTTGGTGTCTTTCTTGTTTTCCAAGTTGGATCTCCCCGTCCTTTCCATAAACTCCTTTGCTCTTCGAATTGCACTAGCAAGAGCCCATTTGATATCCATCATTTCAAACTCTTCTTTATCCACTTGCTGATAATCTTCATTGGTTAGATTGATATTCCCAATCTGACCTGCGATCAATCCACTATAAGCACTAACCAAGGTATTCAACATCTCCATATGCTCCTTGGCTATTTCGACACTGACTTTAGAAAAGTTGGAAGTGTCTAATCTGACTGTGTTTGGATTGGAAGTGGCTTGAAAGTTTGAAGAGCTTCCATAAAACCCTTGCTGTTGTGGTTGTTGCTGCTGAGCTGAAGAAGAAGAAGAATCTGGTCTTGAATACATCATCGTGTATGCTGAAGGATCAAACTGACTTGTTGTGGAAGGACCAGTGTTTGAGATGAAGGCTGTTTGAAGCTTTGCATGTTGAGAGACTGGTTTTTCTCCACTGATACCTCCTGCAATCCCAAAGTACATCTCTGGATTTTGAGGAGTCAATGTTCTTTTTGCCTTAAGCTTTTCTTCTACATCCTTGTTCTCCAATCTTTGAATCAACTCATAAACGGTGATTGTGTCTAGAACACCATTTTCTTTGAGAATTTCAAGATAACTGCTCCACTTTGCTGGTAAGCTGTCAGCGAATCTCTTCACCATTTCTTGTGGAGTGGCAGTGACTTTAAAAGCAAACATCTCACTCAACAAGTGATGGAACCTTGTAGATAAATCTGCCAAAGTCTCATTCTCCATACACGTGAATCCTTCAAACTCTTTCTTCAGTAATTCTTGCTTAATCTTTCTAGATTGAGCATTTCCTTCACATCGTAACGTGAGCATATCCCACAAGCTTTTAGTAGTCGTGAAGTAAACAAATTGGTGGTATATGTCTCTGTGAAGAGCTTGTGTGAGAATCATGAATGCTTTCTTTTCTAACTCAAATTTCTTCTTATCATCTTCAGACAAAGTGCTGTAAGTTTCTGGATTAGATCCTGCAACTTCCAAATCATGTTCAAATGCGGTGAAGAAGCACATCCATAGGTCTTGACCTTGCCCCTGAACATAAGTTCTCAGCCTTTCTTTCCACCATCCCCAATCATTGATGTGATTTAGCTTTGGCGGTTTTGTGCTTGTACCAGTTTCACTGTCGTTCTGCATCATAGATTGAATGCTGCTGTTTTGATTTGTGACCAATGCCCATTGATTTGCAGTGATCATTGCAGCTTGAGGTGGGGCAATAGCTTGCATCCATGCAGTTTTGTTGAAATCTGACGCCGATTGCGTAGCTGATGATTGTGGAGTCGAAGTTATTTGAGTCCACGCGGTTGGATCCCACTGACCGTTTGTTCCCATTTTATGAAAATTAATATATTAAGTGAAAATTGATTTAAAAATTAAAAAAAAGTTTTCTCCTTTTAAAAATTTAATTTTCACAAACTATGTTAAAATCTCGAAGGATAACAACCAGCCGAAGGATCAAGAATCGAAAGACCTGAAAAGCACAACCTGTTAAACTTAAAAACAGACAAGGATCGAAAGATTAACACCTGTTCGAATGATCAACAGTGTTCGAAAGATCACTGTTGAGTTTCGAACAATGTTTTCGAAAGATTCTCCAATCGAAGGATCCTTATCTTTCGAAAATGAACTGTAGAACGAAAGATGTATGTTTCGAAAATATTCCTTGGAACGAAAGATAAGTCTCAGACTTCGAAGGATGCTCGAAGGATGACTATCTGTCGAACCTCCTTTGGTCGAAAGATGATCTTTCGACTTCGAAGGATATCTTTCGAACAGCTCTGACACGGTTGACAAATGTGACAGGTTGGTGAAAAGTTGACGGGTTGGTGAGAACTTTCGGCAGAAAGTATGTTCAGACCATATCTTCTGAACATGCAGGTTTCACCAAACAGGTAATGTCCAATATTTTAATCAGTTTACTCTTTTCAATGCACAAACAAGTTTGATATTCAAATTTCAAGATCAAAGAGTGTAATATTATGAAGAACACTTGAAAAAGTCAAGAACACAGCCCAAAAATCTGAGTTTTCCGGTAAACCCACAAACTTTCGGAACACAATATTTGCTAAAATGTTTAACAAAAACCAAAGACTAACATGTAATCATGAAAAACAACAAGGTTTTTAACAAAACATCAAGCAAAAACAACAAGATTTTCCAGAAAAAAAAATAAACTTCAAACACCCGGAAAACACCCGAAAACACTCGGTTTTAACAAGGAGAAGAGCCAAGGCTCTGATACCACTTGTAGGTCCCTCTCGAGGATGAGATAAAACCTTATCCTTGTTATATCAAACACACTAGCGAGTGCGGAATCCAAGCTAGCATGCAACCGAGACTTTATACGAGAACAAGCACAAACACAACACGCAAGATTCACCGATTAACACCACTTGTATTAATACGAATGAAGGGTCCGGTTACAAGCTCAATGTTTACAGAAGTATTCTATAAACTCTCAAAGTGTGTGTGTGTGTGCTCCTGTCTCTCTCTGTCTTCCTCTTGTGTCTCATTCTGAAGTGAACACAACACACGGGTATTTATACCCGACACAGATCGTCTGGTCGAAGGATCAGACAGACTGATCGAAAGATCATCTGTCGACCAGAAACAGCTCGAAGGATCAACATATACCACGAAAGATGTGATCTTTCGTGGTCCATCCTTCGACTTCGAAGGATATCTTTCGAGCTCATCATCATCGAAGGATATAAGTAATCCTTCGATGACCATCCTTCGACTCAAACATCTTTCAACCATGTGCTAACTGTTTGGTCAAGTCAAACCAGGAGGATGGTTGACTTGGTCAAACTTACATCGAATGCACATAAAAACAAACCTAAGACGTAACTCAGACTAACACAAGACATCGTTTTGAATCATGACGAAATACAGACAAAGTACAGACATAAGTGCACCAACAAACTCCCCCTTGGCTGTAGCTTTGTCTCGATTTTCGTTCTTGTAGGTCTTCGTGTCTTCAAGTCTTTGACTTCTTTTCACGTCTTCAATGTCGGATGATCTTCAAAGTCTTCACGTCTTGAAAGTAGAAAGTGTATCAACAAACTCCCCGTTTCATGTAGAAAGTGTGTTGACAAACTCCCCCTTAGATTGAACTCTCCATTGAGTCATGCTCGTGAATCGTTGACTTGTCAATTCTTCAGATCCTTGTGGTGTTGATGAAGGGACAGCGGCAACTCGATCATTTTATCCTTTGAGTGCCTCCACTTCGTGTCTTCATTCCAAAGCTTTTCATCGAACATGTTCTCCTCGCCTTTAGCATCTGCACATGCAAGAAAGCTAAACGCATAATGAGAACAACCGCTTGGAATATAGTTAACATTTAAACTAACGACACATATGAGATCAAATCTCAATCAAACACCAACCGACAGCAGTTTGAAAGTTTAGAAAAATATTCATTTTAATCCTTTAACTTTCAAAACTCGTTAACTTCGACTGTTTATGAAGATGCAATTGTTTTCCAGCTTATAATCAGGATCTTGGGAAGGATAGACTCGAGTTCCAACATCAGTTAATCAAAAATAAACTAGAAGCAAAATCTTTTTGGATTTTATAAAGTTTATATTAAAACACACCTAAAATCTTTTTTTGAAATTTTCATTTTTCAAATGTAAAGATGGAAAGCAATAAATAAATATATACAAAGATGCATAAACAGGAAACATTAAATAAATATTTACAGACATTCTTTTTGCGAGTTTCGAGGGTAAGAGAATCATATCAGTGTACGGTCATGCCAAAACGCTCTTGTTGTTCTTTTAGATAACATTAAGATAAGCATCCTATAACGATTATCGGTATTGTTGTCCACTTAAGCTCAGCTTATCATTTGTAATCATGGCGAGGGGATACGTTAAGGTATAATTTATACTTACCGACCGGTGTTCATCCACATCACGACACATTCCCGTATCAAGGTATGCACGAGGATTCATCTTACCGGTGAGTATACCGATTATCATCTGTTTGACCGTATATGATGTGAGATTCTCACTTATTTTGATTTGAAAACAAGCCCTATGTGATATAATCACTTATTGATGAGGAACTTGGTTTTCAATGCATGAGGGCACAGGAGCAAGTCCGTGAACAGGTCAGTACTTTCGTACAGCAGAGAGACGAACTTGACACCCGGAAAGAATTTGTGATATATTATCACTTATTTTGAGGGACATGTGATTGTTGATCACTTATTGAGGTCGAATGCAATATGTACACGTATGTATAGTATCATGGAAGATCTAGACTTGCGTCCCCGTTATTTTTCGGTAAAAGATACAACCATGATACCCAGATGATAAGCAGCATAAAGACCGAATATTTCAGAACCTCGGCAATCTCTCAAACGAAATTTCGGTACTAAGACCATATGCCAATGAATGGTTCCCACCCAGTCTTCAGTCGATTTAAGTTTATATCACCCTGCACACTTTAAAATGATTGTGAGCCTACCGATACATCTTATATAGAGCTGCTTATCGTTTTTCATTTAAGGTTTAAAGAGGTTTAGACAGACCACTGATGTACTATCATATTCTCTTTTGCTCGCCAGGAAACTCATTTTTGCTTTTCTATTGTTTTTGTGTTTTTGAGATTTTTCAATGTTTTTGGATTTTCAAATTTTGGATTTACTCCCCCTAAAATCAATAAACTAAGACAAATTTAAAAACACAAGGATATTTACAAAAATGATTTTCCGATGTTGGTTAACTCATGTTTTACCTCAATGCCGTTTACCAAAATTAATTTTGAACGAATTTCGGAAAAATCAGTTGACATGTCGGTAAGCGGTGCGGACCATGACAGCATTGTCTGGCCAAAGAGTGCTGAACGAGATAATAATTCACAAAGCAGCTTAAATATCGACAAGTATAGGAGAGATTAGAAATTTAAAACCGTATCCTGCAACTGCTTCGTGCATTACAAGGAATCTGAGTGCTCTCCCAAACTGGATATCCACCCGGTGTGGATTTCAAGGTCGATTTTGCAGCCACTTCATTTTTCTGAGAAATCTCTTTACAGCAACAAGATCATAAACCTCCGGGTCCGGCTGGTCTTCCACATTTCACCAGCGAAGGTCTTTGTCTTTCTCTTTCAGAAGTAGTATGCGGTTGTTCAATCCAAACCAAGGCATCCGCACACCCGGTTGGTTAGTACAACCAACACATTTTCTTCAATCACACCGCCAAGAAATGTACACTGCACGTTCATTTTGTTGAGTTTGAACTGCAGACGTGCTGCAGGAGCGTACATTTTACGTGAATCTATCCCGGGGACCCGATTAAAGCCTTGAACAATCAAACTTTGGAATGATTTTCAATCTGTCGAAGCTTCCAATTTCATTCAACCACATTCTTTCACCATCATTCCTTCATCGGAATGTTTGACTTCTTATCTTTTTCCTTTCTCTCAATCAAAGGCAACAATTTCTTCTGTTGCCTATTTTGTGCAAGGACGCTCCACTATCAACAATCTTACGACTATCGAAAGTTCCTCCTGGAATATCCTACACACTCACTCAGAGATTAGTCGGAGAGGGGGACCCAAGCCTTTGTGGACTTGGGTCGTCCTTGATCATCAAGAAAAGTGATTTCAATTACTTGATGATTAGGAAAAAGAACCCGTGGTGCTCCCCCTGATTGAATTACCTGTTTTTGTTTCCAAGCTGTTTGTCCTTTACCAGTATTTGTATTAATTGATTTAGCATTTACTGGTGTTACAGTTTTAGGTTTTGCTTGAACAGGTTTTTCTTCTTTGACCTCTGATTTTAAGGCCTTTTCAATTACCTTTTGATTCTTTTGTTTTAACTTCTTTTCCCTTTCTTTCAAGACACGTGGGTCTTGTTTCGGGGAAAGTGATCGTTTTTGGTAATTGGTTTCTTGGGGAGCACTTGTTTTTGCCTTCAACTTTTGCAGGTATGGGCAGTATCTTACAATATGCCCAATTGTGCCACACTCAAAACACATTCTCCGCTCTACAAACCTCGGAGAAACATGTTGATGATCAGACGGAGAACCAGACAATGAACTTTGTGATCTAGACGTGCTTGGACCTAAATCACATCCGTTGGTGTGTTGGGTGTAATTATTCTGATCATTTCGTTTTAAAATTCTAACTTGTTTTACAAAATCAACGTTAGATTTTTCTTGAAATGTTTCAATTTTATCTGAACCCGTGGATCCAACAAAGTTCATTTTCGGTTCTCGTTTCTTAACAGAAGCTCTTTTGTTCTGCACCTTTTGTTGTTGAACCTTTGGTTGTTCAGTCTTAGCCTGCTGAACTTTAGGTGCTTGAACCTTCTTGTTCTGAGCCTTCTTTCCCTGTACTTTACCCTTTCCTGAGTTGACTTGTTGTTTTCGCTCAATTGGTAGTTTTTGGTTTCCGTATTGTTTTCGAATTTGTTCACACGGAATTGGATCACATTGAGTGACGGTAATTTTGCCACTTTTGTTCCCCAAAAACTTATCAGTACATCCTTCAAAAATTTGCTCAATTAAATCTTGATTTACATTTTTAATTGGAAAATCTTTGTTAGAGTAGATTTTGCTATCTCCTTTGAGCGTGTACAACAAGTTATTCTCTTCACTGCTATCTCATGGAAGGGTTCTTCTCAAAGAATCCTGTCAAGCAAGCTTATCAAGCAATCGCCGTTAATTCTTTAGGCGATCCTGTCGACTATTCTTCTGACGAATCTGCTGGCGATTCTTCTGACGAATCTGCCGACGGTTCTTCTGACGGATCTGCTAACGATTCTTCTGACGAATCTGCCAACGATTCTTCTAATAAATCTGCCGATGGATCTTCCGACAAATCGGCCAAGGATTCTGCAAGTGAGTCCTCGGACGAATCCACCAACGACGACACCTCTTCGCAAGACACCGACAAACCCAGCCGCAAACGAAAGACTTCAAGCCCGAACTCATCAACCACCGAACTGCCGCAGCCGAAGCCTCTTCAAGCAGTCCCGGTGTTTCCAAAACGAGCTTACACTGGAGCTCATCCTTAGTGTTACTCGTGTACCTATCATCACCCAGTTGGGGCTGACTGTCGCTATTGCAATAACTGCAATCGTTACGGTCACTTCACCCGCAACTGCCGCATCAAACCGTGAACTTGAGTACAACAACAACAGCTCCAGCAAAAGTCTTCAGCATCAAACATCTACCAAGCATGGGATAAAGTTGTAATGATACAATTTTCGACGTTAATTTCTAAGTTTTGAACCTGCTCTATTACTCGATGTTGCCACTATGCGTATTCTCTTCCACACTCTAGTCGTCGCACTTAGACTAGAGTCACACACATACTATATACTATATCACGAAATAATATGTTTTACCCCCACTACACTCTTAGGACGAGGTACGATAAACGTGCAAGGAACAATTAATCACGGGTGCACACGAGATTATTTGGGTCAGTGCACGGAGATCGTAGTGAATTCTAAGGTGCCATAGCGTTTCAACAAAGTATGACACCGAAAACACGAGATTTAAGTAATAGGGGTAAAGCAAGGTGTGCTTTACCATACTACCGAAATTTCGTGCAGAAAGTGCCATGTGGAGTGGAACGTTATTAGACCTATTATACTATTGTGATTATTTTCAACACACTACACTTAATCGTAAGGCGTAACAACTGAATCGCATCATCGCAAGACTTTTCGTAAGTCTGCAAACGCAATGCAATCGCCTCATCAATGGACTCTGGAGAGTCTACCTCGCAGGACAATTGCATCAACGCAAGACTGGTCGTAAGTCTATAGCAACCAATCTCATCAAGCACATTAACGCTCACGATGTTGTCTGAGTGAGGACCTATTCTACCCTCCTCGATAACCGTGGTGCGTCGCAACGTAACGTTAAGCTTATTCGAAATAAAACTCGGCTAATCGCAATCGCTTATCATGTGAATCTATATCGTTTGCTGTGTATCAATCTATCGCTATACCGTTATCTGTAATAAGTTAGCACGCATGACCTCGCTTCACGGGATGAAGCTCATATGGTTAAAGCAAGGTGTTTTAGTCATATCAGCGGGATTTCGTGGAAAAAGGCCATGCGGGGCCCGATGTTAGTAAACTCTGTGGTGGTAATCAATCAAATCGAACCGCATAAATCGTGCATACCTCCATCGCTTGCAACGCAACAACTGCCGCTTATCGTAATTCGTTTATCGTCGCCGTCGTTACTAGTGTTGTGTTATGTTATTCGCTTAATCACCTAATCGCGTACCGCTTATCGCTCGCTTGGTGTTCATTGCAATCTGTGAGATATTAGTACACATTGCATCGCTTCACGAGGCGAAGCTAACCTGGTTAAACGTGGTGTTTCACCATGTTAGCAGACTCTCGTGGAAACGTGCCATGTGGGTTCAAAGTGGAATCTAATCGAAAACGCGCTATTCGCTTATCGCTTATCGCTCAACGCCTACCCAGACACGACACATATATACCTTGTGTCATCAGGCTACTCGCGCACGCTGCTACAGCTACGTTCGCAATTCAACTCGTCAGTTTAACCTGTTCGATTCTATCTTATACTCGGTCCGACTTCCTATCGATTGGGCCGAGTAAGCGCAAATTCTATTCGTGTCATATCGGCACACCTGACACCGCCTCACGAAACAGAAGTAATATGGGCAAAGCATGGTGGATACGCCGCTGGTACTTCCTATATATAAGTGTTTTAATCATATTAACAAACTCTCGTGGGAAAGTGCCAAGTGGGGCTCAGTGATCAACTACCTTTTGTACTATTAAAACTTGTTTTTATAAAAATTTTTGATTTAAAACCGGTGGACAAGTGAAATTTTCTCACAATTGTGGAGATAACATCGAATCAGCTTAACTCCATGTCCAAGAAAAGTTTCATAAGTCCAAGTTTTTCCTTAAAGCTTTTACAACATCAAAACGAAATCCCTCTTAAGATATTGGTTCGACATCAAGTTCAGCTTGAACCCGTGCCATAGGAGAGTTTTCGTAACCTTAGTTTCCATCCTCGAATTCCTTAAAATGTTTAAAACTTAAACCCCCTTGCAACGTTCGTTAACATCGACTACGTTGACCTCACGCTAAAAGGAAAATTTTCAAGATTTTCGTCCAAAATTCCCTTTTAATATCTAAAAACGAAGGTTTCTTGTAACGTCGGTTAACGATGACTCAGTTAACCCTACGTCATGAGAAACCTTTCGAGTTCTTAAAATTACAATTGCATCGAACTAACGAATTCTTCGAGACACGAGGTACTCTGGAACGCCAACTCGTGGGATATTACTTTTGTCTTTTACGTCGCCTTCCCGCTATATCAATCGATCTCTCTTCTTCGAAACGCCCTCGCTTGTCAACTCTCGGTCAAATCACTCGCTATATCGCTACTTAACCAGGATCAACTCACAAAAGCGTACCCATTGGATTAATTTCGGGACGAAATTTCCTAAAGTAGGGGAGACTGTAACAACCCGCACTTTTGTGCGTTGTTACCACTCGATATACTCGTTACGCCTAGCACCAGAGATTCGGATCATAATGTAACTATATCGCATACCTCGTTATTCGAAGGATAATCGCATACTTTCGAAATACATTATCGTTATACTATACCACATCACAAACACTAACACTCACGATGACATTGAGTGAGGACCTATTCTACCCTCCTCGATGGCCGTGATTTGTCGAAACGCAGATAATTAACGCTAACAAGGACTCTCGGGTGAGTGCTATAGCTCCAGTCGTCGTGACGATGATGACAATACGAGTGAGTGGTACCCCGTCAGTCTTTGTGGCACAAAACACAATAACGTTCACGATGACATCGAGAAAGGACCTATACTACCCTCCTTGATGGCCGTGAAACGTCGCTAATAATCGCACACTCGAAACGAAAACCGAATGTTATATCGAAACTTTGGAATACGAATACGTATATACGACCCTTTGGTGATTAATTATAATAAATAATAATATAAATATATGGAAACGTGGCCCAAACTATCGCAACGCACCAAAAACGAGGATCGAGAGGCCTACGTATGGATGGGCCAGCCGAACGGCTGGGCCAACCGATCTGATGGTCCAACCGATCGGACAGACATGTCGAACCGATCGGACAGACATGTCAGCCAATCGGACAGACATGCCAACCGATCGGATAGACATGTCAGCCGATCGGGCGAGCATGCCAATCGATCGGACGGGCCGGCCGATCGAACGGGCCATCCGATCCAACGCACCTTTTCACCTCCTTTCCCCTCCCTTGCCTTTAAATACCCCTCAGTCACACCAAGAACACTTGATGTGACTGCTCTCGCGCGACCAGACGTTCCAACCCACTTTTCTCTCGATTTCTCGCGATTCTTGTAAGTTTTCAACTCAAATCTTGTACTTCCTTGATCTATAACCAATTCTACACCTTTCTACCCGTTAAATCTGTTAGTGCATTATGTGTCTATCGCCTTCGTCAATCTAGTCCGTAGCAGAAACAGAAGAAGTCTAGCATTTTATTGTAATATCTAGTTAAAAGGGCAAGGTGGCAAACTTGTAAATAAGGAGAAATCCTTATATCCCTTAGCCTATAAATAGAGAAGTTAGTGATAGAGTTTAAGACTTTTGCTCATTTGGAGGTTTAGGAGATCTAATGTTAGAGAGAGAAAGTCTAGAGAGAGAAAGTTCTCTCGTGTGATTCCCGGCTTTGTACACGTCATCTTATTCAATAGAATCACGTTATTAGTACGTTCTTGTGTGTTCGGTCACGCACGTTCACGGATTCCGCACGTCGAACGTTCGTTATGCAATCGTACGGTGTCAAAACCGATCCTACAAGTGCTCAAATGCCAAATCAAGGATACAAGAGGAGACATGAGTACCACAAGGCGAATCAATGCTTTGATCTAAGTGTGTGGTATGAAGACGGTGTTTGGTATGAAAGTAATGAGAGGTATGATAACAGAGTGTGTTACACTTGTGGATTTCAAGGACACATTGCTGTTAACTGCCAAAGTCAGAGAATCGAAACAAGAAGGTGCTATGAATGCCACATCAGAGGACATATTGCCAGAGATTGCCCAATGAGATCAAAGGGAAGATCGAGGGCTGATTCTCAGAAATTGGCAAAGAAACCAGTCAATGTCAAGCTCTGATACCACTTGTAGGATCGGGTTGAGACCTAAACGAGTCATTCGAAAGAGCTCAAATCCGTTTCAGAGGCGGAAACAGAGAAACGGATGTCAAAACAGCTTGATTCACACTTTAATCCTCTATTATATTGAATTTACAATGTTTACAATCAAAGGATAAACCGACAGCACCTCGGTATCAAATCTGGAAATCGTTACAAATGAATAGCACACTACCCTATTTATATCCTTCCTGATTTCTCTCCTAAACACCCTATGTCATCTCGAGCGAAATCAACAGTTAAAATACGAGCGAAATCAGACTTGTAACTTGGAGCGAAATCAAGCCTTAAAGTTCTAAACAATTTTGTCTCTTGTGAAGTGATATTCGGTTACTTATCAATTTCATGTGATGATGCATATGATGATGTCATATGTATGATGTCATCATTAATGATGATGACATCATCCATCATCCTTGTTCCGAACTGCAACGAACCCGAGACTTGATGTAAGACGAAGTCGACAGATGCATGCACTAACAGACTCCCCCTCAGATGTTGACGAGTCTTAAGTGTCGAGTCTTTTCAATCTTCAGTCTTTATCAGTCTTTGGACTTCCTTCATGATCTCTAACTGGCTCTATCCTATCTCCAATTCTCTATCAGGATCTCTGGCTCCTAGCTCTTGCATCTTCAGACTCTCTTTCTCTAACAGACTCCCCCTCAACTTGTACTGGGATCGTAGTCTGGCTTTCACATGTTCAGGTATCGTAAACTGACACACCTGCATATTCTCTACCCAACACATAAGTTTCATAAAATATAAGATATAACAAATTTAGAAACTTCGCTGATCACCTGAAGACACAACCCTGAATGCAAAGATTTATCATGTCAATTTCTGATGAACCACATGAATATATATCATTTTCATTTCAAACATTTTTAAACAAACTTTCCCAAACCTGTTCGTCATGTTCAGCACTCAGAATTTTGAAAATCAGCTTTTCAACATCAGTTGTCTAAAATCTTTTTGAATTTTTCAAAAATTTATGCTAAAACACACCGAAAATCTTTTTGGATTTTTTTTATAACAGAAATGAAATGCAGAAATGAAATATTTACATACAATATTTTTGTGAGTTTGCGTAAGAGGATCATATCAGTTTTTGAGACAAATCACCAACACCATTAAGCTTTATACATTTTAAGTTCTAAACAATTCACTTAGATTGTCAGTATACTGATCCACTTAAATCTTCACACAAAGTTCAACTGTTTCGAGATACGAGATTAATGTTTTAAGCACTTAAACTTATTCGCGTGTCCCACCTCAGAATATACTCCCGTATCCAGATCCCAATATTTAGTCTTACAGGTAAGTATGACACAAATGATATCTGTAGGGAAATAAATTATGATCGAAATCGTGAGAGCTCAGGTCAGAACTACCGTTCAGCAGAGAGATCACGAATCGACTTTTGGTGTGTCCCCTTTAGAGGATCTTTTTTACAACAGCATTGCTAAGCAATTTTATTGTCTTATCATATATGCTGAGGGTGATTCTATGTTTCAAGCATTGCGGAAAGTATTATTCGAGGACTAGGTCAGAACTTCCATTCAGCAGAAGTCCAGGAATAATACCCCAGATATCACTGAGTATAAAGACCTAGTATATCAGAAAAAGGAATCTTTCAAACGAGATTTCGGGGGTTACCCATATATCCGAGAGATGTTACCCACGATTCGTGAAGTGGTGTGTGGTATGAAGACGGTGTTTGGTATGAAGACATCTGCAAATCCTCTACCCATAACATAAGTTTCACAAATTTATAACACTTATATTTAAGAAACTTACTTGGTAGAAATCATTCATTCATCAATCTGTATAGTTATATCAAGTTCAAGTGAATGACCTTGATTAACTAATCACACAATCTTTCAAAACATTAGTATATAACATTCAAATTTTTCAACATATTCTCCCAACCCTCTAGTTCATCAAGTTTAGCACTTTGAATTTTGAAAATCCGCTTTCCAACATCAGTTGTCGAAAATCTTTTTGTATTTTTCAAAACTTTATGCTAAAACACATTAAAGTCAAGTTACCCGAGTCAAAAGAGGCTTGGGTAGCATCAAAATCTCATTAAAGATTTTGGACTTGCCGGAGCTTCCTAGTTGGTAATTGTGAAGCTGGAATCGGTATCTTTATTGAATTGTTTGCAATATGTGCAGGATCTTCCGAGAGCTATTTCAAGATGGATTATGGATAGTGGAGCATCTAGACATATGACAGGGAAGACTGCATTGTTGTATGATGTTAAAAATATCAATGGTGGTTATGTGGGATTTGCTGGTCATGAAGGTGGTAGAATTATTGGTGAAGGAACGTTATCCAATGGGATTGTTACGTTTGACAGAGTTAACTACATTACTGAGCTGGAGAATAATCTGCTGAGTATCTCGCAGATTTGTGACAATGTGTATACCACTCACTTCACAGACAAAGAATGTTTGATCTTGAAACCAGGATTTGTTATCCCTGAAGAATGGATTATCATGAGGGCACCTAGAGTAAATGATTTATATGTGTTGGACATGAGTGTAACAACTACAACTACTGGTCAAGCACATTGTTTTGTGTCTAGAGCAACAGAGAAAGAATCGAAGTTGTGGCATCGGAAGATGGGGCATATACATCTTAGAAAAATGAATCACTTGGTGCACAATGATTTAGTTCTTGGAGTTAATATCAAAGGTTTTAATCTAGAAGGGGAGTGCATTAGCTGCATCAAAGGCAAGCAGAAGAAAAAGTCACACCCTAAAAAGCAAGTCAATTCAGTTTCCAGACCGTTAGAGAGACTACATATGGATTTGTTTGGTCCAGTAAACGTCAAAAGTATTACAGGGGATCTCTACTGTCTTGTGGTTACTGATGATTATTCCAGATTTTCGTGGGTATCATTTTTGAAGTCGAAAGATGAAACGTTTGACAGTTTGATGGCGTTGTTCAGAAAGATTGAAAATCTGTACCAAAGGCGTATCAGAAGAATCAGAAGTGATAATGGTACTGAGTTCAAGAACAACAAGATGGAAGAATATTGTGATGAAAGAGGTATATTGCATGAGTTTAGTGCTCCGTACACTCCGCAGCAGAATGGAGTCGCAGAACGCAAAAACAGGGCGCTAATCGAAACGGCCAGAACAATGCTTGCTGATTCATAGCTACCGATAAATTTTTGGGCAGAAGCAGTTTCCGCCGCATGCTATACGCTCAACAGAGTTCTCACTGTCAAGAAATTCAACAAAACATGCTTTGAGCTGATCAATAACCGCAAACCTAATCTGAAGTATCTTGAACCGTTCGGGTCACCCTGTACTGTTCTATAGCCTTTTGGAAAGTTTGGTCCGAAGAGTATTGAAGGCATATTCATAGGTTATGCAAGTCCATTACGACGAGTCTTTGTTCCAAGTCTGAAGCGGATTTTTGAAGCTCCTAATGTTGAGTGCCAGGGGTATACTATGCCGCCTCAGAACCCCGGTGACTCATGGCGTTTTAATTACGATAAATTGTGGGATTCGTTTGACATGGAAGAAGAAAAGGATGAAGAAGAAGATTTCTTTGATGAGTTAGATATTTTAAGAGAGTATGAAGAATCGCAGGAAAGGTTTCCAGCTGAGTATTCAAGAAGACCGCAACGAGCTTCAAATGATGATGAAGCAGGTCCAAGCAATGCTGGTGAACATGATGATATCCAACAAAATGAAGTTGCTCAAGATAATCAGACGGCACAGAATGATAATCAAGAATCTGAGAACATGCCAGTATTTGATCGTGGTGATTCAGATTCTGAGGGGGAGCAAATTCAGATCTCAAGTCAAACAAACCCAGTCAGTGAACAAGGTGCAAATAAGAATGTTACTAATCTGGAAGGTGATGTAGATGTTTCAGGCGAAGTAATGCCACGAACTCTTTCATATCATCCAGAGGAATTGATCATTGGAGAACTCCAGACAGGCGTTCGCACTCGAAGACAGATTGATAAAGGGCTTACATGTTTTTATACAATAGTTGCTCCTTTGCAAACTGAATTCTCATTGAGTTGTTTTATCTCGCAGGTTGAACCAAGAACTTACAAAGAGGCGCTTACTGAAGATTCTTGGGTCAATGCAATGCAGGAGGAATTGAGTCAATTCGAAAAATTAGGAGTGTGGAAGTTAGTGGATTTACCTGATGGCCAGAGGAAGATTAACACCAAGTGGGTGTTCAAATGTAAGAGAGACGATAGAGGAGTTGTGGTTCGTAACAAAGCTCGACTCGTTGTCCAGGGTTTCTGTCAGCAGGAGGGTATAGATTTCACTGAAGTGTATGCTCCAGTTGCTCGATTAGAAGCGATCAGAATCTTCCTAGTATTTGCATCTTGGAAAAACTTCAAAGTATATCAGTTAGATGTAAAATCGGCTTTTCTCTATGGGAAGGTAAAAGAGGAGGTTTATGTCGGTCAGCCACCGGGCTTTACCGATCCACACCACAAAGACAAGGTCTACTTGCTAGAAAAAGCGCTGTATGGTTTACACCAAGCCCCGAGAGCTTGGTACGAGACATTGTCTCAACACCTGCTAGCCAACAGCTTTATTCGTGGAAAAGTGGATGCCACTCTCTTCACCAAAGAGGTCGACAGTCATCTTTTGATAGTTCAAATTTATATGGATGATATTATATTTGGGTCAACAAATGAGGATTTATGCAAAGATTTTGAACGAGTCATGAAGCAGAAATTTGAAATGTCATCGATGGGTGAGATGAAATTCTTTTTGGGATTGCAGGTTGATCAACTACCCAAAGGAATTTTTATACATCAAACGAAGTACGTTCATGATATCTTGGAGAAATTCGGGATGTCAGGTTCTACTCCAGCAGCCACCCCATTAGCAACGAATCATGGGATAAACCCTGATCTCACCGGAGAGAAGGTAGATGAAACGATGTATCATTCCATGATTGGTTCGTTGATGTATTTGACAGCTTCAAGACCCAATATTATGTACCCAACCTGCCTTGCAGCAAGATTTCAATCTAACCCGAGAGCATCGCACATGATTATTGTGAAAAGGATATTACGCTACCTAAAAGGAACTCCATCATTGGGGTTGTGGTATCCAAGAGAAGGCGATTTCACGCTCGAAGGGTATTCCGATTCTGATTTCGGATGCTGCAAAGTTAATGCTAAATCAACAACAGCAGGGTGTCAGTTCTTTGGATCACGATTGGTCACCTGGCAATGCAAAAAGCAAACCTCTGTGGCTTTATCCACATGTGAAGCGGAGTATGTATCTGCTAGTAGTTGCTGCTCTCAGATCTTGTGGATCCAGCAACAGATGCGCGACTACGGTTTGCAATTTCTAAACACCCCTATCTTTGTTGATAATGAGGCAGCAATTAACATTACTAAAAATCCAGTTCATCACGCTAAAACCAAACATATTGAGATTCGTCATCACTTCATTAGAGATTGTTTTGAGAAGAAGTTGATACGAATTGAGAAAATCCACACTGATGATCAAAAAGCTGATTTACATACCAAAGCTTTTGATAAAGCACGTTTTCAATATTTACTAAAATTGAATGGTATGAAGCTTTTATCGGTGTTGGAGGAGATTATTGGCGTTGATGAAGGAGACATTGTAGATGATGTTGAGAAGCAATCTGCAATGGTTTGTCGATTTTTTACCTGTTTTGGTATTTAGGGGGAGGTATAGGGTAATATTTCAGAAAATACAAAAACAATAAAAAATGACAAAAATACAAAAACATGAGATATTTTCAAAATCCAAAAACAATAGAAAACCAGAAAAGAGCCTGTGTAAAAAGGGAAAATGATAGTACATCGGCTTGACAGTCACGGTATGCTAAAGAAATGGAATGTTTAAGTGGATTAAACAGTCTCGCTGATGATATGCCGATAGGTTTTTGCACATTTAGTAAGTTTGTTCGGGATATAAACTTAAATCTTTACTTGCTTATTTCGTGGGGAACACTACTTGGATATATAGGTAACCCCTGAAATCTCGTTTGAAAGATTCTTTTTTTCTGATATACTAGGTTTTTATACTCAGTGATATCTGGGGTATTATTCCAGGACTTCTGCTGAATGGAAGTTCTGACCTAGTCCTCGAATAATACTTTCCGCAATGCTTGAAACATAACATCACCCTCAGCATAAATGATAAGACAATAAAATTGCTTAGCAATGCTGTTGTAAAAAAGATCCTCTAAAGGGGACATACCCACAAGTTGAGTCATGATCTCTCTGCTGAACGGTAGTTCTGACCTGAGCTCTCATGATTCTTCATAATTTATTAACCCCTACAGATATCATTTGTGTCATAATTGCCTGTAAGACTGAATATTGGGATCTGGATACGGGAGTATATTCAAGAGGTGGGACACACGTATAAGTTTAAGTCTTTAAAACACTAAATCCGTATCCTGGACAGATTGAAATTTGTGTGAGAATTTAAAATGGATCAGTATATCGACAATCTAAGCGAATTGTTTAATTCTGAGTATGTAATCACAGCTTAACGGTACTTGTGATTTGTCGGATAGCTGATATGATTCCCTAACACGCTCACCAAAAATAAGTTTGTAAATAGTTTACATTTACTGCATTTTAGTTCTGTATTTCATTCATAGTTTAGAAGCTTTATTAAAAATCCAAAAAGATTTTTTTTCCTGCTTTATTTTTTACAAACCAAAGTGGAGAGTTGATCTCCGGATTCGAAAGTTGAAAGCAGATGCAGGAGATTTCTGGACTGGAGAATGAGTCATGAGCTAATCTTGATAAGTTTGAGAAGTTGTAAAGTTGAAGCAAGTTCATTAATTTGAAACTTGTAATTTTTAGAAATGTTTGAAATTATTTGTTTTGAAATGTCAGTGTGTATTGTCTCAGATCAACCAAGGTCATTAAATTGAACTTGGTAGATTAATTGAGTAATCAGGGTCATTAACTTGGACTTGAATACTTAAGTGGATTTCTAACACTGAAAGGTTAAATGGTAAGTTTTGATTTGAAACTGTTATTATCATATATCTTATATTTGGGTAGAGTATATGCAGGTTTCAGAAATCCTCATGGCAATGATAACGTTAAAGTTTAAATTAGAATCAGAGCCCTAGTCTACCGAGAGGGGGAGTCTGTGAAAGGGGGAGTCAAGATTCTGGATCAGTAATTAAAGAGGAGATTGAAGATAGAGCTAAGATAAGATCTGAACCTGTGTAAAGATAGAGTTTTTGTTATGAAAAGACAGAGTTGGAAAGCGACCAAGACTGAAGACTTAATGCCAAAGACTTTGTCAACATCCAAGGGGGAGTCTGTTGGTGCATTGAATGTCTGATGACTACGTCTTTAGTGAGTCTTAGGTCTAGGTAGGTTAGTTTGGAGCTCGGAAATGAAATAGTGATTTTAGATTGTAATTCCGCCCCAAATGACACTTGTGTCATTTGGAGCGAAATCAGGTTCTCATGTTAATTCCGCTTCAATAGGTTTAAGAAGTTAATTCCGCTCCTATTGTTTATAGGTGATTCCGCTCCTGATGTAAAGTGTTGATTCCGCTCGTAATTCATGTCAGTTGGAGCGGAATCAGGACTCCTATAAATAGGTGATAGGCTGTTGTCATTTGTAAGGTTGGAGCGGAATTAGATCATGTGCTAGGTGTCAAAACTCTGTCAAAATCACATCAGAAACACGTGTAAAAGCTTGTAATTGATAATAGAAAGAAGTTAAAAGGATCCGAGAGCTGTTGTGACTTTGTATACGTTGATTCCGCCTTCGTGTTCAGAGATGAACTACTTTACTGACATTTAGGGTCACGCAAACGGTCCAACAAAATCTCCACTTTTAGCCGTGGAATCTCTGGATTTTGGGCATTCTAGGGCGACATCCCCATGAAGTTCTTAAGAACTTCAAAGATGATGTCATCCCATGCAATAACGACTCAGATCTGAGTGATTTCCATACGTTTTTACAAAAATCAAGTCTAAATCTATGCTTTCTAATCAAGAAGTGGTGTGATTCCTAAGGATTTGAGGTGCCTTGAAGATGATGTCACCCTAAGTTCACATGAACTTCAAAGTGTGACCTCATAAACAGCTCAGATCTAAGTAATTTCACCTGTTTTATAACAAATCTCACCAAACCTAAGTTACCTAGCCATAGTGTGTGTGATTTCGGGTTAAACTTGAGAAAAGCCATCAAGAACGGCCAGATCTGATAGAACGGGGTGGTTCCCGGCCGTTAGAACGGGTCGGACTTGATGGAATTTCGGTTGTTTAGCATGAAGGAACACCGTCCCAAGCAAAACCGCTGAAAAACCTTCAAAACTAGTCGAATATCAGCTGGATAAGCTGCCAGGCGATCGGACAGCAGCCCAGCCGATCGGACAGGCTGCCATCCAATCGGACAGCAGGCCATCCGATCGGAAAACCCATCCGATCGAACAACCCATCCGAACGGGCCAACCCTCAACCTAATTTCCTTTCGCTTTCACGTATTCCATTATTCTTTAACGCGCCACCAAACACTCAGGTGATCAGTCTAAAACCAAGGTATTCTCGGACATAATCCCGCCAATCCAAACCAATACGCACTGTGAGTATATTTGAACCCTTTTTAATCGCATTTTGGGTGTAACATACGTTTCTAACAAATCGAACTTATCAAACGAATTATTCAATCAATCGAATTATCACTTTCGAATAACTGTTATTCATAGATATACATGATGCTAGTTGCATATGTGCTAGGGCTTATACTAGCGATGTCCCACCAATACTAGTATAGTACTATTGCGCCCGACGGGGTCTAGTTTGCTATCGCATATTCGAACATCGAGGACTTAGTTGGTAGTATCAGCTTTGTGAGTATATATGTCGTGTGTTACGTTTATGCATGTGGGAATTCGCTACACGTTTTAATCTATTACGCTATACCTATCAAACCGGTATACTCGCCAATACTTTTGTATTGACAAATATTTTAACGTATGTTGCAGGTTAGATCGCAGACTATATCAAATCAAGCTAGGAGGTCTAGAAACTCAACAAAAATCTAGGTTGTCGGATTTGTATTGTTCGAGAGGACAAGAAATCTGTGATAACTTATGTGATTGTATTATTTGTTAGTATGGGATAACGAATGTATTAAATATTATCGCAATATAGTTGTTATGGATTCTCTTGAGCAATCTGATTCGCCTAGTGCTGCACCCCGATGATTCCGCCATCGGTTGGGGTGTGACACATACAACCGAGCGGGTTGGGCGTACAGGAACTTGGCCCACCAATAGATAGATGGGCAACGTTGGTGGACCTGTTGGAGGAACGCTGAGCGGTCAACCATGTTGAAAGCATTGGTGAAGTCTACCGTAAGTAAGACCATGGACCCATCTTCATGAAAGGAGTTAAGGAACCTGTTCGCACTATGCAGCACCGCCTCCGCCCCATTTGGTGTACCAACCCCGAATTGAAAATCCCCCAAATAATGGGCCATGTCCTTCCCAACCTTCTTCATAGCCACCTTTGAGACCAACCTACGCCAGATGCCACCCACAGCGATAGGCCTAATACCATTATCAGGTTTCAATAAGGGGGTGAGGGGGGCTGAGGCCACAAACTCTGCCAACTCCTTAGGGCAAAGCCCTTCAAGCCATAGGTTGACGACTCCAGTAATAGCTGTGAGCAGACCTGAGGAACTTACCGACCCCTCGCAACCAATAGCGTCCAACAAGTGTTGGGCCCGCATCCCATCTCTGCCACAAGATGTCCCTCTAGGGAAGGATTGGATATATTTAAGCACGCAATCCTCTGCTGTAATAATAACGGGTTGGACAATGGGGTTGGAAGGCAGTGATGGGGGTGGTATCACCGGGTGTTTATCAATAAGAACTTTCATGGTTGATTCTCCAAAGGGGGCAATCCCACTAGAACATAAAACTTTGACCGCCGCCGTAAAATGCCCATCCCTGACCTTCCGCAGGCATTGCTTGATATTGGGATCCTTTTTATTGTCTTCGCCCCTTCCGAAAACCCTCCTAGGCACCTTAGAGTCCCCCCCACTGCTCAAAAGAGAAGAGACCAGATCTGTAAAACCAGACCCATCTTTCCACAATGCCAGCGCCTGCAAGATGCTGCTGCACTGCAGGTATTTTCTATTTCCTGATCTTCGCTCTTGCCTGGAAGAAGGCATGACAACCCTCAGTGTACAACACGGCAACAAAAGCAACTGAACCCAATTTTCAACCGAGCCTGGAGACGTCACCACTTTACGTAAGGCACCCGTTAAAACCTGAGCGAACACCATTCGACAACTAGGGGGGATGCATTTAACGGTTTGAAAACGGAGTGAAAAAACACGCTCGAGAAGGGCAACATCGGTTACCACCCCTTCCGGGGAGAGTGTATGAGAGTCGGCAACCACTTGACATGGCTTCCTAATCCCAACAATGAAATCGTCCACGTCTCCCGAGATTTGAGTAAAAGACACCATCTCATCACCATGTTTGCACCCCCTACTAAGGGCATGCAAAACCATGCACTCCCCACACAATCATTTGTCTCCTGCCCTTAGGACTTCCCCCACATCCAGAAAAAGGTCCAAATCCTTAGCGATAGCCTCCTTCACATAGGTCTTCCTGTTTTCAGTCTTAAGGTGGGTGCTTTGCATGTGTTCAAGAAGGCGAAAAAACCCACTAGACCCCGGTTTACCATCCTTGCATTCGTGGAAATGCTTTAGGGGGCAAGCCCTTAACCCACTATCACATGCTGACGCCAGCCCGACAGTCTTGACGTTTCTACCTCTACGCGCGGGGGCCATACACAAAGTCAACCGCAAACAGAAAAGTAACACAATAAACCGCTAACTCGAGGGGAGTTAGTGGTAAAAGAAAAAGAAACAGAGGGAGCAAAAGAAAAGACCCTCTATACGTCGGGGGAGGGTAGGAACCCCAAATTGCCCACCCTCAGAAGCGCCCCTGCACAAACGTGTCACCCCATAACCAAATCAAAAAGGTATAATCTCAACACAAACGTGGCACAACCTCTCCCGAATTCGCGCGGTCTGGAGGATTTCAAACGAAGTGGTGGTCTGGAGGGTTTCAAACGAAGTGGAGATCTAGAGGATTTCAAACGAAGTGGTGGCTGGAGGATTTTAAACGAAGTGGTGGTCTGGAGGAATCCAAACGAAGTGGAGATCAAGAGGATTTCAAACGAAGTGATGGTCTGGAGGGTTTCAAATGAAGTGGTGGTCTGGGGGATTTCAAACAAAAGGGATTAAAGTTGTTGTTCAGTGGAGAAATGGAAGAAGATAAAAAGGTGGTTGTTAATGGCTTCTCTCCGGTGACTTCTACTCATGTATTCTTGAAATCTCGTAAGAGATCCAAAACATCAAAAAGGAATGTCTAAAATGGAGATAATGTTCCCGGAATGGATAACAATTTTAGGGGATCGGAGATGGGTGTTCCCGGAATCGGAGATGAAAAGATTTCCGGGTTGGATCTGTTTAAAATAAAAGACGAAAAGGAATCGGAGATGAAAAGGTTTGTGATTTTGAAAATAAAAGACGAAAAGGAAATGGAGAAAATCGGAAGTAGACGGAGGCCGGGAGGAGGTCGGTGATCCTTAATCGTAAACAAATATCCTCTCACTAAGAGTGAGGGTTCAAGACTCATTTTGGGAAAATGGTGTAAATTCAGAAGTAATATATAAGGGTGCATGAGAACTAGTTACCACGTCACATATGAGAACTAATCACTAGAAGTTAGAGATCACTTAGTTTTTACTTAACTAAAGTAGCAAGGATATATAGGTGCTAATCGTCTCGATTTTAAGGAAGTAGTCACTAGTCACCACGTCACATATGTGAACTAATTAATCACTTATTTTTCTACATTGATTTTTTTTTTTGTATTCGAAAGACGATAATTGATTCTAACGAAATAGATGTGAGAGAAAGAGAGCCAAAAAAATCCGCTAACGGTAGATAGCAGCTTGCCAGGGCATGTAACAAACTCACTCATCCATATCGAATGGGATTAATTGTCCTCAGCCATTATTCTTTTCTATTTGCTATTGTTTATTACTCTTACCATATCAAATACTTTTATGCATACCTCTTCTGATTGGTCTACGACATATTTCTCAAAATATTGTTAGATGGAAGTTTAACCCCTAATGAAGCGTTTGATAGACCTTATGTTTTCTTAAAGTCAAGGAGATCAAATACATGGAACGATTTGATAATTTATCGATCGCACTTGGTCTGTAACAGTCTTTTTTACAAGTTTTTATCCGTTTTTACAATAATGGTAATCTTATTTTAAAACTTATCATGGTGGTAAAATGTCTCCCCTCTATCCAAGAAATAGAGAGTTTAAATCATGCGAGATGTAGATATAAGTGTCTAATAAAAGTAGATTAGGTGCGGTTAAAAAAAATCTTATGTTAGATACTATAAAATAATTTTCCAAGAGTAACAAAAGATGAAGGAATTCTATGCCAACAAAAATGCAAGATTTCCATCCACCATTTGATCAAACAACTATTTTTTTACTTAGAAAAGATTTTCACAGGTTTCACTTTTAACTCTTTTTTATAAACTTTGGATTGTTTCTATTAAGCTTTGATTGCATATAAAACTGTGTAAAGCTTATAGATTGGCTCAGATTGATTATTTTTCTTTTGTGATGTGGTTTAACTTTGAAATTGTGATGAATTCTTGGACTCGATGTATTTGAAATATATGGTCGAATTGTGACATTAGGTGTGGTTCTTCTAAGAAAGCTATTGTTGTTCGTTGTCATTATGCACCACGAACGGTCAATATACGGCTCAACCATTGTTCTATACGGCATTAAACTAAATACCTTAAATTTTTCTTTAGGATCATTAAGAACAACGAAAAAAGTGGCCTTCATTGTTTGAGGATGACAAACCCACACAAAGATAAATGCATAAATCTTAATCTTAATAATAGTATAAATCTAAAAGGATCTATAAAACAACGGTAAAACATTACTCGTCATATTAGTATCTAATATAAATTAAACTTAAAATATAGCAGCAGATACACAACCAAATGCAACTTCAAATCTTATAACATGATAAATGATAATAATGTAACAAATTAAAAGTTTATAAAAACCATTAAAGCAAAAAAGTAATATACCATTTATGCATCTAGACAAGATAAATCTAATCAAAAACTAAATCCAAGAGAGTATATAACAATATAAAAAATTCAAAGTAAAAGTTGTAATTGTCAAAAAAAATATGTAAATCCCAAAATCAAGTGTTCTTGGATTCTAAATATATACCTTCTTATAAAAACTTAGAAAATAACATAGTGTATTGTAGCAGAATGTAAATCCACATTAAGCATAAATAAAATCGAATAATCCATAAAAATATAAACTATCTAAAAAGTTTTGGGGATAAAGCGTTTTGGGGATTGTGATGGGGATAAAGCGCCAGGACCCGATGGTTTTAACCTTACATTTATTAAAAAGTTTTGGGCTTTTCTGAAGCATGATTTTCTTAGTGTGTTCTCGGATTTCCATGAGAAGGGGTACATATCTGATGGGTGTTTTTCGGCTTTTATAGCCTTAATACCCAAAGGCCGGACTCAAGAATCGTTAGCGGACTACCGGCCTATTAGTCTTGTGGGGATTTTGAATAAAGTGGTCTCAAAAGTGCTAGTTTTTAGACTAAAGAATGTTATGTCTAAACTAGTGTCGGAAGAGCAATCCGCATTTTTGAGTGATCGGAATATTCTCGATGGGCCACTAATTTTAAATGAAACAATATCTTGGCTGAAGAGGGCGAAATTGAAAGGTCTGTTCTTAAAAGTTGACATTGAAAAGGCGTATGACACCTTGAGTTGGGGTTACTTAGAGAGTATTATGTCCCAAATGAATTTTTCTCCGAAATGGTGAGGTTGGGTAATGTCGATTATTAGGAATGCGCGAGCGTCGGTTTTGGTAAATGGCTCGCCGACTCGGGAATTCGCTTGTGAACGGGGTTTGCGTCAAGGTGATCCACTATCGCCATTTCTTTTTATTATTGCAATGGAGGGTCTCACTTGTTTTATGAGACGTGCGTGTTCTTTGGGGGCTTTTCGTGGTATACGAGTGGGGGGATCAGGAACAAGTTTATCTCTTTTTATGTTCGCGGATGACGTAGTCTTTTGTGGGGAGTGGTCGACTATGAATGCGATGAACTTGCGGAGGATATTGCGGGGTTTTTATTTAGTTTCTCGACTATGAATGCGATGAACTAGTGGGACTAGGGGAATTACTTGATTGCTTATTGGTGACTAGCATGTTTATTGGATTATATGATTGATTATTCGCGCATGTGTGTGTTTATTAAAGGTCATCACGTAGGAACCGCGAATATTAACTCGGGCAGGCAGTCTACGCATAACAAAACGAGTGCACAAGAATACATGCAACTCAAACTATACGTCAACGGATGTCGGGGTACATCACATTCTACGCGGAACGATGACGCAAATTTAACGACGACACTAGATCCCTGTCAGCAGGAGAACTAACGATCAGGAAACAACAACTTGTCACGCGATCCTGCCACGACACGAATCACGCCGGGGAGAAGACGATTGTCTCCGCATTCCCCCTACCTAACTTGTGACAACTCGAAATTTAGAACCTTTCGTTGTATGCTTAAACGTGTGAATAGTTAACTTGTGTGATAATGACAAACGAACCTCTTATATGACTATGTGATTTTTATGTGTTATGTTATGCCTAGGTGTATGTATGCGAGTATGTCTATGAACCGAAACAACAAGAACCCGACTCGAGACCGTGTGGTCTCGAGTGAACTAGTGAAACAACGGGCCGAATGAGCCATACACCTCACTTAACCCAACCGAGAGCCCATTAGGGTGCATACTTGGTGCGGATATATATACACTTGATAGATGGCCATGTTACCATTTTGAACAACATTCATACTCTCCAACACACACTCTCCACTCTCTCACACTAAAACCCTAAACACTAAACATCACACTCTTCTCCTTTCTTTTCGGATCAAACCAACCGGCCACAAGAAGGCTTTCTCGGATTTGGCTTGTTCACACTAAACAAAGCTTCATCTTTCACCACCTCACAACCGGTTAGTGAATCTATGATGTTTGATAGTACACATTGATGTTAAGTTAGTGTTCAAGAAATCGGTTCATAAATATCCTATGTTATGAATTTACATTCGGTTAATAATGATTGTATGTTTATGATGTTGATGTTACAAATGATATAATTTAACTAGTGTAGTGGTATGATTGATGATGTTTTGTGAATCGATTTGTGGGTAATATTGATAATCGGAACATGCTTGATGTCGGATATGTGGCATAATGAACTCATGATGTTTTGTGTAGTCTAAAACACTAGTTGTTGATGTTCATATAAATCGGATTGTGTATTCTTGTGTTAAGAACCGAAAACTTGCCAACTAGGGTGATTGTTGATAAGTTGTTCATGATTCTTGTTAGACTTAGGTTCATATGAATGAAGATGAGTTACTCGAATATTTGAATGATGATGAACATGATGAATGTGTGAAGAACAACTTGAATATCATATGAACATGTTGAATATTTGAATCTGAATTGTTTGATCCATTTTAGGAAGTTTCTAGACAAATAAACATGTTTAAGGAATTTGGTTGGATAGTACAAACTGCATGAAATCAGAATGTTAGTGGATAGTACACTGTTCCGAATCAGCCCCTGTCCACTCGTAACCATCGGTTGCGACTCGAAACCAAGCACAACGAGTCGAAATCTCCCGGTTGCGGCATCAGTTGCGAGTCGCAAACACCCGGTTGCGACTCGAAACCACACCGGATCAGCACACCAAACCTGGTGACTCGAAACCACCGTTGCGAGTCCAGTTGCGACTCGTAACCAAAACAGCATGGACCGAAACCATGGTTGCGACTCCGGTTGCGAGTCGCAAACGCCTAGTTGCGACTCGGGATCATATACGGGTACACACTGTTGGACTTGTTTAATTATGGGCTTAATTGATTGGGCCGGACGCTTGGGCCTAGTGTACAGACCTGATATGTTACTGTTAAATGTGAATGTCGATGAACTGCCATGATTAAACGTGAATGCCATACGTGCACTACTTGAATACGAACCTGACTGTATGATACAACTATGATAGGACGTGAGTAGCCTCAACGTTGCTTGTTTGACTTTTCTGTGTTTTCTACCGAGCAAACCAAGGTGAGTTCACACCCTCTACAAAGCATGGGATTCCCAGGGGTCGGGAATTGGGGTTAAGGAACTGGGTTCCTCATCCTCCTTGGGAAGGACAGCAAAGGTTCAGGAATGTAATTCCTCGTCCTCACGGACAGATAACTCGTACTAGACCAAAACTCTATCACGAAGTCCCTCATTTTTATATCGACTTAATCGCCGGGCCAATGGCGAGCGGGTCATTAGTTAGATAGCGCTATTTAGGTCTGACAAACCTCACACCGTGCCGCAGAGGACGGGCGTGAACTAATGGATCTGGGGCACGTCAATGATGATAGACATTGACAGTTTCAGGGCACTTAAACATGACTACAGTCAGCAGTCGATATGGTAACGAGTCTAGTAGATACATGGGGTAGCCCCCACGGCCGAAATGCCAGATAACTAACACGGGGTAGCCCCCACGGCTGGATAGCCAGAGTAACCGGGAATAAACAAGTCACGTTTTTAACTATGGGGTAACCCCCACGGCAGGATGCCAGCTAAAGGAAACTGTTTTCGAAACAACTTAAAACGAACACCCAACCGTGAACTCACTCAACTAGTTGTTGACTCGTTACTACATGCTTTGCAGGTCCTTAGGTTCTTAAGCTGGAGCTTGCATGGAGGAGGATCGTTGTGGGACATGGACGACTGTGTGCCATGTTAAACTATGAAACAATTAAACTTATGTTTTGAATTGAGACTTATGCTTCCGCTTGCAACTTAACTATGTTTGGTTTGAACACCAATTGTATTGGTTGGATTTTTATAACTACTTATATGCTTGTTCAATATGATTGGTGGCTGGATCCTGGTCAGTCACGCCTCCAAGCGGTAGTACTCCGCAGGTGGATTTTGGGGGTGTGACAGATTGGTATCAGAGCCATTGGTTATAGAGAACTTGGTTTTAATAAAAGGGAAAAGCGTTTTTGTTAAAACCTGACTATAACCTGTACAGTGCTCAACGGTCCACAACGACGCTTCACTCCACATGCAAGGCTCGACATTCTAGGTAATATGATCTGTGTATATTGCCTACTTGTTAGTTACATAGTACATTGCTTATGGTATGCTTGGTTAGTATAACTACTGATGCTTGAACACGTGCGTGCTTACTCTATCCTATCATCGCACTTTCGCGAACCCCTCTCACTCACGTTCTTCTTGATGTGAAGATCATGTCTGGACGCGTTAACATGACACAAGCCCAGTTGACGGCTTTGATCAACGAACGAGTTGCCGCAGCACTTGCAGCTGCACACGCAGGAGGTATATCCTGCAGTCCGAACTCATTCTAGGATCTTTAGGATCCTACTCTCGTGAACCAACCTTTGTGTTAAACTCTGTCTTTTCTTTCACCTACGATAGGTCAGCATGTTCAACCACCCGTGTGCACTTTTAAGACTTTCATGGACTGCCGACCAACTACTTTTAGCGGCACTGAAGGAGCAGTAGGTCTCCTGCACTGGTTTGAGAAACTAGAATCGGTCTTCGAAATGTGCGAATGCCCTGAGGCGCGCAGGGTGAAGTATGCTACTGGTACTCTCGAGGGTTTAGCCCTCACGTGGTGGAACGCTCAAGTTCAAATGCTAGGGTTGGTTGCTGCCAACGCCACCCCATGGGAAACTTTTAAGGAAATGATCAAAGAAGAGTACTGCAGTCGTGATGAAATTCACAAACTGGAAGTGGAGTTCTTCAACCTCAAGATGACTGGGTCCGAAATTGAAGCTTATGTGAAAAGGTCGAACGAACTGGCAATTCTGTGCCCTACTATGGTGGATCCTCCCATCAAACGCATCGAACTGTTTCTTCAGGGTTTAGTGCCGGAAATCCAAAGTCATGTGACTTCAGCGAACCTCGCCACCTACCAGCAAACCGTTCAGTTGGCTCACCGTCTAACGGATCAGGCGGTGGAGCAGAACAAGTTACCAAAACGCATTGGCGCTGCAACTACTACTGGTACCTCTAGTGACAACAAACGGAAGTGGGATGGAACTTCAAGTAAGGGTTCGACTTCTGTTCAGTCCCAGTCTCAGCAGAGAAAGACTGAGGACTACAAGAGCCCTAATCAGCAATCGTCTGGTGGTGGATACAAAGGAAATCATCCCAAATGCAATCGCTGCAGCCTGCACCACAGCGGGCCATGCACCAGGGGCAACTGTCATCGGTGCAACAAGCCTGGTCACGCTGCAAAGGATTGCAGGAGCTTATACCCCGCCAATCAGAATCGTCAGCAAGCTCAACAGAACCAGCGCCAGCAACAGCAACAGGGTGATAACAAAGGGTGCTTTCAGTGTGGAGCTGAGGGCCACTTCAAGAGAGATTGTCCCCAACTGAACAGGAACCAGAACAACAACAACAACAACAATAACAACAATCAGGGGAACGGTAACAATGGGAACAACAACAACAATGGCGCCAGGGGGCGGATGTTTGTGATCGGCCAAGGTGAAGCAAGGAACGACCCCAATGTTGTGGCGGGTAAGTTCCTTCTCGACGACTTTTATGTTTCGGTTTTATTTGATTCGGGTGCCGATACTAGCTACGTGTCACTAGAAGTTAGTCGAATGCTTAAGCGTATTCCAACCCCTTTGAACAACAAGCACACCGTAGAGCTAGCTAATGGTATGAGTTTAGAAGCCACACACGTAGTCAAGGGTTGTAAACTCATTCTCGCTGACCAGACCTTCTCTATCGACCTCATTCCTATTGTCTTGGGTAGTTTCGACGTTGTCATTGGAATGGATTGGTTATCCCAACACCGAGCAGAGATTCTTTGCAACGAGAAGGTTGTCCGTATTCCAGGTCCCGATGGTGAACCTCTCATGATTCATGGCGACAAGAGGAGTGCTGTTGAGAACGTCATTTCTCTCCTTAAGGCCCAAAGGTACTTACGAAAGGGCCACACTGCTATTTTGGCTCTTATTACTGACACCACGGAGAAAGAGAAGAAGATAGAAGATTTCCCAGTTGTACGCGATTATCCAGAGGTATTTCCTGAGGAATTACCTGGTCTTCCGCCTCATCGCCAAGTCGAGTTTCAGATCGAACTAGCTCCTGGAGCTGCACCTATCGCTCGTGCACCTTATCGTTTAGCTCCATCAGAGTTGAAAGAACTCTCCGCGCAACTACAAGAGCTCCTGGATAAGGGTTTTATTCGTCCTAGCTCGTCGCCCTGGGGAGCTCCAGTGTTATTTGTGAAGAAGAAAGACGGTACTTTCAGAATGTGCATCGACTACCGAGAACTCAACAAGGTGACGGTGAAGAACCGTTATCCTCTACCGCGTATCGACGACCTGTTCGACCAGCTGCAAGGATCGAGCTACTATTCGAAGATCGATTTGAGATCGGGTTATCACCAGCTGAGAGTCCGGGAAGAGGACGTCTCTAAAACAACTTTCAGAACTCGATACGGGCACTATGAGTTTTTGGTCATGCCTTTTGGGATGACAAACGCACCTGCGGTTTTCACGGACTTGATGAACCGAGTGTGCAAGCCTTACCTGGACAAGTTCGTTATAGTCTTCATCGACGACATCCTGATCTATTCCAAGAGTCGGGAGGAACATGAGCAGCATCTGCGACTTATCCTGGAACTCCTTCGAACAGAACAGCTTTATGCAAAGTTCTCGAAATGCGACTTCTGGCTTCGAGAAGTCCATTTCCTAGGCCACGTGGTAAACGAGGATGGGATTCACGTTGATCCATCCAAGGTAGACTCGATTAAGAACTGGCCTGCACCTCGTACACCAAAGGAAATTCGCCAATTCTTGGGTTTGGCGGGGTACTACCGGAGATTCATAAAGGATTTTTCTAAGATTGCACAGCCTCTCACCTCACTAACGCAGAAGGGCGTTGTTTATCGCTGGGGGAACGCCCAGGAGATGGCATTTCAGCACCTAAAGGATAGACTTTGTAGCGCACCTATCCTTTCCTTGCCGGAAGGCACAGACGATTTTGTGGTTTACTGCGACGCATCAATTCAGGGTCTTGGTTGCGTGTTGATGCAACGAGATAAAGTTATAGCCTACGCCTCACGTCAACTTAAGGTTCACGAAAAGAACTACACTACGCACGATTTAGAGCTGGGAGCTGTTGTTTTTGCACTTAAGTTATGGCGGCATTACCTGTATGGTACCAAGTGCGCGATCTACACTGACCACAGGAGCCTCGAGCACATCTTCAAGCAGAAGGAACTGAATATGCGGCAACGACGATGGGTCGAGTTGCTAAGTGACTACGAGTGCGCAATCAGATATCACCCGGGCAAAGCCAATGTTGTGGCTGACGCCCTCAGTCGGAAGGACACTGCGCCTAAGCGCGTACGAGCTTTACAACTCACGATCCACTCTAGTCTCCCTTCCCAGATACGAGCAGCTCAGATAGAAGCACTGAAACCGGAAAACGTCAGGGCTGAAGCCCTACGCGGGTCAAGGCAGCGATTAGAACAGAAGGAAGACGGTGCTTACTACGTAACGGGACGCGTTTGGGTCCCACTCTATGGCAACCTACGAGAGCTTGTGATGGATGAAGCACACAAGTCTCGCTACTCGGTACATCCGGGGTCGGATAAAATGTACCACGACATCAAAACTACGTACTGGTAGCCTAGCATGAAGGCCCACATAGCAACTTACGTCAGCAAGTGTTTGACTTGCGCGAGAGTCAAGTCAGAATACCAGAAACCATCAGGCCTGCTCCAACAACCCGAGATACCTCAATGGAAATGGGAGCAAATTTCCATGGATTTTGTTACTGGCCTACCTAGATCCCAGCGCGGGAACGATACTATTTGGGTGATCGTGGATCGACTCACAAAATCTGCACACTTCCTGGCCATCAAGGAGACGGATAAGTTCTCCACTCTTGCAGAAATATACATCAAGGAAATTGTTTCGAGGCACGGGGTGCCCACCTCCATTATCTCAGATCGAGATGCACGTTTTACTTCGGAGCTGTGGCAAGCAATGCACAGATCCTTCGGCTCACGACTAGACATGAGCACAGCGTACCATCCTCAGACGGACGGGCAGTCCGAGCGCACCATTCAAACCTTAGAAGACATGCTTCGTGCATGTGTAATCGACTTTGGCAACCGCTGGGAAAAGCATCTGCCACTTGTGGAATTCTCGTACAATAACAGCTACCACACCAGCATTGGAGCTGCTCCGTTTGAGGCATTGTACGGACGTAAATGCCGGTCTCCTCTTTGCTGGGCAGAGGTGGGAGATAGTCAGATCACTGGTCCAGAATATGTGGTAGATACAACCGAGCAGATCGCTCAGATCCGAAAACGCATGACGGCCGCTCGTGAACGTCAGAAAGTTTACGCCGACATGGGCAGGAAACCACTTGAGCTCCAGGTTGGGGAGCGGGTACTACTCAAAGTTTCACCCTGGAAGGGTGTGGTTCGTTTTGGTAAACGCGGCAAACTCAACCCACGATACGTTGGACCTTTCGAGGTCATTGAGAAAATAGGCAGGGTGGCCTACAGGTTGAACTTACCAGCGGAACTCAGAGCAGTTCACAACGTTTTTCACGTGTCGAACCTGAAGAAGTGTCCGTCAGATGAGACACACGTAGTTCCTTTGAAGGAACTCACGATCGACGAGCAGTTACGATTCGTCGAGAAACCAGTCGAGATCACGGACCGGGATGTTAAGGTCCTCAAGAGCACTAGGATACCTCTCGTTCGAGTTCGTTGGAACTCACGTCGCGGCCCAGAGTTCACCTGGGAGCGCGAAGATCAGATGAAACAAAAGTATCCCCAACTGTTCGCAAACAGTACACCCACTACTGAGGCCGAAGCTACGGAATTTCGGGACGAAATTCCAGATCAACGGGGGGTGGATGTGACACCCCAGGAAAACCGGGAAAACCAAACAACTTAACTAGCTTCCTCAGTGAGTGCTTACCAAATTTCGGGACGAAATTTCTTTCAACTTGGGGATGATGTGACAACTCGAAATTTAGAACCTTTCGTTGTATGCTTAAACGTGTGAATAGTTAACTTGTGTGATAATGACAAACGAACCTCTTATATGACTATGTGATTTTTATGTGTTATGTTATGCCTAGGTGTATGTATGCGAGTATGTCTATGAACCGAAACAACAAGAACCCGACTCGAGACCGTGTGGTCTCGAGTGAACTAGTGAAACAACGGGCCGAATGAGCCATACACCTCACTTAACCCAACCGAGAGCCCATTAGGGTGCATACTTGGTGCGGATATATATACACTTGATAGATGGCCATGTTACCATTTTGAACAACATTCATACTCTCCAACACACACTCTCCACTCTCTCACACTAAAACCCTAAACACTAAACATCACACTCTTCTCCTTTCTTTTCGGATCAAACCAACCGGCCACAAGAAGGCTTTCTCGGATTTGGCTTGTTCACACTAAACAAAGCTTCATCTTTCACCACCTCACAACCGGTTAGTGAATCTATGATGTTTGATAGTACACATTGATGTTAAGTTAGTGTTCAAGAAATCGGTTCATAAATATCCTATGTTATGAATTTACATTCGGTTAATAATGATTGTATGTTTATGATGTTGATGTTACAAATGATATAATTTAACTAGTGTAGTGGTATGATTGATGATGTTTTGTGAATCGATTTGTGGGTAATATTGATAATCGGAACATGCTTGATGTCGGATATGTGGCATAATGAACTCATGATGTTTTGTGTAGTCTAAAACACTAGTTGTTGATGTTCATATAAATCGGATTGTGTATTCTTGTGTTAAGAACCGAAAACTTGCCAACTAGGGTGATTGTTGATAAGTTGTTCATGATTCTTGTTAGACTTAGGTTCATATGAATGAAGATGAGTTACTCGAATATTTGAATGATGATGAACATGATGAATGTGTGAAGAACAACTTGAATATCATATGAACATGTTGAATATTTGAATCTGAATTGTTTGATCCATTTTAGGAAGTTTCTAGACAAATAAACATGTTTAAGGAATTTGGTTGGATAGTACAAACTGCATGAAATCAGAATGTTAGTGGATAGTACACTGTTCCGAATCAGCCCCTGTCCCCTCGTAACCATCGGTTGCGACTCGAAACCAAGCACAACGAGTCGAAATCTCCCGGTTGCGGCATCAGTTGCGAGTCGCAAACACCCGGTTGCGACTCGAAACCACACCGGATCAGCACACCAAACCTGGTGACTCGAAACCACCGTTGCGAGTCCAGTTGCGACTCGTAACCAAAACAGCATGGACCGAAACCATGGTTGCGACTCCGGTTGCGAGTCGCAAACGCCTAGTTGCGACTCGGGATCATATACGGGTACACACTGTTGGACTTGTTTAATTATGGGCTTAATTGATTGGGCCGGACGCTTGGGCCTAGTGTACAGACCTGATATGTTACTGTTAAATGTGAATGTCGATGAACTGCCATGATTAAACGTGAATGCCATACGTGCACTACTTGAATACGAACCTGACTGTATGATACAACTATGATAGGACGTGAGTAGCCTCAACGTTGCTTGTTTGACTTTTCTGTGTTTTCTACCAAGCAAACCAAGGTGAGTTCACACCCTCTACAAAGCATGAGATTCCCAGGGGTCGGGAATTGGGGTTAAGGAACTGGGTTCCTCGTCCTCCTTGGGAAGGACAGCAAAGGTTCAGGAATGTAATTCCTCGTCCTCACGGACAGATAACTCGTACTAGACCAAAACTCTATCACGAAGTCCCTCATTTTTATATCGACTTAATCGCCGGGCCAATGGCGAGCGGGTCATTAGTTAGATAGCGCTATTTAGGTCTGACAAACCTCACACCGTGCCGCAGAGGACGGGCGTGAACTAATGGATCTGGGGCACGTCAATGATGATAGACATTGACAGTTTCAGGGCACTTAAACATGACTACAGTCAGCAGTCGATATGGTAACGAGTCTAGTAGATACATGGGGTAGCCCCCACGGCCGAAATGCCAGATAACTAACACGGGGTAGCCCCCACGGCTGGATAGCCAGAGTAACCGGGAATAAACAAGTCACGTTTTTAACTATGGGGTAACCCCCACGGCAGGATGCCAGCTAAAGGAAACTGTTTTCGAAACAACTTAAAACGAACACCCAACCGTGAACTCACTCAACTAGTTGTTGACTCGTTACTACATGCTTTGCAGGTCCTTAGGTTCTTAAGCTGGAGCTTGCATGGAGGAGGATCGTTGTGGGACATGGACGACTGTGTGCCATGTTAAACTATGAAACAATTAAACTTATGTTTTGAATTGAGACTTATGCTTCCGCTTGCAACTTAACTATGTTTGGTTTGAACACCAATTGTATTGGTTGGATTTTTATAACTACTTATATGCTTGTTCAATATGATTGGTGGCTGGATCCTGGTCAGTCACGCCTCCAAGCGGTAGTACTCCGCAGGTGGATTTTGGGGGTGTGACATAACTAATGACGAATACGCTATGTTCGACATTCCATGGTAATGTCACCTAACAATTGGTCGTCACACGAAACCCCAGGTAAAGTCCTCAAATTTCTTTTATTGAAATTTCGAATTTCACACTTACAGAGTAGATTTTCGTATCTCTACTCCTCTTAATGGTCATTGTATCACGATCATTTCTTTACAAGTTACATACATGGTTTTTCGTTGTAACCATGCCTAAAGTTTTCTTGTCAATACATATATTTATTGTCGGATTGCGCTAAAACCAAGTTCGATTGTTTGAACTTGTCCATTACACATATTCACTTCAGAGCATCATATGATGTATTGGGAGCATCATATTCAAATTTGTTTTAACAAGTGTTTCATTTGTTCCTAGTCGAAGTAAATTTGTTTGGCATTCGACTCCACTAAATTGTTTGTTGATTTCGACACCTTGTGGTGGTGTTATCACTTATTTGAACCTTGCGCTAAACTCATTTACATATCTTATGCACGGATTTAATTATTCATTTATTGATTCAGATTAAATCCGCTTTGATTTATCACATTACAATAGTCTTAATACAATTGTGTGTTAAGACAATGGTACAGAAATTCATTTCATATTCCGGTGTACCTCATAACGGTTCTTTCAACATCGATCGAATGCTTTGCGACATTCATTGCTTCTTCACCTTCGATCGAAAACATTATTTCTTTGATGTTCAAATTTCAATTGAAAATTCTATGATGTCATTTGAAACAAACTTTCGGATTCACCTTATTACGCTTTCATTTGACTTCAAACATGGTGGATTTGTTTGATCACCGCTATTATTGAATTATTTAAATCACTACGACACCTTGTGGTGTCAGTACAAACTTATAGCTTGGGCTAATCATGATTGAGCGTTTCCTGCAAAACACAGGTGATACTTGTTCGATCACCCCTATCATTGAATTGTTTCATTCGTTGCGACACCTTGTGGCGTCGGTATGACTTGCAGCTTGCGCTGATCACGATCGAGCGTTTCATGCAAACTGTTACATTTGAGATTGTGGATTCTAAGTTCATCTAGTGGATGTTATTGCTTCTAGAACTCATTTACATGTTATAAACATTCATATGGAATTCGATTGGTCGAAGTTCCTGTTCATTGTTGGATCCTTCTTAACTTAGTCGCACTGGTGACTGTATCATTAAGTCTTGTTTCGATTACGCGGTCATTCACTTTGTTATTATTCGGACTTACCTGCGAACAATACAATTCCGAGGAGATAACATAGTCTAAATTTCGAGGACGAAATTTCTGTAACAGGGGGAGAATGTGACAACCCGTGATTTACGGCTCTTAATTACGTGATTAACAGGTGTTTAGCGCGATAATAAATAGTGTTTACAGAGCAAATTAACTTAATAAGGCCTTTGTAGTGCCCAGGAACGTTTATCCGACTTTACAGTGCGCGAACGGTGGTTTACAGAGAAGCCTGTGGAACGTTAAACGGCAACGGATTGAAACCGTACAAGATATGGACGACACCGTCAAATAATAAAATTTTTACGATATATTTTAGCTTCGTAATTTAATTTTAGTGACTACAGTCGAAACCGGATCGGAAAACGGATTAAAGACGGCAACGATACTATTTTTCGCGATTATTACCGTGATCGACGAACGGGCGTGCAAACAACGACTACCGACCGTATTTTTGTGTATTTTAAATTTTTGACGTTAAACTGAGTTCAGGATTTGACAACGGGTCTCGTAGGAATTACGGATCACCTACACACGAGAAGGACTTGAGGGCCCTGGGCCCCAGCCCAAAACCCACAAACCTAAACCTGCGCATAATATAATAAAATCTCTACAAATCTTTTGCATATCCCTGCAAAATCTTTACCTTAGAAATCTGTTGAAGATCTCTACAAATCTTAGTAAATCCCTATATAATCTTTACAAAAGATTTCATGTCTCAAAAGATGAAACCATACAATCTATAAAGATGTTGACTGATCCTATATATATTCTACATACATAACTTTACCCACAAAGAAATCAAATACACACACCTATTACTTTCGTTGTCTTTGTCTGCATATTAACACACTCACACAAATTACCTCTCAACCTTACCCTCTCTCACTCGGTATCACACAAATGAAACACAGAACTATCATTTTCATTTTTTTTAAGAGAACCCTAAGTATCATCCCTAACCTCACCTCTGTTCTACAAGATTCTTCCAACACAAACAAGAACAACCTTCATCTCTCCTATTTTCAACCCCATTTCTCTTAAAGAACTGGCCCGCCACCAGAGTGGGGTGGCGTACGGCGGTGGCAGACGGGAAGTCGGAGAGAGAGATCAGAGGAAGGAGGCCGACCGCCATTGATGGTGGTGCGACGGCAGAGACAGAGACGGGTGAGAGAGAGAGAGAGCAACCCGAGAAGAGAGAGAAAGAGACCGTTAAGAGAGGGAGATCGGAGTCACGGTCCGGCGGTCGGAGCCTCGGACCGGCGGTCTTCGTGATTATCCAACGGGTTTCATCGGTAACCCCCCCCATTCGTTTCTCTGGACCCGATGATGATGAAGATGACAGTGGAGGTCTGTAGCTGGTTTCGGGTGGTCGCCGGCAAGACCTGGCGGTCGGAGACTCGGACCGACGTATTTCAGTGTTGATGATGATGTTTGGTTCGGTCAACATTAGCCACCACCGGGTAAAGCACGGGTCAAAACCGGTCAAAGAAGGTCAAATACGGTCAACTCAGTCGACAGTTCAGTTCCGGTCAGCCGGTTCGGTTCGTGGTTCGGGTTGACTCGGTCAAACCGAGTCAACTCAGTTCAACTCGGTCAACTCAGACCCGGTCAATTCAGTCCGCGGTTCGACGCGAGAGATTTGGTAAAAATTAACGTCACGTTTATTTTGTTATTTTTAGTGTTAACGAGCTCGAACCGATTCGGATTGGTATTTAAATTACACTTTGCCGTGCTTACAACATTATATATTGATAACTGAATAATTGTTGATTGGTTTTTTTTTGAAAAATAACGACAACATGTGTTGTCGGGGGCGTCCAAAAAACAGAGGAAACTCTGCCCGTTTTTCGAGAAAATCCGTAAATTAAAGGGCGTTTATTTATAAAACAAAACATGTTTTATTGAGAAACGACGACTAGTGATATCAGGCGACTTTTATGAAAACTAGCAAAAGCATATAATTACTTTCGACAACACTTCGCAATTTTCAAAAACGACGATTCAGAAAGTAATTTACAAAAATAAATATAGTATTTATATTTATTTTAAACTTTGATATTTCAACAACTCTTTTATAAAAATAAATATAGTCGGTATATTTATTTCAGATAACAAACCATATGACTTCTTTTATAAAATAAATATAACTATTATATTTATTTTAAACGACTTCAACGCTAAAACTCCATTAAATAAATATAAGTTTATATTTATTTCAAGCGCCGAAACGGCATATACGTATATTTTTGGCAAATATACACAAGACGTGATATATATAATACAAGTTATTATATATTACTTTCATACGAAACGCGATATATGATACGAGTTTGTTATATGATATTTTCATAGAAATATTCTTTTATACACGTATGACTACTCGAGACGGCTAACACACTTACAACGATATATTTATATATTTTTATATAAATATTTATTCATTTTAAGTCTCTCGGAAACTAAGTCTTTTGCAAGACTTATTAAACTGTTACTGACACTAAACGAGACTTAACACATATAACTTAATCTTTTCCATTAAGTTAACAACTTACCGTTGAATCATTCGATTAACGATTCGGTAGAGCTCGGTGACACGTAGACTAGTTACCGCTTTTATTTAGAAACTTATTAGATATTCCGTGTTAGGAATATTGTAGAATGCACGCTAGCGAGTCTCGTCTTGGAAACGACATCACGAAGTCGTATTTAGCTAGCTTTGCACCGGAATATTCAGGTGAGTTCATAACCCCACTTTTTACTGTTTTACATTTTTGTAAATGTTTTCGGGGTGGAAAGACATGCACGTTTTGCAAAAACATACAAAGTTTTGAACAAACGCAAAACTCGTATTTCTAAATCATATTACGAAGGGATTTCGAGGAACACAAATGATTTACGAAAGGATTATACTAAACATACCGGTTTTCAAACAAACGTATCTTTCGGAATATGCATACCCACGAATTCTAGTTTTCTAAACTACGGGTAAATACAAGAAGCACTCTTGGTGAGAACGAGTACTAAGTATGATGCAAATGCTTATTTTTGAAATGTGAATGATTTTCGGTCAGGGTGACCAGGGATTTTCGGTCAGGGTGACCAGGGATTGGGCCGGGGAAACCAGGGATTTTTATACATGGTATGATTAGCGTAAGGAGGGTTTACTACTTAGATCATGTGAGTGGGTAGGCGCAACTTGGGATCATTAATCCTCATTGTAGGACCGAGGGACAGGAGCGGTAGATCTATCTGGGTGTAGCGAGCCCAGCCCCCAGGCCAAACAGAACGGACCTCGGGGTGACTTTGTGCCCGACGCATAAATTTGCTAGGTTTGAGTCTTCCTACTTGCCCTTCACACATACCATTGGCTTTGCAAACCATTGGTGATCTCTTTATTTCCTTATTTGCTACATACCAGGGACATATATACTTACGAAACCACTTGTTCATACAAATTAAATACCATGTTTTATACAAAATTCAAAGCACATGATTATGCGGGTATGGAGTCAAAGTCAGGGTGGGCATTGACGGTTTTACGAACATTACAAATACATGGTTTTTATGAACATACTGTGTTACAAACACAACGTTTCCATATAACTTGGCAAGAAAATGATTTTTAAATTCGTTTTCTCAATACTATTTCAAAAACCGGTTACTCCAAAGATTTATTTCAAATCTTTCACAACTCAAAAGATTTATTTCAAATCTTTTACAAACAAACTATGAACTCGCTCAACATTATGTTGACTTTTTCGCATGTCTCTTTCTCAGGTTACAGTTCTAAGACAAGGCACGGTTGGAATAGGAGAACCATGAAGAGTCGAGTACTTAGCAGGCGTTCAATTTCTAGAAGTCTTTGCTTATTTGCTTCCGCTGTGCAATGACGATACCAGTCCAGTCACGCCAATGCTCTGATAATTTCGGGGTGTGACAGATTGGTATCAGAGCTATAGGTTACAGCGAATTAGGTTCCTGTTGTGATACCTAGGCTCTAACCTCACTTTCCTCTGGGAACTTAGCCTATTATGACTTTGAATACATACAGAACGCCTAGTACTCGAATATGGTCTCCAACCGTTGCCGAAAAACAAACAGTCAAAATTTTGTTTTCAAACATACACTATTGTGATGTTTTATACACGGTACACGAAACGATTACATACAGTACACAACACTCTGAGAGTTTAGGAAACGTGCATTTAAGACCTTCGGAACAGGGAGTCAGTCTGAGAGACTAGGAGATTCAGTCTGAGAGGCTGGGAAGGTAGTCTGAGAGACTAGGAGATTCAGTCTGAGAGGCTGGGAAGGTAGTCTGAGAGACTAGGAGATTCAGTCTGAGAGGCTGGGAGGATAGTCTAGTGGGACTTGGAGATTCAGTCTGAGAGGCTGGGAGGATAGTCTAGTGGGACTAGGAGATTCAGTCTGAGAGGCTGGGAGGATAGTCTAGTGGGACTAGGAAGTTCAGTCTGAGAGGCTGGGAGGATAGACTAGTGGGACTAGGAAGTTCAGTCTGAGAGGCTGGGAGGATAGACTAGTGAGACTAGGGGAATTACTTGATTGCTTATTGGTGACTAGCATGTTTATTGGATTATATGATTGATTATTTGCGCATGTGTGTGTTTATTAAAGGTCATCACGTAGGAACCGCGAATATTAACTCGGTCACACATTATTATCCATATTGTGTGTGATATTTTAACTTCTCGAGCAGGCAGTCTACGCATAACAAAACGAGTGCACAAGAATACATGCAACTCAAACTATACGTCAACGGATGTCGGGGTACATCACATTCTACGCGGAACGATGACGCAAATTTAACGACGACACTAGATCCCTGTCAGCAGGAGAACTAACGATCAGGAAACGACAACTTGTCACGCGATCCTGCCACGACACGAATCACGCCGGGGAGAAGACGATTGTCTCCGCATTTCCCCCCTACCTAACTAATGACGAATACGCTATGTTCGACATTCCATGGTAATGTCACCTAACAATTGGTCGTCACACGAAACCCCAGGTAAAGTCCTCAAATTTCTTTTATTGAAATTTCGAATTTCACACTTACAGAGTAGATTTTCGTATCTCTACTCCTCTTAATGGTCATTGTATCACGATCATTTCTTTACAAGTTACATACATGGTTTTTCGTTGTAACCATGCCTAAAGTTTTCTTGTCAATACATATATTTATTGTCGGATTGCGCTAAAACCAAGTTCGATTGTTTGAACTTGTCCATTACACATATTCACTTCAGAGCATCATATGATGTATTGGGAGCATCATATTCAAATTTGTTTTAACAAGTGTTTCATTTGTTCCTAGTCGAAGTAAATTTGTTTGGCATTCGACTCCACTAAATTGTTTGTTGATTTCGACACCTTGTGGTGGTGTTATCACTTATTTGCACCTTGCGCTAAACTCATTTACATATCTTATGCACGGATTTAATTATTCATTTATTGATTCAGATTAAATCCGCTTTGATTTCTCACATGACAACAGTCTTAATACAATTGTGTGTTAAGACAATGGTACATAAATTCATTTCATATTCCGGTGTACCTCATAACGGTTCTTTCAACATCGATCGAATGCTTTGCGACATTCATTGCTTCTTCACCTTCGATCGAAAACATTATTTCTTTGATGTTCAAATTTCAATTGAAAATTCTATGATGTCATTTGAAACAAACTTTCGGATTCACCTTATTACGCTTTCATTTGACTTCAAACACGGTGGATTTGTTTGATCACCGCTATTATTGAATTATTTAAATCACTACGACACCTTGTGGTGTCAGTACAAACTTATAGCTTGGGCTAATCATGATTGAGCGTTTCCTGCAAAACACAGGTGATACTTGTTCGATCACCCCTATCATTGAATTGTTTCATTCGTTGCGACACCTTGTGCCGTCGGTATGACTTGCAGCTTGCGCTGATCACGATCGAGCGTTTCATGCAAACTATTACATTTGAGATTGTGGATTCTAAGTTCATCTAGTGGATGTTATTGCTTCTAGAACTCATTTACATGTTATAAACATTCATATGGAATTCGATTGGTCGAAGTTCCTGTTCATTGTTGGATCCTTGTTAACTTAGTCGCACTGGTGACTGTATCATTAAGTCTTGTTTCGATTACGCGGTCATTCACTTTGTTATTATTCGGACTTACCTGCGAACAATACAATTCCGAGGAGATAACATAGTCTAAATTTCGAGGACGAAATTTCTATAACAGGGGGAGAATGTGACAACCCGTGATTTACGGCTCTTAATTACGTGATTAACAGGTGTTTAGCGCGATAATAAATAGTGTTTACAGAGCAAGTTAACTTAATAAGGCCTTTGTAGTGCCCAGGAACGTTTATCCGACTTTACAGTGCGCGAACGGTGGTTTACAGAGAAGCTTGTGGAACGTTAAACGGCAACGGATTGAAACCGTACAAGATATGGACGACACCGTCAAATAATAAAATTTTTACGATATATTTTAGCTTCGTAATTTAATTTTAGTGACTACAGTCGAAACCGGATCGGAAAACGGATTAAAGACGACAACGATACTATTTTTCGCGATTATTACCGTGATCGACGAACGGGCGTGCAAACAACGACTACCGACCGTGTTTTTGTGTATTTTAAATTTTTGACGTTAAACGGAGTTCAGGATTTGACAACGGGTCTCGTAGGAATTACGGATCACCTACACACGAGAAGGACTTGTGGGCCTTGGGCCCCAGCCCAAAACCCACAAACCTAAACCTGCGCATAATATAATAAAATCTCTACAAATCTTTTGCAAATCTCTGCAAAATCTTTACCGTAGAAATCTTTTGAAGATCTCTACAAATCTTAGTAAATCCCTATATAATCTTTACAAAAGATTTCATGTCTCAAAAGATGAAACCATACAATCTATAAAGATGTTGACTGATCCTATATATATTCTACATACATAACTTTACCCACAAAGAAATCAAATACACACACACCTATTACTTTCATTGTCTTTGTCTGCATATTAACACACTCACACAAATTACCTCTCAACCTTACCCTCTCTCACTCGGTATCACACAAATGAAACACAGAACTATCATTTTCATTTTTTTTTAAGAGAACCCTAAGTATCATCCCTAACCTCACCTCTGTTCTACAAGATTCTTCCAACACAAACAAGAACAACCTTCATCTCTCCTATTTTCAACCCCATTTCTCTTAAAGAACTGGCCCGCCAATAGAGTGGGGTGGCGTACGGCGGTGGCAGACGGGAAGTCGGAGAGAGAGATCAGAGGAAGGAGTCCGACCGCCATTGATGGTGGTGCGACGGCGGAGACAGAGACGGGTGAGAGAGAGAGAGAGAGAGAGATCAACCCGAGAAGAGAGAGAAAGAGACCGTTAAGAGAGGGAGATCGGAGTCACGGTCCGGCGGTCGGAGCCTCGGACCGGCGGTCTTCGTGATTATCCGACGGGTTTCATCGGTAACCCCCCCATTCGTTTCTCTGGATCCGATGATGATGAAGATGACAGTGGAGGTCCGTAGCTGGTTTCGGGTGGTCGCCGGCAAGACCTGGTGGTCGGAGACTCGGACCGACGTATTTCAGTGTTGATGATGATGTTTGGTTCGGTCAACATTAGCCACCACCGGGGAAAGCACAGGTCAAAACCGGTCAAAGAAGGTCAAATACGGTCAACTCAGTCGACAGTTCAGTTCGGGTCAGCCGGTTCGGTTCGTGGTTCGGGTTGACTCGGTCAAACCGAGTCAACTCAGTTCAACTCGGTCAACTCAGACCCGGTCAATTCAGTCCGCGGTTCGACGCGAGAGATTTGGTAAAAATTAACGTCACGTTTATTTTGTTATTTTTAGTGTTAACGAGCTCGAACCGATTCGGATTGGTATTTAAATTACACTTTGCCGTGCTTACAACATTATATATTGATAACTGAATAATTGTTGATTGGTTTTTTTTTGAAAAATAACGACAACATGTGTTGTCGGGGGCGTCCAAAAAACAGAGGAAACTCTGCCCGTTTTTCGAGAAAATCCGTAAATTAAAGGGCGTTTATTTATAAAACAAAACATGTTTTATTGAGAAACGACGACTAGTGATATCAGGCGACTTTTATGAAAACTAGCAAAAGCATATAATTACTTTCGACAACACTTCGCAATTTTCAAAAACGACGATTCAGAAAGTAATTTACAAAAATAAATATAGTATTTATATTTATTTTAAACTTTGATATTTCAACAACTCTTTTATAAAAATAAATATAGTCGGTATATTTATTTCAGATAACAAACCATATGACTTCTTTTATAAAATAAATATAACTATTATATTTATTTTAAACGACTTCAACGCTAAAACTCCATTAAATAAATATAAGTTTATATTTATTTCAAGCGCCGAAACGGCATATACGTATATTTTTGGCAAATATACACAAGACGTGATATATATAATACAAGTTATTATATATTACTTTCATACGAAACGCGATATATGATACGAGTTTGTTATATGATATTTTCATAGAAATATTCTTTTATACACGTATGACTACTCGAGACGGCTAACACACTTACAACGATATATTTATATATTTTTATATAAATATTTATTCATTTTAAGTCTCTCGGAAACTAAGTCTTTTGCAAGAATTATTAAACTGTTACTGACACTAAACGAGACTTAACACATATAACTTAATCTTTTCCATTAAGTTAACAACTTACCGTTGAATCGTTCGATTAACGATTCGGTAGAGCTCGGTGACACGTAGACTAGTTACCGCTTTTATTTAGAAACTTAGTAGATATTCCGTGTTAGGAATATTGTAGAATGCACGCTAGCGAGTCTCGTCTTGGAAATGACATCACGAAGTCGTATTTAGCTAGCTTTGCACAGGAATATTCAGGTGAGTTCATAACCCTACTTTTTACTGTTTTACATTTTTGTAAATGCTTTCGGTGTGGAAAGACATGCACGTTTTGCAAAAACATACAAAGTTTTGAACAAACGCAAAACTCGTATTTCTAAATCATATTACGAAGGGATTTCGAGGAACACAAATGATTTAAGAAAGGTTTATACTAAACATACTGGTTTTCAAACAAACGTATCTTTCGGAATATGCATACCCTCGAATTCTAGTTTTCTAAACTACGGGTAAATACAAGAAACACTCTTGGTGAGAACGAGTACCAAGTATGATGCAAATGCTTATTTTTGAAATGTGAATGATTTTCGGTCAGGGTGACCAGGGATTTTCGGTCAGGGTGACCAGGGATTGGGTCGGGGAGACCAGGGATTTTTATACATGGTATGATTAGCGTAAGGAGGGTTTACTACTTAGATCATGTGAGTGGGTAGGCGCAACTTGGGATCATTAATCCTCATTGTAGGACCGAGGGACAGGAGTGGTAGATCTATCTGGGTGTAGCGAGCCCAGCCCCCAGGCCAAACAGAACGGACCTCGGGGTGACTTTGTGCCCGACGCATAAATTTGCTAGGTTTGAGTCTTCCTACTTGCACTTCACACATACCATTGGCTTTGCAAACCATTGGTGATCTCTTTATTTCCTTATTTGCTACATACCAGGGACATATATACTTACGAAACCACTTGTTCATACAAATTAAATACCATGTTTTATACAAAATTCAAAGCACAGGATTATGCGGGTATGGAGTCAAAGTCAGGGTGGGCATTGACGGTTTTACAAACATTACAAATACATGGTTTTTATGAACATACTGTGTTACAAACACAACGTTTCCATATAACTTGGCAAGAAAATGATTTTTAAATTCATTTTCTCAATACTATTTCAAAAACCGGTTACTCCAAAGATTTATTTCAAATCTTTCACAACTCAAAAGATTTATTTCAAATCTTTTACAAACAAACTATGAACTCGCTCAACATTATGTTGACTTTTTCGCATGTCTCTTTCTCAGGTTACAGTTCTAAGACAAGGCACAGTTGGAATAGGTGAACCATGAAGAGTCGAGTACTTAGCAGGCGTTCAATTTCTAGAAGTCTTTGCTTATTTGCTTCCGCTATGCAATGACGATACCAGTCCAGTCACGCCAATGCTCTGATAATTTCGGGGTGTGACAAATGGTCGCGGATGGAATTTGATTACAGTTAAAGTTTCTATCAGTGGAACTTGGAAGCAGGTGGCGAGCGTCCCGGGTATATTAGATCGTATGGGTATTGGTATGTCACTGTTAATAAAAGCAAACCTGCGAAATGGAAGAGGTATATTTTTCTGGCAGGATTGGTGGATCTCGGACGACATCTTATTAAAAAAATTTCCACTCCTGTTTGCACTGGAAAGGAAAAAACAATCGCTGGTGGCTGATCGGGTGGGTTCGAGTCTGCAGACAGGTCAGTTCTCTTGGGATTGGCGTCGGGCTGTGTTCACAACTGAAGAGCAAACTGAGTTTGCAGCGTTGCTGCAGCTTCTGCAGGGAGCTGTCTGTGTCCTCGGCACTGATTCATGGACATGGGTAGCAGGTAGTGATGCTGAATTTTCTGTATAGAGTATGAAACAGAGTATTTTCCAGGCGACTAATGTGCTACCGGAGTCGCAATTCGAATGGTGCAGCTGGCTTCCAAAAAAAGTGGGTATCGTGGCGTGGAGGGCGTATTTGGATCGGCTACCAACAGCGGAAGCGCTGTCTAAACGGCAAATTCAGTTGGAAATGCAGCAGTGTAGACTATGCGACAGTGCAGTGGAATCTACTGAGCATTTGTTTACGGGGTGTCCAGTGTTCCTTGGTGTGTGGCAGCCGGTTTTTCGGTGGTGTAATGTACCAAACGCCTTCGCTTTTCATGTCCGGGGTCTCCTAAATATGCATCGATTAGCCAAGACGGGTAAAAGACCACAGAAGGTTTTATGTGGTGTGATACAAACGACTTTTTGGAGTATGTGGCATGCAAGGAACGATCTCATTTTTAACCAGAAACCGGTATCGGGGCGGAGTCTTTTGGAAGAAATCAAGGTAATTGTTGGAACCTGAAGGTTTATTCATGGAGTTTAGCAAAGTTAAGGGATTGATTTTGTCGTTATTTATAAATGTTTTGGGTTTATTATTGTATGGGTTGGGCTATCTAGTTAGGAGTTGTGTGGGTTTAAACTAAAGCCCATGTGTCTAGTATATAAACAAACCTCAACCTATTGGTTGAGGTTGATCGAAAGTAGCTAAGGCATAGGGGCAAAATTCAGCAAGTAGCCGAAATCAGTTTGAAGTCTTGTATCAGTATTTGCTTTGTCATTGAATGCAAGATTTCGGTTTGTGATTCATTTATTATTCTTGTGTGATTATTATTGTTTGTTCTTGAATCGACTTGTGATTGTTTTCCGCACCTTCACAAGTTAAAGGTTGATATCATTGAAAGATCCTAACGTGTTTTACAATTGGTATCAGAGCCATTGAAGTCTTTCAAGGCTCGGTTTTGATATCATTCAGATTCAAGAACCTGTTTTGCTACTGATCCAGTTTTGTTGCTTGTTTTTGCAGTGAAAATTATTGAAATACTCAATCTGTTCTTGATCGAATCATTAAAAAAATTGCTGATTTTGGTTTGTTGATTTCAGAAAAGGTGTTTGCTGAATTTTCGGAAAGTTGGTGGTCAACAGACTCAAAGATTACGATATCTTTGAATTTTTGAAAGTGCTGAAAAATAGGGATTGCGAGTCAACAGATCTTATCTCTTATCTGTTTTGCAGGTTTCGACTCGCAACCATCATCAGTTTCGGCTCATCCTGTTTGATTTCGACTCGCAACCATCATCAGTTTCGGCTCATCCTGTTTGGTTTCGACTCGCAACCATCATCAGTTTCGGCTCATCCTGCTTTGGTTTCGATTCGCAATCATCAATAAGTCTCCACTCGCAACCACTGTTGTTTAGACTCGCAATCAATTACGGTTTCGAGTTGTTTGATCTTTGGTTTTGACTCGCAACGACACTGATCACGGACTTTTGACCTGTTGACTATTTGGACTTAAAATTTAATTGATAAATTAACTGATTAATTAAACATGTCGACAAATAACACTGATCTGGCTGCCCTTAACAAACAACAAGAACTGGACTCAAAGGTTGGAACCACTACACGCATTCCTAGGTTAACCGATGCAAATGATTTTCCAGAATGGAAATGGCATTTTGAACAGCATGTGAAGGTCAAGGACTCAAAGATATGGAGAAGCATCTGAAGAGGTCCAAGGGAGATTATGACTGACAGTCCTACCGAACCCGGACTAAAAGTAAAGAAAGCAAAGAGAGAATATACTGAAGAAGATTTCAGTATAATTGAGGAAGATGAAAGAGCACTGTCCTATTTAACCATGGGATTGGGCCCTGATATTGCTATTGGCTTTCACACTTGCCAATCTGCTAAGGAGCTTTGGGAATCGTTGATTGCCGTTTACGAAGGGAATGAAGACATGAAAGAAAGTCGAAGGAACTTGCTCAGACAGAACTTCAATAACTTCAATCACATCTATGGGGAGACTGTTGATAATCAGATTCAGAGGTTCGTCAAGTTAGTCACACAAATGCAGATGGAAGAAATTCCTACTTCAAATGCATCAACAAATAGGCAACTTTTAAATGCATTACCTAAAAGCTGGGATCATCATGTGGCTTTGATCAAGAAAACAAAAGATCTTGCTAGATGCAATTTGTCTGAAATGATCTCTCATATCAAAGCATGTAAATTGGATGATAAGCAAAGAGAGACCAATCATAAAAACAGTATGTTAGCTGCAGGATTCACTGTTGCACCATCTTCGTCAAACAACAATGCAGCCCTCTTGTCTCAAGGAGGTTTTCAAATGTTTAGCAATGCTGCATCGGTTAAAGCGGCTCCTAGTCCAGCAAACATTTACTACTCTGGGTCTTCTGCTCAAGTTGCTCCATCATTTCCTAATGCTGCTCCCGCTTCTGCTATGAACGCTTCTTCCGCAGCTTCCGCCTCCACTGTGAACAATGAGATGATAGCTTTCTTTACTAAACAGTCAAAGGAAAATTTGGATATCGCAGCCTCCGTTATCAATTGTTTGAACGCTTTCGTTGCAGGAAAAATTGATCCTCCAAAATGGTGTAGCGAAGACCTATATCAGATTCATCCTGATGATGTTGAAGAAATGGACATCACCTGGCAGATGGCGATGGCTGCTTTCAGGGCACAAAAGTTTATTAAAAGAATAGGTAAAAACAGGTGGGGCACTGCTTGGAATGGAGCTGCTAAGGTGCCTTTTAACTTGCGCTGTTATAACTGTCATGAGGAAGGACACTATGCTCGAAATTGCACAAAACCACTGATAAATAGAGAACAAACTCCTGCACAGCCCGCAACACCTAATCGAGAAAGAGCTCTTGTGACCACTGCTAGTATAACAGATGCTGCTGCTACTGGAAGTCCTCAGCCACAAGGATTAGCTCAAGCCCTGGTGGTTAAACCCAACATCAACTTTGATTGGAATTCAGAGATTGAGCGTCTGAACATTTCTGCTCCAGAAAATCAAGCTGCTTCAAATAATATTGCTTTTATGACCTCAAATGATCAAGTATCTGCACAAGAGGAGGAGACTGCAGCTGAAAACTTTGCTTTCATGACTCAGATCTCTCAGCTCCTATTAAAGGTCTAACCAAAGAAGAGGTACTTTCTACTTTCTGTACTCCTGAATGTAGAGAAAGAGTTGAAGTTTATAGAATGCACAACGCTGAGCTAATTAAAGATTATCAAGACATAAAAAATAAAAACTTTACTTTATCGAAAAACGAAAAACTTTTCAAAGAAAAGATCGAAGCTCAGCGAAAAGACATCATCAAACTCAAGGATGATGTAAGTGTAAAATCATCTCAACTCTTATACGTTCAGGAAAAACTGTGCACAGTGACTAAGGAACTGGAAGATATCAGAGACAAATATCAAATTAATGAGCTTAATATTAAAAAAATTGATTCTTCCAGCAAACTAGTTAAAAACCTGTGCGATCAACAGCTTGCGTACAAAGAAAAGAAAGGGCGTGGTTTGGGTTATAATCAGACTCCTCCTCCATATAATGATAATTACACTTATCTGCCAATGACTGAGGAGGAGATGATGAATGAGAGTAACATGACTTTTGGTTCCAAAACCAACAAGTCGTCTTCTCATGACAGACAAGTTGAGAAACAGAAGTCTACTCCATTAAATTTTGTTTCAAAAGGCTCGATTGATCCTAACGTTTCATCTTCATGTGCAGATGATATTTCTGAAGTAAAGTGTGGAGATGTTCATGGGAGTGAACCAGTCGTTATTTCAAATATTTCTGAACCTTATTTTGAACCTTATTCTGAACCAACTGAATCTGACATGGCCTTTAGTCGTTCTTTATTTGCGTCGTTTTCTGCTTATGTTTTGTCTTGTCTTGTGAGCCTGTTGTTTTGGGCAAAACTGATGATGTTTGTGTTGATAATTTGAACAATAAGTGTGGTGATGATTGTTTTTCAGTTAATGTGTGTGATTCTAATGCTTCTAATGTCTCAGTTAATGAAAATGTTACAGGTGAGGTCCCTCAGGATGCATTCAGTGAAACCACTGAAACGACTTCTCAAGAAAATCAAGAGTATCCTGATTCTTCTTCTGAACCTGTCTCAGTGGGTGTCCCTAATGTTGAATCTAGTGGGACCCCATTGGAAACTGTAGTAGAAATTGAACCTGAATCGTTTTCACATGATAAATGTGTTGAGAAAATGCATATTGATGAGACTTCTACACGTTCAGATAATGAACCTGAATTAGTTTCACATGACAAATGCATTGAGAAAACGCATATTGATGAAACTTCTCCATGTTCAAATATTGAACCGAAATTGAGTAACAAAGAAAAGGATATTGTTATAAGTGAGAAGTCATTAGAAAAAAAACCTTCAAAATGCTTAGAACAACCACAACATGTTTAGAAAACCAAAACGTCAAATCATTCAAAATCAAGCAAATCGTGCAAAAGCTTTCAAAATACTCACAAATTGAAGCGTCAAACATGTTTTAACTGTGGTATCGCTGGTCACATTGCCAGAAATTGTGTTCAACTCCCAAGGGCATCGTACAAGAAAAAGTCAGTGCAAGATCAGAAGGTCATGTCTAACCGATATCGTTGTTCAGAGTCAATGACGACTGAAAAGACTAAGACAATGAAAAACAACTATCGCAAGACTAAACCTTCTGATCAGGATTGGAATGCAGCCAAACGCAAAAATCAAAAACAACAAAATGATTTTCGAAGATCTCAACATAATGCTTTTGGTAACTACAATTCTAACTGGTCAAACAAGCATTGGAAACCTAAAGCTAAGGCCAAGCAATCCAATCCATCTCATACATGTCATTGAAATTCTGTCTTTCAAAATACTTCAAAGTTTTTAAATAGTGTGGCAGAGAGTGACTTATATTGATGCACAAGGAAAACCCAGATCCACTATGGGCTGGGTTCCTAAATCTAACTAATCCCGCTAATCGTGCAGGAACAGCTGTGGAGGACTACCGTGCGCCTCTGGTACATGGATAGTGGCTGTTCCAGGAACATGACAGGAGACTTATCCCAACTGGAAAATGTCAAAGAATTTAATGGTGGATATGTCTCATTTGCGGGAGGAGATTCAGGCAGAATCACGTTGAAAGGAACTGTACGAAACGGCGTTTTAAGCTTCGAAAATGTTAATTATGTTCCAGAACTGAAACACAATCTGTTGAGCATTTCTCAGATTTGTGATCGAGGGAATTCAGTTCACTTTACAAAGAAAGGATGTCATGTTCTTAAACCTGGAATTGTCATTCCAGAAGACTGGTTCTTAATGTCAGCAGAGAGACGAGGAAACGCTTATGTGATTGATATGAACAAGAAACCGTGTGAAGAAATTACTTGCCTATTTTCGAAGATTTCAGAACATGATGGTCTACTGTGGCATCGTCGCCTTGGGCATGTGAACATGAAGAATTTGAATCGACTTGCAAAAGGTCAATTAGTACGTGATCTTCCGATAAAAGATTTCATGTTGGTTGAAAAGTGTATTGCTTGTGCAAAAGGAAAAGCTCATCGAAAACCTCATAAGACTAAACCAGCACCCTCGACGAAGGCCGTGCTTGAACTACTTCACATGGATCTTTTTGGTCCAGTGAATGTGTTGAGTATTGGCAAGAAAGCTTATTGTCTTGTAATCGTCGATGATTATTCTCGCTACACCTGGGTATATTTTCTCAGTCACAAGAATGAAACTGCAGTCTTGGTGAAACAATTTATCACTCTGGCTGAAAATCAAGCGAGTGCTAAGGTGAAGGTTATTCGATCTGATAATGGGACAGAATTCAAGAACGTTACTTTGGACACATTCTGCACTGATAAGGGAATTGATCGTCAGTATAGTGCACCACGGACTCCTCAACAGAATGGAGTAGCTGAGAGAAGAAATCGTACTCTTATCGAGGCTGCACGAACTATGCTGGCTGACTCGAAGCTTCCTAGTTTCTTTTGGGCCGAAGCTGTTAGCACTGCTTGTTACGTCCAGAATCATGCTTTAGTAAACAAACGAAATATGAAAACTCCATATGAGATTCTGGAAGGACGTAAACCTTCGGTTTCACACTTTCGCATCTTTGGTTGTCCATGTGTGTTACTACTTATGGACTCTAATGGAAAGTTTGAGGTCAAAGGGGACGAATGTTACTTTGTTGGATATGCTAAAGGGTCAGCCTATAGAGTATACAACAAGGTAACTAAAAAGGTCGTCGAGTCGTGCAACATTGAATGGCTCGAGGAAAATGCTACGGACGCTAGAGTTGGACCGGATTGGTTATATGATTATGCTGAATTGTTTAATTCATTTAACATTTTGTCAAGTGATTTTTCAGATGCAGGTGTGTCTATTCCAAAACAACCTCTGTCTTTTGAGGATACTGAAGATGAAGAACAGACTGAAGGAAGCGTCAGACATCATACCATTGATCCGCCAGGAATGGTGTTTACGCAGCATACTACGTGTCAACAAACGTCCCATCAATCCCCTGAAGGTGCTTCAAACAGTGGTTCTGCATCTAATGGTTCCGGATCTGCACTATTTCCTGAACAAATTCCTGAAGATTGCATTATCACCACTCCATTCGTTCATAATACTGCAGCATCTAATGAGGGAGAGTCTAGCAATACCACCACTGAAGACGAGACCGTACCTGACCTGGCAATACCCACAAGTGTTCAACGGAATCATCCTATAGAGAATGTGATTGGTCCTGTAAATGCATGAGTTTTAACTAGGAGCCAATCAGGAACCATCAATACTTGTTTATATTCTTGCTATATTTCTCAAATCGAACCTAAAACTGTTGATATAGCTTTGCAGGAACCAGGCTGGGTAGATGCTATGCATGAAGAGCTAAACCAGTTTGAGAAGCTTGGAGTATGGAAACTTGTCAAGTTACCACAGGGAAAGCGCAAACTTGGAACTAGATGGGTTTTTCGAAACAATCAAGATTCTGCAGGGGTTATTGTTCAAAATAAAGCAAGGCTGGTGGTTCAGGGATTTTGACAAATAGAAGGCTTGGATTATGATGAAGTATATGCTCCGGTTGCCCGACTTGAAGCCATCCGGATCCTCTTAGCTTACGCGTCATATATGGGGTTCACTGTGTATCAGAGGGACGTCAAGACAGCGTTTCTCTATGGGGATGTGAAGGAAGAAATTTTTGTTGAGCAGCCACCAGGTTTCGTGCATCCAGATCATCCAGAATATGCCTACAAGCTAGACAAGGCATTGTATGGATTACACCAAGCACCACGTGCTTGGTATGCCACACTAACTGAACATCTTCTAGCTCATGGGTATACACGTGGCACGATAGACCAGACTCTTTTCATCAAGAAAGTGGGCAAGGATCAGATCTTAGTTCAAATCTATGTTGATGATATTATTTTCGGATCTACAAGTGAGGAACTTTGCAAGGAGTTTGAGAGAGTTATGAAGAAGAAATTTGAAATGAGTGCTCTTGGAGAAATGACACTGTTTTTGGGTTTACAAGTCAAGCAGAATTCTCAAGGGATTCTTATCCATCAAGGGAAGTATGTGGATGACGTGCTAGAAAAATTTAAGTTTTCGGACGCAAAGCCTGCAGAAACACCAATGGCAGAGAGACCGTTATTGACTGAAGATGAAGAAGGATCTTCTGTGGATCAACGTCAGTATAGGTCTATGATCGGATCGTTGATGTATCTGACAGCTAGTCGTCCGGATATTATGTTTGCTGTCTGCAACTGTGCAAGATATCAGGCTAATCCTAAAACTTCTCATCTTACTGCTGTTAAACGAATCTTTCGGTACCTTAAAGGCCGACCTAGGTTTGGTCTGTGGTATCCGAGGGATTCCAATTTTGACTTGTTTGCTTTTTCTGATAGCAATTTTGGAGGTACTGATAGTGACAGGAAATCTACATCAGCTGGATGTCAATTTCTGGGTGACAGGCTCATTTCTTGGCAATGCAAGAAACAACAAACGGTGGAGATTTCTACAGCTGAAGCTGAGTATGTTGCCGCTTCTGCATCTTGCTCTCAAGTGGTGTGGATGCAACATCAATTGCAGGACTACGGTTTGACTTATCTCAACACTACTATTTACTGCGATAATGATGCTGCAATACAAATTGTTAGAAATCCTGTTTTTCACTCCAAAACCAAGCACATAGACATAAAAGTTCATTTTATTCGAGATTGCTTTGACAGAGGTCTTATTACACTTGAGCAAATCGACACAGATGCAAATGCTGCCGATTTGTTCACCAAACCTGTCAGCAGCTCAAAATTCAAAGTGCTTGTGGATTTTCTGAAAATGATCCGCTTTACTGACTGAGCATGTTTTTTTGTTTTTCATAGGTAAATTTGTTCATAAAGTTTTCTATTCTTAGGTAGTTTTTATTTATGCTCAAATTTAGGGGGAGAAATTTTGAAAAATACAAAAACATTAAAAAATAGAAAAATACAAAAACATTAAAAAATAGAAAAATACAAAAAGAGGTGTTGCATGACAGGGAAATGAAATGAATTTTCACATCATGGTTAAGGGCTGACTCATGTAAAACCAGTATCGAAATAGTTTGACTCTAGTACTGATATGCTGGTAGGCTCTATTCTTATGACTAGAAACATTGACTGGTTTGTTAAGAACTAAATTAGTACATGACCTCAGAAAAGAAAATCACTTGGAATTAGCTCATTTCTATTTGAATGTCTGTATGTTGTCCTGATACACACAATTTTGGTCTGACTCTGAAATCTTCTCTGAAAAAGTCGTGTATCTCCTTTGCTGCATCCAGATATATGCTGACCTGGAGGTGCTAGGCAACGTCAGCTTCTTCTACATCCTGATACATGCTGACCTAGCTGTACGTTGTCGCTCTGTATATCAATTATACACCCGAAAGAGGCTCTCAAGTGCCCAAAAGAAACCCATGAAACCTATATCAAATTGAGAAAAACTCATTTGATCTGTATATTATACCATCTCTTCTTAAGATCTATTCTGTTCTCTTCTCAATCTATTCCCAGTTAAGATTTCAGAGATCTGGATTGGACTTGTGAAATATGTGGTAGGGAAGCTACTTACATGATAGGGTGTGCTGTCTGTAATTCCGAGATTTGATTAGTATTTGTTTGGGTGTTCATTGTTAAGAAATCAAAACATGATAAAATTTGTTACAGGCAGTTATATGGAAAAGGTCTAGGAAGATGAGTTTAGGTGGACAAATATACCGGCAATCGTCTAGATCTTTCGGTAGTAGATCAGTGTTGATAAGTGAAGTCAAGCCCGAAACCTTGTGATTTGATCCCTGAGTATCTATGTAAATTTCCTAATTTATTTTTATAAATAATATTTTATTATTTAATTTTTGTTTTTAGGTTTTTTTTGTTTTGTAAATATTGCTCAGAAGGTTTAGCGGGTGTTTTTAAGTTAAATCTAAAATTAAAATTTTATTAAAGGGTTTAAGTTGAGGTATAAATGGCAAATCTGTTAAGCCCAATCTTTAAGTCTCAAGCCCAATCTGTTAAGGTTTGACCCAAAAGTCAAGGGCCCATGATCAAAGTTGAGGTATAAATGGCTAGTTTCGAGTCGAGACCTAATTTATCACTCGAAACCAAGCCTCATTCTCTCTCAAGACTCCGGTGATCTCTGAAGATTCCGACTTGTTTCCGATTACGACTCGCAATCTGCGGTTTCGACTCATTGATAATCAAGGTATTATGATATTATTATTCAAGTTTTTGCAGAAAATTATGAATATTTGAAGAAGATCCGATGAAGATTTGAAGATTCCGACTTGCAATCAAGAACTCTCCGATGAAGTTTTGAAGATTCCGACTCGTAATCAAGAACACTAAGATGAAGTTCATATGATTGTGTGGTTGCGACTCAAACAACACAAGGACTCGAGACCAGTGGTTACGAGTCGCAATATCGAGATTGCGACTCATGGTTTCGACTCGAAGTCTATTAGTTGCGACTCATGGTTGCGACTCAATGACAAGTGGTTTCGACTCGAGACCTTTCAGTTTCGACTCATGGTCTCGAGTCAACAGTAACAGTGTTATTTATTAATTATTATTATTTTATCTGAACACTGTTATGACAAAGGTTGGAAATTTTAATTAACTTGTGTTTTGTGCAGAAAATGGACTTAAAGTTTATATCTTCTCACAATCAAGTAGGATACTTGGCACCTCCACCAGTGAAATACAAGCAGCTGTACACGTCACTGATGAAAGGTCTAAATAACTGCCGGATTGTTCATGCTCTTCGTGAGAATCCGGTTGTTTATGAAGAGCTTATTCAAGATTTTTGGAAGAGTGCTAAAGTTGAAATCGTTGAAGGAAAAGGAGCTATTGTTGCTGAGATTCAAAAGATGAGAGTTATAGTGACTGAGCAGATGATTAGAGAAGCGTTAAGATTTAATGATCAGGAAACAGACCCTATAGAACTTCCAGCTGAAACAGTGGAAGCAATTCTACCTCGTTTAAGCTACGAAGGGAAGTTTCCACCCCTGGTAAAGAAGTTTGTGCATCCGCATTGGCGTCTATTGCTGCACATGTTTCTTTTGTGCATGACAGAAAATAGAGGGGGAACTGATCAGTTGAATACCACTCAGTCTGCCTCTTTGATATGTGTGATTACCAATGAGCCGTTCAACTATTCAAGATATATCTTGGAAGCGATGAAGAGAAATGCAATCGGACTTCGAAAGGATAAGTTTCTCATGTATCCGAGGTTCTTGCAGATGATTCTGAATGATCGTTATCCTGAATTGAAGAGATCTGGTAATACGTTGGAATTAAAGCCTATGGGTCCAACATGTTTTGGTGCTCTTACTACAAAGAAGGGTACTGAAAAGAAGTTTGAAGGTTTAATTCCATTGGAGAAGTTTGGTCAGTTTGCAGAGACGGAAGATGTTAGTGAAAATCCAGTACTAGTACGACCTGTTCCAGTGCATAGTGTGTCTGCAAGTGCTATTGTTGCTGAAGAACATGATATTCCGAGGAGAATTGAAGGTGAGCCTGAGACGGAGTGTTTAACAATTAACTCTGACGATGAAGGCGTCGAGATTATGTGTGATTCCGATGATGATGAAGAACTTCCTCCTGAAGTTGATGCTGTTGTTTCTACTGTTGAACCAGTGATTACTGCTGAAAGCTTGGCGATGCTGTTAAAGTCAGTAACTGACAAGATGGGAAATCCTCCTTCCAATCTGTCAGTATCAACTGAAGAGCCTGTTGAGAGCCCAATGGATTCTGATTCCTTTCCATTAAAAAGGAAAAGGAGGGATCCTAGACCTGGAATGTTTGTTGAACAAGGAAAAGATCAATCCGTGAATGTTCCTGATGATGACGAAGGTTTATATGGCTTCGATTTTGAAAGGAATGTTAGTGATACCACCACCACTGCTGAGAATATCTTTGAGTTTGATGTTGATACTCAAAGAGATGAGATGGATACGGCAACTGTTGAAGTTCAGAGGGATTATATAGATGCTACCACTGCTGAAGTTCCAGCTATAACTGTTGATACTGTGACAATTGGTATTTCTCATTTTGCTGGTCCTTCTGGAAGTGTTCATGATGAACCTAGCAGTTCTAGTGGTAAAAGACCTGAAGAACCACTAAGAATGTCGTTTGATGATGATTCAAGTGATGAAGATGAGTTTATTAGCACGAGAGATATGAAGAAACGAATGGTTGTGCTTGAGCAAGATTCAATTCATAAAGATGCAAAGATTATCCAACTTGAAGATACTATTGTGAAGAAAGATCAACAGATTGAGCAACATCAAGGAGATGTTAGTTTGTTGTTCAATATGGTTTATGATTTACGAGGGAAGTTGGAGAAGAAATTTGGACAAGAATTCTCTGATCCAACTGATGTTGAAAACAGAAGAAAAGCCTTTGCTAAGGATGATGCTGAAAGAAGTGCTGCAATGGAACAATATTTCAAGAGAGTTACAAATCCAGCGGCAGACAAAGAGAAGGCGGAAAGGATTAAAAAGAAAAGGGAGTTTGTGATTTTGAAGAACAAGAATTTAAATCCAGATGATGAGGATGCTCATGCAACTCATCATTTAATGGATGTTGGTGAAACTCTCTATGATAAAGTTGGAAATCGTTCTGGTGTAGTTAGCTGGGGATATGATCATGATCGTAAAAGATGGTGGATAAAGAGAAAAGTTGGTCCTGTCGAGTGGTACAAGCATTCAGGCCAGTTTCAGTCTTTCACTAAGGTGGATTTGATAAATTTGTCTAAAGCACCTTATGTGGATGATAAGCCTGGAGGTGCTGGATATATGTTTTTCGAGAGATTGAAGAGGGAGGTTCTTAAGGGTTTTCCTTCAATGCGTACAGCAGAGTCCATTGTTAAACCAGCTAAAGGAATTAGAGATCCTTACACAAACAAGCGTATGAAGATTGTGCATTGGCCAGCTACCGATAAAGAAAAGACGATTCCTCTAGTGAGAAAGATTCCGAAAGGTGCGCTGAAGACATTACACTTTTGGACATATGATGAACGTCTTGGGCAGACGGTGATTGTTTGTGATGGAGAGACGAGTTATTGTTTGGTTGATCAGATTGACTTGCTAAATCTTGCTGGTGAAGATTTGGAAGTCTTGGCATGTAATCAGATCAGAGCTACAGAGAAATACGAAGAAATAGCTAAAGCTTTGACTGCTGCTGTAGCATCTGTTCTGCATATTCATAAGAAGGGATTTGGCGGTTATAAGGATAGTGCAAGTGATGGTGGTCAAGGAAGTTGAAGTCAGAAGAACCTCCATGCATAAACCTAGGGGGAGATTGTTGGAACCTGAAGGTTTATTCATGGAGTTTAGCAAAGTTAAGGGATTGATTTTGTCGTTATTTATAAATGTTTTGGGTTTATTATTGTATGGGTTGGGCTATCTAGTTAGGAGTTGTGTGGGTCTAAACTAAAGCCCATGTGTCTAGTATATAAACAAACCTCAACCTATTGGTTGAGGTTGATCGAAAGTAGCTAAGGCATAGGGGCGAAATTCAGCTAGTAGCCGAAATCAGTTTGAAGTCTTGTATCAGTCTTTGCTTTGTCATTGAATGCAAGATTTCGGTTTGTGATTCATTTATTATTCTTGTGTGATTATTATTGTTTGTTCTTGAATCGACTTGTGATTGTTTTCCGCACCTTCACAAGTTAAAGGTTGATATCATTGAAAGATCCTAACGGGTTTTACAATTGTGTGGGTTTAAACTAAAGCCCATGTGTCTAGTATATAAACAAACCTCAACCTATTGGTTGAGGTTGATCGAAAGTAGCTAAAGGCATAGGGGCGAAATTCAGCTAGTAGCCGAAATCAGTTTGAAGTCTTGTATCAGTCTTTGCTTTGTCATTGAATGCAAGATTTCGGTTTGTGATTCATTTATTATTCTTGTGTGATTATTATTGTTTGTTCTTGAATCGACTTGTGATTGTTTTCCGCACCTTCACAAGTTAAAGGTTGATATCATTGAAAGATCCTAACGGGTTTTACAGTAATGAGCTTCTTGTGGATTGTTAATCGTGGGAAATTATCGGACATGACGTGGGATTCTTGGTGTTTTTTTGATACGGCAAAGATGGGATAATCGTTGTTAGTGTGTTTTGTTTCGGATTGTTTGTTTTTCGGACTTTGTATCCCGGATTTCTTGCTAGCCTCTTGCTAGCTTTCTAATAAAGTTTGTTTTGCCGTTCAAAAAAAATAAATAAAAAATAAACTATCTAAAGATATACATGACATTAGTAGAAAAAAGTACTCTAACCAAATCAGGATAATATAAAAGAAGGTAAAAACATTATCAAACTATACATGCAACTATATAAACAACTATAAACAGAGAATAATTGAATGAATCACTATGTATAAGGATTAGGATCAAATACAAATGTTCCTAATTGTAAGAAGGGTATAAAGGCTCCTAAAAACCTACTACAAAAAAAAGGTAATCATTTAGACGTGGTGGGTTATTCTGATTCTAACTTGGCTAAATGCAAAGATGACAAGAATCCACTTCAGCATATATCTTTATATTAGTAGGAGGACCTATATCATGGAAGAGTCATAAACAACAATTAACCACAACTTCCACAATAATGGTAGAATACATTGTTGTTTATAATGCAACCTGTCATGGAATGTTACTTAAGAATCTGATCACTGGATCTAAAATAATCCCATTTCTAAACCATTGAAACTTTACTGTGATAACTCAGCTATCGTTAGTTTCTCGAACAATAACAGTTTGACTGGAGCTGGTTCATATCTCGATACAAAGTACTTGTTCGTACATGAGCGAGTTGGGGAAAATAATCTTTGTATTGAGTATATAAGCACTAAAAATATGCTTGTGGATCCGATGACTAAAGGTCTCCCACATAAAGTTTTCGAAGAACATGCTTTGAATATGGGATTTACTAAATGAAATATTGATGGTCTCCCACATAAATTTCATTTACTAAAACATAAGTACAATAATATACAAATACTTTGTTTAAATGAAATTACTGATTTGATAGATAGTAATTAATAAAATTCGTATGGATGATAATACAACCAACCACCTTCTCAAGTGAGCTAGTAAGCCCTCCTTTTAACCTCTTCAAAACATTTTTAATCTTCTAACTCCATTTCTCAGCACCAAATGTTTCTTTCCTCTCTATAAAATATATCTAATTCCACATGCTCAAATCTGAAACTATAGGGTTCTAAGTTCTAACCTCTCAACAAATTGTAAACTGAAAAACAAATCAACTTGAATCCGGTTCAACCCATTCTAATTGTTTTTGGTTTGACTAGAACTGACCTGTTTAATTGCTAGCAGCTTAACCGTGTATAAATAGATACATCAACACCCAGTCCCTTGTTTAACCGGTATGAAGTTTTAATAAACATTAGTTACAACTAAAAAGGTGTATTATTGTATGCATAATTAAAAAAATATATTATATAAATGAGTATATTTACTTTGAGAATAATTTTACATACATGAGGTATATTTACTTTGAGAACATATACGAAATATAAGTGATTGTGCCTTTAACCAAAAAATATTCTTTTTTCAGGAATAAGGTTGCAACTTCTCCTAAACAAAAGTCTGAATGATAGGTATGTCATTGGTTTGCTAACCTTCTTTTTTAGCCCATGACTGTTTCTTTTGTTTTTTTCATAACTAATATGTTTATCTTCATCACCATCATCATCATGGAAATTCTACTAATAGCAAAATAAATGTAGGGTCTGAAGAAGGTAAGATGTAGACAACCTTACCTCTACCCAGTAGGAATAGAGAGACTGCTTCCAGTGAGACCTCATCTCGATAGTAGTTTTGTATCAAGCCTTGGACATAAGGCACATAACACTCAGCAATCGGGACAAAGACCGATTAGTGCATGTACCATTTTGTTTTTCAGCTATCAACGCCACCACATGATGCATGATTAACCGTCCTTAGCTTTTAACGTTATTTTCACAAACTTAGTAAAATAACGTTAAAATTAGTGCACTTTCACTTTTGCCCCCCGATGACCCACACATATATACATTATATGCGCATACCGCAAGTGAGGCGTAACTAATATGTTTATCTTATCATACTTAATTCAGTTATAATATTAATCATAAAATTGTAAAAATTAGAAAATCATGTTAAAGGGTCTTAGTGCTAGTAGGTTAAATTAATCGAACAAATGAACTGACATGAAATTTATATGCATATGTTTTTTTATTAAAATTGTATTTTGTTATTTTTCATCGTCATATTTTTAGTATTAATAAAATCAGCACAGCATAAACAATAAATAAAAAGATCAATAAAATAAGGCATGTTTCTTTTCCACTTAATGGGCTTAGTGCATCGTCATTCCATCCAAATGTAACCAACTTGTTTCTTTTTAGTAAGGGCCTAAATATGAGGCTTTTCGCCTAGAGGCTCCCCTTGTCCACAATTTCACACAGCCGTTTAAGCTCATTCTATTGATTTTGTTTTTGCTTTTTGTTTTTTTTTTAATCAGGGAAGAAGATTTATGTCGGAAAATCGTTTATATGACATAAACAAATATAGTCTCTTTAACTTTGTTATAATACTATATATAATAAAATAGTGTATCCACAAAACATATTACAATCATATATTTTGGGACGTTACGAATTTAGATAAAATAAGTGATGATTTAATATTTTATATGGTTGCTTTTTTTTAAAGTAAACTTCATTAACCTCAAACCGAGGCGGCACCAAACACACACAATTACATAATTACAAATTTACACCAATCGTCCCAAGAAACCCTCGACAATTTCGCTCTACTATTTAGCCATAAAAAACCAACGGACTTAATCTCACTTAGAATACCTCCTATACTAACCGGCTTGTTATTGAACTTCACATCGTTTCTCGCTCTCCAAAGGCTCCAACACGCAATTCTTATGACGCCTTTAACCACCTATTTTTTTCCCCCACTTAAACCACAAAACTCATGGGCTTCCAAAAGATCTTTCACCGAAAACGCCAAAATGTTAGGGACCGAGCACCATCGACAAACTTGCTGCCACAACACCGCCGCTACATAACAAGACGTAAAAACATGCTCCGCTGATTCCTCTTCATCACCGCATATAAAACACCTTGAGTCGATCACCGGGATATTGTGTTTTAATAATGCGTCCGTTGTAGCCAATCTGTTTAAAGCAAGCCGCCAAACAAGCACATTACATTTAATCGGAAGCCACTTACACCACTCCGACACATACGAAGACACCTGCTCAGCCCCTTTATCGATAAGCTTCTTGACTCCTCCCACACTAAATTCATTGTCCGCTGCCCCATTCCAAATCCAAGAATCTCTCTTTCTATTTAAATCGCAACCAAGAAGCAAGCTGCACAAGCTAACCAACTCGTTAACTTCCGACTCCGAGGACACCGGTCTGCTCCAACCCCACGTAAATCTCGGCCCGACGTTGCCAGCCGCCACTCTATCGCACACCTTACATCTTTTATTCTCTTCCAAACCAAATAATAAAGGAAACTTACTTCTTAATGGTTCGTTATCACACCACGAAGCCAACCAAAAAGCAATGTCCTCGCCATTCCCGACTTTACCTTTGAAAAAATTCCTAAGAGGAACATCATCGATCTTTGTTTTCACAAGTAAACTGGAAATATTATTCTACAACCCGCCAAGCGACTTCACGGCCGGGAACATCTCCCAATTCGTCCTTGAATAATGAATTGCTTCGATCACTTTAACTCATAGATTATTTTTGTCAGATTTAAATCGCCACCCCCATTTGGACAGAAGAGCCATATCAATGCTCTTAAGCTTGCCCAGACCCAATCCTCCACGATCTTTTGAACTAGCCACCCAGTGAACCTTACCTCTACCTTCACGATCACCCCAGAGAAATTTCCTAATCTTCGCTTCTAAGTCGTTTATAACCTGAACCGGAGCCTTATAGAGAGAAAAATAGTAATTTGGAAGACTTTCCAAAACAGATTTAATTAGCGTAATTCTACCCCCAATCGGCAAAGTATTCGCATTCCACGTGGACAATCTAGCATCAAAAATATCATAGACTGGCCTCCAATTCGCCACCTTATTCATATTCGCACCAACCCACAACCCGAGGTATTTAAAAGGGAATTTATCAATTTGACACCCTATATTTACCGCCATCGCCGACAACTCCGAATTATCCACTTCAATACCGTACAAACTAGACTTGTCGAAATTAATCTTTAGACCCGGGAAAAGGTGAAAAATCCGTAACACGCGAACCACATTTTCAACATTATCTTTAGACCAATCACCTAAAATAATAGCATCGTCCGCATAGAAAAGATGAGAAACCATCGGACCATTTCTAGGCGTTTGGATCCCCATAAAACACCTCTGAATTTATGGCTTTATCAAACATAACTGTGAGAGCCTCCATAACTAAAATAAACAGGAAGGGAGAGATGGGATCCCCCTGTCTAATACCTTTCGAACACTGGAATTCGAAAGTCGGCGATCCGTTCACCAAAACAGACGATCTCGCCGAATTAATAATACCTCTAATTCAAGAACACCATTTATCCAGAAAACCCATATGCCCCATGATCGATATTAAAAAATTCCAATTAACATTATCATACGCTTTCTCAAAATCAATTTTTAGGAAAAACGCCTTCTTTTTCCTCTTTTTGCACCAATTATAAATCTCGTTAGCTAATAAAGGGCCCTCGAGAATGAAATTACCTTTCAAGAAGGCTGATTGAGATTCGAACACCACCGATCCAATGACTTTTTTCAAATTATTCATGAGAACCTTCGACACCAGCTTACTTATTACCCCGATCAAGCTAATAGGCCTCTAATTCTTGAGCTCCACAGGATCCTTAATCTTCGGGATCAAAGTAATGAAAGAAGAACTACATCCAACATTAAGAACACCATTCTCGTAGAAGCTATCCATGACCTCCTTGAAATCCTTTTCAAACAAATGCCAAAAAGTTTTCATGAACTTTATGTTAAAACCGTCAGGAGCGGGAGCCTTGTCAGCACCACACTCCTTCAAAGCTTTCTTTATTTCAACTAAAGAAAATGGTTCCACTAACCAACCTTTGTCTTCCTCTTTTAATTGACAAAAACCATCGCCCGCCACCATAGGCCTTAACGAAGTTTCTTCAGTAAAACGCCTCCAGAAAAACGACAACACTTCTTTCTTAACATACGACGGTTTAGTAAGCCAGTTACCATCTATAGACAAACCCTGAATCTAATTTTTGGCTTTTCTCAAATTAATGTACATATGAAAGAATTTGGAATTTTTATCCCCATCTAAAGCCCACTTCGTTCTAGACCTTTGTTTCAAATCTAGACATTTTTTCCTCTCAATATCCATAATTGTTTTTTTATTTTCCACCAACGACCACTATTCATCCTCTCTGAGATTCCTACTTTCAATCAACCCCTCAAGCACTTCTATCTCGCTCATCGCCCGATTCACTTCCTCCCCTTCTTTCACTACCATCTGATCTCTCCATTCTTTAATACTGTACCGAATAACATTGAATTTTTTTAACCAACCTCAAGTCCGGTGGCCCATCATAAGAAAACTGAGCAGCCACCTTTTCAATAACATCCACATACCTAGGTTTCTCAATCCACGAGTTAAAGACTCTAAACGGTTTCGCCCCAAAATTACGAGCGTTAAACTGAAGAATCAACGGGTTGTGGTCCGAAAAAACCACCGGCAAATCCCTTAGAGTGGCATCTGGCCACGAATAGAAGAACTCTGGGCATACCAAAAAAACGATCGATCTTACTAAGTTTTTTCCCATTATCCCTCACGCGTGTAAACCTTCTCCCCTTCATCTCGTATTCTAACAACCCAGCTTGGCTAATAAAAGAGTTGAAATTAACCGCACAAGCATTTTTAAATCTGGAGTTTTCTCTCTCACTCGGACACCTAACAGCATTAAAATCCCCAGCAACGACCCAGGACCCGGAGAACCCCTCCATAACTCCACCTTAATCGGACCACAACTCCTGCTTCGCACGAACCCTTTGAGGGGCATAAACATTTATCACATTAACCTCCTTATTGCTACCTTTCAGTCTACCATTAACCAGAATGGAATACCTATTTTTGATGATGCTATCTGCTTCAAACACACTAGAATTCCATATACTAAGCAGCCCACCCGACTGCCCAACCGAACCAACAAAATCCCATCCGAATTCGCCTTTGCCCCAAAATTTTGCTATATTAAAATTAGACAAATCTTCCTATTTAGTTTCCTGTATCATAATAAATCCGATCTTGTGTTTTTTCTTAATGCGTCTAATCCACCCCTCTTTAATCAAACCCCCTAACCCGCGCATATTGATAGAAAGAAAGTTCATGGAAACACCACATTAATACTTTCATTCGCGATGGCGTCTTCCACCAGCTTGCTATGATTACCTAGGTCGACTCCCATCAAGTTAGCAATTCTGACTGTGGCAATAACTTCCTTTTGCCAGTTCTTTTCCTTCAACCTTGAACCCGACGACAGTAATTCTTCCTCTGGCATCTGACTCGAGTCCCTCAAAGAGGCCGTACCATCACCTAATTCCTCCTCTGAGAGCCTTTCATTCAAGTCGATAGCCGCATCGCAGAAATTATCCTTCGAATGACACCCACTTCCAGCATCTCTTTCTACGCCATTGTCCCCAGAAACAGGATTTGGGCCCATTGTAAAAACTCCAAAGTCCAGGTCAGCCAAATCAGATCTATTTCTCTTCCTGGGCCAGGCCTCACAGTCTGGGCTAACAATAGGGGGCTTTTTCTTGTGTTTATCCTTAAACAGATTAAAAGGTTTTTTTATTACCGTTAACATGCTTTACCTAGTCCCCACACCCGCCGACATGCTCCCTAGATGCTTGGGGAATAACAGGCTCATTAATAAATTCCTTCTCACTAATATTACCAGCCTCCTCGTAAACTATGTCCCCGTGCATCCCTCCATCGTCCACTGGCTTTTCAGTTTCCATATCCAGCGAATCCCCTTCCGACGAGCTCGTGACAAAACTCCCCTCACCTTCTCCGGTAACCAGTTCCGACCACTCCTCTTCGGATAAGCAATCCGGAACCCAATCATCTAGCTCTTCTATAACCCAAACTCTAAACCTTTTTTTTTCTTCCACTTTAGAGTAACCGAGCCTGCAATTCTTGATCCCTCATCCACCAAAATTCCAACGCTAGAGGTAGATAAATCCCAGTCGCTAAGCGACAGTTGTGAACCTTTCACCACTTTTCCGAATAAAGAAGCAATATCATCAAAGACCTTATTTTCAGCTAGATTCAACGGCATACCTCGAAACTTTAACCAAGCGAGCCTTTCGTAAGCCATGGTCTGACCAGACCATAGGTCAAGCGACTCAAACCATTCCTTCCAAAGACTAACATTTAAAAAGTAGCTCCGACGCCTCAGTATCGTCCTCAAACGCTAGCATTAAGTTAAATCCCCCTAGGTAATAAAGCTTATACCCGCAAACACCCGCTGTCTTACGATTATCCTTCAGACTAATCAGCGATCCGAAGTCTTTAGCTCTGCCTACCACCGTTCTTCCATGTAAGTCGAAAAAAGCACTTGTCTCCTCGTGGACATTAACCGCCTTTTCAGTTTCCACCACTTCAAACACTTTCCTCTTCGTATCGACCAAATTGTTCATGAGTACGGAACTGTAGGAACAGCCATGCCTCAAAAAAGCATCCTTCCTTGAGTTATTTGCCTCCTTTTCCATCTGAACCGTTGGCTTACCGGTTCCTGAATGGTCCCTTCTCTCCTCAGCCACCTCGTTTTCCTTTGCAAACCTCGCCCGGTTAATCTTAAGCTTGCAGTCCCCAAAGTTGATACCTTGCAACCTCCTCTCCATCTCTTTCCAATCCTTAACCCCTTTAAAGCTAACAAAGCCGAACTTAAGACCCTTTTTGCTTCTCTTCTATGCGATGTATGCTCCTGCTAATTCTCCATACTTACTGAGAAGGGTGGCCAAATCCCACGGCCTACATCCGTCTGGGATATTAGCCACATAATACTCTTAGTTACCCCCGCCACCATGACACCAGAGACCAAATGAAGAGAAAGAAGACGAACTGACCTGCACCGACACACCCAGGCCGCGAATGGACAAATCAGAAAAGCCAATTAGTGAGCAAGGTTAGATCTAGAGCCGCTACCAATAAGCGATTCGATTAAACCTTGTTGTAAATTTGCGAAAATAACATTTTTCACAAATATAGGAAAATGATTTTTTTCCTATTTTGGACTAGAAATAAATATAATAAAATGAGTGGGTTTTATATATTTATTTGTGGGTTTGTGTTCAATGTTGGAAGAGCTTCGCAACGAACTAAACCACGTCCAAAACAGAGCTAAGATGAATGAAATATCGATGCTCAACGTTTGGTGCTTGAAACTTGAATGCTGAAAAAAGTGGGAAAGTGGCAGCTTGTCCCACATAGGAGGAGAGATGAAACTTAAAGGGGTATTTAAGTGGGAACTCTCCATCCTTATTGTTTCATGAAAGCACACACTAAGTGTACTCGTGAAGGGTACGGAGCACCCTAACTCGCGCACACGCGCGCACGCGCGTGGCGTAGGGGATGAGGCGCAATGTGGCGCTTTGATGGCGCACTTCGCACGCTCGCCGGCGAGCCTCTTGAGAGCCTCCTTTGTATTTTTGACCACGTGCGCGTGGTGGAGCATAAGGGCTGCAAGGACCAAGTGGTTGGTGACGTGGCATGCAGGCGCATGATCCTGGTGGGTCAGCGCGTAGTGGCGCATGGCGTGGCAGTCATGCGCATACGCGCGCGAGTACACGTGGGATGGTGGCGTGCACTCGCGCATGGAGCATGGGCACTGAAGTGACGTGCGCGGCAACCAAAGTGAGCCAATACAGCGCGACTGTGTGGCGTGCTCGTATGGGCTCACAGGTGACGTGGCACACGCCCGCATGGAAGTGAGCCAAAATGGCGCACGCGCCCATGAGCATAGAGACTTGCGCACGCACCAGTGTGTCTTGCCCGCACGCGCGCGCAGAAGCTTTTTGCAGTTAATGCCAGTGCAGTTACATTTCAACATTCGAAACTGACGAAGTCAATGGCTTTGACTGCGAATTAAATGACGAATTAAAGTGCATTGAAGACGTTTAATGCAAATTAATTCTTCCATTTAATTCGTTTTTCAGTTTCTTCAAGAACTGCAGTATAAATAGGAGTATCCTGCTACATATCAAGACTGAATTTTCACAGCAATCACAATATCTCTCTTCTGAATTTTTCTTCGTCTTCAAGCAGCAAGGTACACCTTCAGGTTGGAGTCAAGACCGGCAGTACAACTGTTAGGGCTGTTGTATCCTGGAAGCAAACGTGTTCTCCCGGGAGACACTAAATTTGTTTTAAGGGACCCGTGTCAAACACGATCCTCAGCCAAGAACACGAGTTCTGTTTATTTTTTCCAATTTTTCAGTTGTAATTGTACTGTACTTCTTTTCATTCTTTTCTGTTTCAGTAATTCAAGTTAATAAAGAATTTAATTTATTTTTGCACGAACGGATTCCTACAAACCTCACACCCTAATCCACTCAACAAACCTGAGTTCCGACGGGTCTAGAGAGAAAAAGAAGGGTTCAGATATAATTATTTGATAAGTAAAATATATCAGAGGTCTTTAAATGGTTGCTAGAACACCGATTTTGCATTAACATTAGATTTAAAAGCCTATTTAGCTTTTATCGATGAACATTGAAGCTTGGTCTTTAATAAACTCGATATTCATTTCATTTGCACTTATAGTTACTAGGTTGACTCATGACTGGTCGTCCCAAGACTTTTAGCATTTATTGTTTTTTTAAAGGTAAACTTCATTCACAGGAAAACGACGACCCAAACGGGGCCGCCAAAACAAAATTACATATTCACAAACGAGATCCAATCCCTCCACTCTAAACCTTTATACCTTGATCTATTTGAAAACCAAAAATAACTAAGAGCCTTTATATCGCTAATTATGCTATTAATAATACCGAACCATTAGAAAATTTGACTTTATTCCTAGCCCGCCAAATAATCCAGCACGTAATCATGATAATGCCATGTATCGCCTCCTTTTTCTTCTCCGGTAAACCGTTGTCGATGTGGTAAGTAAGAAGATCACGAATCGAAAAGGCAAATATATTGGGAATATTGCACCAATTACTAATGCCGTTCCAAACGTTCGAAGCGATGAAGCAAGCAATGAAAAGATGATCAGCCGTTTCGTCAGCAGACTGACATAGAGGGCAAACCAAGTCGCTAATGACCACGTTTTTTCTCCTTAAAGCCTCTGCAGTTGCCACTTTATCCAACTCCAGTCTCCAGGAATGGATGTTAACTTTGGCAGGAACCCAAGAGCACCAGTCCATAACGAAAGTATCTTCCTGCATTTGATTCCCGATCAGCAGATGTTTAACTGTTTTGACCGAGAAAACCCCATCCACAGCCGAAGTTCACTTCCACCGATCTTTCCCAGAAGAGATATGAACGCTATTGAGGAGATCTTTTAACTGATCAAGCCTGGACGCTAAAACATGATCCGACAGATCATTAGCCCAGCACCACGAATACCGATCCCCGCTGCTATACGAATTAAACCTGTTAGCAACTGAGGTTCTTTTGTCAGCTTCTATACTATAAAGTTCTGGAAATACCAGCTTTAAAGGATCATCTAAAAGCCACACATCGTGCCAAAAAGCCACTCCCTCTCCATTGCCGATAAAACCTTTCATGAAATACCCAAGCGGACGGCCTTCCACCTTTGTTTTAACAAAATTCTTAGCTATATTGTTCCAAACTCCGGAAAGAGTTTTTTTTTATAAGGAATACAATCCCATCCTGATCTACTTGAATGTAGAGCAACGATAACTTTTTTCCATAGATTGTTCTCTTCCGTCTTGAATCTCCAACCCCATTTAGTGAGCAAAGACTTATTAACCACTTCTAACTTATTTAAACCCAAGCCTACGTATTTTTTAAGACACGAAACCTTCTCCCAAGCAACCCAATGCATCTTTTTTTCTTCCCCAGAACCGCCCCAAAGAAACTTCTTTATCATGGCTTCTAAATCCGATATGACTTTCTTAGGAGCCTTATATAGAGAAAAATAATATGATGGGATACTTTCCATAACTGATTTGATTAACACCATTCTTCCTCCAATCGAGAGAAGGTGAGACTTCCATTTAGCAAGACGAGCATGAAAAATTTCAATAACCGGGTACCAATTTGAAATCCTATTCATATTAGCTCCAACTTTGAGCCCGAGATATTTAAAAGGAGGGCAATAGTGTTTACATCCAACTAGATTTGCCATCTCCTCAATTTCTCCCAAACCCACTCCAATACCAAACAGATAAGATTTATCGATGTTTATTTTAAGACCGGAGCATATGAAAAAACATCGGAGAATTCTCACGACATTTACTAGCTCACCTCTTGACCACTCTCCCATAACAATAGCGTCATCCGCGTATAGAAGATGAGAAATGTTCGGCCCGTTATTAGGAGTCGAAATACCTTTTAAAATCCCCCCATTCTTTGCATTGTTCAACATAACTGAAAGCGCCTCCATCACGACCAAGAAAAGAAAAGGAGATAACGGATCTCCTTGTCTCATACCTTTTTCACATCGAAATGTAAATGTGGGCGAGCCATTAACCAACACCGAAGAGTTAGCCGATTTCAGAATACCCATGATCCAAGAACACCATTTCTCATGAAAACCCATCTGATGAAGAATGTTCACAACAAAGTTCCAATTCACATTGTCGTACGCCTTGTCAAAATCAATTTTTAGAATGAACGCCTTGTCTTTTTTCTTTTTTATCCACGAGATAAGCTCATTAACAATAAGGGGACATTCCAAGATATATCTACCTTTAAGAAAAGCTGACTGATTCTCGGAAATAACCCCGTCAAGAACTCTCCTCAATCGATTGGCTAATACTTTTGAAATAACCTTACTAATAACTCCCACCAAATTAATAGCTCTATAATTAACGAGGGAAACCGGGTCTTTAACTTTAGGCACTAGAGCAATAAACGAGGCCCCACTACCTAAAGAAATCTCTCCTGTATTATAAAACCAATCAAAGATTCTCCGAAAATCATCCTTGAATATACTCCAAAAGTGCTTTATGAATCTAAAATTCATCCCGTCCGGACCTAGAGCTTTCTCTTCTCCACATTCGAAAACTGCCTCTTTAATTTCTTGCTCCAGAAACGGTTCAATCAAAACATTGCGATCCAATTCCGAAATCGTCTTAATGTTTGAACAATCCAACTTCGGTCGATTAGGCGATTTTTCTCTAAATTTGTCACGAAAAAAAGAGAGGACCTGCTTCTTGATCAACGCCGGTTTAGAACACCAATCTCCGTCTATGTTGAGCCCGTGGATCGAATTTGATGCTTTCCTGTTGTTAATCAAGGCATGGAAAAATTTAGAGTTCTTATCACCGTCTAAAGCCCGTCTCACCCGAGATCTTTGTTTAAGGTCCGAGTTCTTCCTATAATCCGAATCCTTCACAATTTTTCTATTCTCCGCCATAATCCACTCCTCGTCTTCAGTAAGATCCCTACTTTCCATGTCTTTTTCCAGAGACTCTAATTCCTCCAGAGCCAAATTCACGCTCTCTTTTTCTTTAGCCAAGAACTCATCCCTCCACACTTTAAGCCGGGCTCTAATGTGAGCGAATTTAGAGGTAAGACTAACATCCGGCGGATCATAGGCCACGAAGCTCTCCAAGGCATCAACGACAGCTTCTTCAAAACCTAGTTGGCCGATCCAAGAACTAAACACCCGAAACGGTCGCGGACCAAACTTGAGGTCAACAACTTCCAAAATGATTGGACAATGGTCCGAATGTCTACCGGGAAGCACCCGCACACACTATTGGGGCCAACCATTAAAAAATTCTGAACAAACCAAGAACCGATCCAATTTATTAAGTTTCCTTCCATTGTCTCTAATGCAAGTGAACTTCCGACCTTGCATAGGAAATTCTAACAACCCATTTTCGTAGATAAATTTGTTAAAGTTCTCTGCACATACGGCTTTAAACTTCGAACGTTTCCTTTCCTCCCGAGATCGAACAACATTGAAATCACCCGCTAACACCCATTTACCGTCTAACGTCTCAATCTGAGAAGAAACATCCTCCCAAAGTTGGCGTTTAGCCACGACACTTTGAGGAGCGTACGCATTTATAAGATTCAGAGAAACCCCACTGCCAACTAAAGCTCCTCTAACAATAAGAAAACTCCTGTTCTGAATGATATCTTCAACTTTGAAAACATTTGGATTCCACATCCAAATCAACCCAGCTAACAAACCCATTGAAGCCACACAGGAGAATTCAAAATTGTTATTTCCCCAAAAACCCACCAGACCTGCCTTAGAAACCGACTCCGATTTTGATTCTTGGAGGGCAACAGCCCCGATTTTGTTTGAAATCCTTAACTCTTTCACCCAATTCGCTTTGATACCCCCACTTAAACCTCTGATGTTTAAAGATAAAATATTCAATGATGCACGGTGTACTTACCTTCGCCTCTAATCGCATCGATAACAAGATCGTTATGATTGCTTAAATTAACTCTAATGATGTTCCCAATTCTAAGAGTTGCTTCGACCTCGTTTGAATCCTAAACGTCAAAAGTATCCGCAATTTCTTCCACATCTTCGTCCGTTGCAAGAGCTGCATCGACATCCAGAGGCTCAACATCATGAATGAAACCTTCATCATCTAATACTTGCTCCCTATTGTCATCAGAAACGAACTCCTGCCTCGTCTCCACATTCTCGTCCCTTCCTTTTTCTTGATCAGAGATGCCGGTCTTATCTCTAAGGTCCACATTCAGATCAAAATTAAAAACCCCACTGTCCCTGGGCCTCTTCCTGGGTCTTTTCTCCGAAATAGGACTGGACATCCTTCCTTGTCTATGGGCTTTAGACCTGGGCCTCCTAAAAGTATGACTCTTTTTGGGCCTCCCAGAAGGGTCCAAAGAATTAAAAAATAAAATATCCTTTCTAGAAGAATTATCACCTTTATTTAAAACCTGGGTCCCACTTGTAGGAAATGGCAGCTCTGTATTGATTGTCTGCGAGGCAATACTGCCATTCCCCAAAAAATTAACGTTCGGCTCAATGGGACTGTTGGTTTCCCCACGTGTGACATCGATATCCTCCTCCGACCTTCCATGATCCTCTCCCGCCTTTTGATTTTCCGTCTCTGGCCCCTGAGAACTTTTGGCATTCTGGTCATTACCGGAACAAGACTTTTCCGGCGACAGAGAAACATCGTCCTTTATGGACACCTTCCCCACAAAATCCGGGAACCAATCACTCATCTCTTCTTCGATCCAGACTCGGTACTGTTTATCCTTCCACTTCAACGTAACATGATTATGGATTCTATTGCCGTCTCCAACAAGTAACCCGATCCAGCTAACCGATAAATTTCACAGTCTTTCGCCTCCATCTGAGATCCATAAATAATCTTTCCGAAATGTTCCGCGATGTTGTTAAGGACATCATTATCCGCTAAATGAATAGGAACTTCGAGAATTCTAACCCAAGCAAGGCGTTTAAACGGTAGAGATTGACAATTCTAAACATCAAGGCTAGTGAACCACTCCTTAACAAAACCCCCTTAACTCTGCTCTCCAACAACAGCAAATTCAAATTCCTCAAGATCCGGAGGTCCTTACACCTTCCAATTAAGGCAAATCCGATCAATTCGTTAAAGGCTGTCGTCTCATCCGAAACTTCAATACAACAGTTCGGTACCGAGACCGTCTCAACGACGGGAGCTGATGAACTATGAACCTTATAGACGGGAGTAGAAGAACAAGGTTCCTTATTAAATAAATCACTGAAAAGCTTATCATTTCCTTTATTAATGAAATCATTGCCATGAGTCTTTGTTTCCTGACGAGGACAATGAGAAGCCTTACCATCCTTATCATTGATGCCATTCCTCTTACCACTGATTCCTTCGTTCTCCTTAGCATATCTCGCTAGTTTGGCAATGAGTTTGAATCCTCCCATTTTGGTACCATTGAGAGCTCGTTCCATTTCCTTGACATTAGACTCATTTTTAAATTTCACAAAACCAAATCTTCTTCCTTCCTTGTCTTTTTTCCTAGCAATATACACCCCCGAAACTTCTTCGAAAACCTTAACGAAGTCAACCAAATCCCAAGTGCTACAGCCATACGGAAGATTAGTAATATAGAATTTGGTTGTATCTCCATCGATATTCCTGACGTTTGCATTTCCTTTGTTCTTGTTTTTCTTCCTCGCCGGCACGTCGTTCCGCCTCTCTCCTTCATCCCCCACGAAGAACGAGATCTAAGATTAGTGCAAGGAGCGAATGGATGAGAACTAAACTAATTAGAATGAACGGACTACTCTAGATAGCTCCAATGAACTGATCGATAAGTCCCCCATGCTAATCAGAATTATTTCATCATCGTCGAGCAACCTCACCACTATCTTAGAGAGAGAAAGAGAGAGTACATAAAAGATGATTTAGCGTTTATTGTTTGACGCTCCATTTATTTATGTTGGCTTAAGTTTTAAGTTTAATGTATTTAGGTATTTGAAAGGTCAACAAAAGTCAAAGTGTAGGGTCAAGTTGACTAAACCCAAGTTTCTTTTTTTTTCTTTTCTTTTAACGGTAAACTTCATGTATGAGGATACTACACTCTACAAATCGGAGACTCTCATATTGCCCCACTTTGGCCAAGCTATGTTGTCTTAACCGGGCTCACGCTGGCTTCAAAGTTTGGCTTTTTTGGGCGTTCCCCCGGGAAACCATAGCGCCGGGTTGCACTTGACAGTCGTTGTGCCACCACAAGAGCAGAACTCTGGCGTAACACAAGGTGGGACGAAAACCTGGTTGGGCTCGGGAATCGAACTGACAACCTCACACAAGGTCTAGTCCAAATCCTTCATTGCCTATATCCACTCAAATATGACAGAAGTGGGAATTGAACTTGAGTCTCCATTAGAAAACCCAAGATTATTTGTGTAAAATTTCAAAATACAATCTTTAGAATACTCAAGAGACTTAGGTCGTGTTTGTTTTTTTCTAAAAAAGATCTGCGCAGTCTCTTCTGTCTGCGTCGCGCAGACCATGCACATGCATTGTCATCTGCAGAGTGTTTGATTTTCCGAAAACGTTTCACTAAAAAAACATCCAGGCGAGCTCTTTTTGGGGCAGACTTGGCCTAGCCACTTCTAAGATTTTCTAAGGTTTGCCGGGGGTTAAACACCGCCACCCACTACCACCGTCCACCACCACCATCATCCATCACCACCGTCTACCACCTACCACCATCGTCTACCACCACCGTCCACCACTACCATCCACCGTCCACGTCCACCACCCACCACCACCACCCGCCACCACTACCGTCCATACACCACCACCAGTTTATGTTAGAAGTTTACATACGTTAAAAAACAAATAGTCTTTTTCTTGCATTTGGTCCACCTCTTAAAAAACAAACACCTTAGTAGGGGTCACTTATTTCATTTAACGAGGAGAAGAATAACCTGATAAATTCGAAAAGTGATGACACTCTTGAATCATTATCCAATTCAAACGTATTCTAAGCATTTGAAGAAACCCTATTCTAGGTTAGTATGCATTCTCATGTGACGGGTGGTCCATAGGACAACCCTTAATGATGTTAAAAGATGAAATTATCCCTCACTTGATTGTGTAATTATCTTGAATTAGATAACTACGAATGCTTATGTTTCAGGTACAGTTCGGGAGCTAAAAGGGGATAAAACGCAGCTTTGGACAGTTTGGAGATGAACGGGTCATGCGTGGAAAGAATGAAGAAACAAAGCACATGAATCAGGGCTCCACCGTAAATTACGGTGGCCACCGTAATTTACGGTGGCCCTGAAACATGCCTGATGCTCACCGTAACTCAGGCTCATCCCAACGTAACAAGTTGAAGTCCACCGTAATTTACGGTGGAGACCGTAAATTACGGTGGAGGTGACGGAAAGATTCGTAACTGCTTGATTAAAACCGTTTTTGGGTGTCTTTTCACATTATCTCATGATTGGACGTTTTCTCTTAACATTGGGGGCGATTTTGGCTGGTTTTGCTTGGTTCCAAACATTTCTAAACAATTGGTTTGTGTTTTCGATTCATATGAACATTAATTGTTGTGTGATGATGATGTACCAAGTCATGCGTGGCTAAACTTTTGGTGATTATCCTAGATGTAAGGTTTGCTTTTGAAACACTAAGTTTGTGCTTGAATTTCTAGAATTATTACTTTGAATGTTTGTTTGAGTTATTATGGTGTTTGGATATTTGTTTGTAAATTGTTGATTATTGTTTGATGTTAATCTAAACCATACGTTCTTGGTGCCGTTGGCAATCGAGATATCATGGGAGGGGTTAGGGTTGGATAATTGTCAATTGATCATCGAGTAACAACCTCGCATTTTATAATCCGAGTACTTAGTTCTCCTTCATCACAAACAGATAATCAAACACGAACCATGTCTATGTGGTTCTTTCTAGTTAAGCATAAACATTAGTTGGATTAAAACCTGAAATCTAGGATGGTCGCTTGTTCCTAATCTGTTTACAAAACCAATCTTTGATTTGCAATTTAATTAGTTAATATTAGTTCTTAAAACCAAAACAATAAACTCTTGAATTTTAATTTCCGCAATTTTACTTTAATTTTAGTTAAAGTGCAAAGCTACATAATCGACATACTTTCCACATACTCCCTGAGTTCGATACCCATTTACCACTATCTATAGTTGTTATTGGGATTAAATTTGCGTGACCACGACATCACGTTAAATTTTGGCGCCGTTGCCGGGGAGTAGTGCGCAACGTGTGTCAGTTTGTTAGTTTTACTTTGTTATTTTCGGGTTTACACTGGTGTGTTTAGTGTGCAGGTTCTACAGGTGCATGCATACTAGAGGCTCTCACAAGTCGTCGCCATTGTCATTTGATCCAGAGATCGAAAGAACGCTAAGGCAAAACCGTGTTTTAGTAAGAGAAAACAGAATTATTGGTTCACCTACATCACCCATCACACCACGAAACATCATGCAAGAATCTCAAATACCACCTACAATGGGTCAAACGACCTCATCATTTATACCTACTTCCACACACCCATCACCAAACACAACCATACCTAATACCACTAAAATTCCTACTCCACCTCATGACACTACACCAACCAACACCACACAACCGATCACTACTCATGTTGAACCCAATCTTACTTTTAGCCCTTCATCCAGAATACCACCATTGTCACACTTCTTTCCCCCAACTACGGGTCAATCATCCTCTACTTACACAATACCACCAAATTCAACTATTGTCCATGCCACCTCTACATTTAGACCATCAAACCAATTGGGTTTTCAATACATGACTCTTCCATTTGGGCAATCATCGGGTATAGGAGGAGATGGATATGAAGAAGGATATGATGATTTTGAGGGTTATGAGGAAGAAGGGTATGTTTATGGGGGGTGAAGGGGAACAAGGAGAACTTACGTACGTGCCAGGGAAAACTCAAAGAATGCCAAGTGTTGGTGGGTTTCAACAACAACAAATAACCACAACACATTCGGCCAAGGCCACAAGGGCCAGAAGTGCAACACCCTATACCATTGCAACAAGTTCATCCGCACAATGTACAACCACAATTCCAAAGGCCGATTCAACACCAACTGATGCCACAACAGCAATTCCAACCACATGTACCACAAGGGCCTATGCAAAGGCCAATGGGTCCTGTTCGACCAAGGGTTAGGTTGGGTGTGCCAAGAAGGCATCTTAGAGAACACGCGAGAGGCATTGAAGCGCATTTAAGGCCGGTAATCACTCAAAACCCTTCACCGGTAGTTATTCCTCACAATGATCAAGGGATGACCTTTGAAGTGAGAACAAATTCCTTGCAAAGTTTGCCGAAATATAAGGGTCTAGCAACGGAGGAACCGTATTTTCATTTGGAGGCCTATGACTCAATTTGCAATACTCTTGGGAGTCAAGGTTTTTCGGCCGATGATGTCAAGTTAGTCTTGTTTCAATTCTCTTTGGAGGACAAGGCAAAGAAGTGGTTCTACACTTTGCCTTCAGCATCTATTTACACTTGGGCGGAGATGCAACAAATATTTCTAGATGAATTTTACACCGCTCAAAAGACCAACGATGCTAGGAAGGGGTTGAGAAGTTTTCAACAACAACAAGGTGAGATGTTTCATGAGGCCTTTGAGTGTTTCAACATGATGATAAAGAATTTCCCTCACCATGGGATTGAACTTTGGGAATTCATGAACGCTTTTCATGAGGGGTTTGTAGGACCGGTTTTGACACCGTTCGATTGCGTAACGAACGTTCGACGTGCGGAATCCGTGAACGTGCGTGACCGAACACACAATAACGTACTAGAATCGTGAATCTATTGAAATATATGACGTGTACGATACAAGAATCACGTGGAGAGAACTTTCTCTCTCTAGACTTTCTCTCTCTAGACTAGATCTTCTCCAATGTCACAATGAGCAAAAGTCTTACACTTTACAACTAAAGCTCCTATTTATAGCCCTTGGAATTAATGAGATTTCTCATTAATTACCAAAATGCCACCTTGCTACTTCTATCTAAATATTACAATAAAATCCTAGATTACTTTAGTATCAGCTACGGTTTGAATTGACGGAGGCGATAGACATTAATGCATCAACAAACTCCCCCTTGGATATTGCCGCAGTCAATCCGTAGTTAAACTCGTAGCGACTTGTCTTTCTCTCTCTCTTGATTCTTCTTTAAGATTTAACATCTTCAGCAAACACAGACTCCCTCTTGCTCAAACAGAATCCCGGTGGATCTGTCTTCAGCTTCAGCTCCCCCTTTCGGTAGTCTCTTCAGGCTCCCCCATTCGTCAAGCTTCCGTGCTTTTAGGATCGACGCCTGACTTTCCATAGCAACAGATTCTGAAACCTACATATCTCAACCTCTCGTAAGACAAAATAATTTTGACTCTAAAAGAATTCACTCAAAATTCTCAAACATATAACACACGATATTGTGATTCAAATTAATGAATCATCTAAAAATTTGAGGATTATCTTCCAACTTCTCATCATCTTAACCAAACCAATTGTTCATCTTGTTTAGCCTTTGAGATTTTGAATATCAGCTTTTCAACATCAGTTGTCGAAAATCTTTTTGGATTTTTCAAAATTTATGCTAAAACACACTAAAATCTTTTTGGATTTTGATTTTAATGAAAAATAGTAAAGAAATATTTACAAACAATATTTTTGTGAGTTTGTGTAAGAGGATCATATCAGTTTTTGAGACACATCACTAGCACCGTTAAGCTTTTAATCGTTTTAAGTTCTAAACGATTCACGTTGATTGACAATATAATTGTCCTCTTAAGCTCAATCTAAAAACTTTCGAAATGCTTACCGATACGTTAAGGTATATTAATTTTGCACTAAATTCTTATGGACCCCACGATCTCAGCATATCCCCTCATCATGCAATACACTAACTCAAGTAATGCCTTTAAACTTTCATCAACTGTGATATGTGCGAAAACAAAGCAGAATGTTTAAACATTAACAATCAGGTCGATACTTCCGTATACGCAGAGAAAGTCCAATGTTTAAACAAAATAAGAAAATAAAACAAGTTGAAGTTGTTTAGGCTTTAACCACCAGGTCGATACTTCCGTATACGCAGAGGAGGTCCAAAGCTTAAACGAAACACCAAAGAAAATAAAGCAGAACGTTTAGGCAACAACATCCAGGTCGATACTCACATATACGCAGAGGATGTCCGATGCTTAAACAAAATAAAGAAATAAAACAAGTTTAAATCTTTGTAAAATAAAATGCACAATCACAGTGAATTTTCAGCAAAGTAGTGAAAGTTCACAAACTTAACCAGTTTTATGCTTTTTGGCATTCAACGATTACTGAGTAGGTACACAATCACGAAGGACAAAACTAAGTACTATGCTTTCAACCATGTTTCCCACTAGAACTAGGCTTTTTTATTTAAGTTTGTATCGTTATCGCAAATCTACTAGTCTAGCTGAGCCTATCGTCACATCTTTTGTGAGACCGTTTATCACATTTGACATTTCATTTCTTTAGCATGCTGTGATAGTCCAACTGATTTACTATCATTTCCTCTTTTCTCAACAAAACTCATTTTGAATTTTTCAATGTTTTTGACTTTTTCAAATTTTCAAATGTTTTTGGATTTTCTAAAATTCTTACTCCCCCTAAAATGCAAACACATTTTAGGAAATTTGAAAATAAACTGTACAAAAACTTGACAACCGATATCAAATCACTTCAAATCGCCATCCACTTGGCATAAACAATCAGAACTCCCCCTCACAACAAAACTATTTTCCCATTATGATTTCAAAACACTTAAGTTTGTTTTAATCAAAATGGTTTTTCCGGAAAATTAGTTTTGTGTGTCGATTTACAAACATGGGGTTTCATCACATTGTCCTTTCACAATCCACTTGTAAGATAGTTAAATCAAGTACAACTTAATGTCCTTGATTAACCACTTGTAAGTCGAAATATCACAGTTACCAACCTGTGAATTTCTCAAGAAAGATGCCGATTCCTACTCCCCAATTACCAACCTGGGAGTTCCGGCAAGTCAGGATTTTCAATTACCGAAAGGTGACACCCAAGCCTGACCAGTCTTGGGTGCATCCGAGTTATTTTCACTCGGTGTGTCAGTTCTCTTCTTTGATTCATAAAATTCCTTTACCCCTTTGACTGTTCCGTCAACCATTTTTCCAAAAATGTTTAGAACATTGGGGTTAAAGGCTTTTTCAACATCAAAATCTTTCTTTTCAGAAAAAGATTGATTTGAAATTTCAACTTCGTCAACTTTTTGTTTATAATTTTCAGCTCGCAATGGTGGAAAGTTGATATCATCCATTAACGGCATTGAATTTTCACTTTTGAGCTCAACTTGTGGCTCCTCTGATTTTGACGAGTCAGATTCATCGCCAATATGTAGCTCCTTTGTTTCCGAAGAAACAAATTCATCGCTAACCACTTCAACCTTCTTTATCTCCTCTTTTGTCCTCAGATTTGCATCTGAAGAATTCGGTTTACTTGACTTTGTTGTCGAGTGAAACGATTCATCAGCACTCTTATTTGTTGTACCCGAGGACAAAATCTTCTCCAGATACTCACTCGCCTTCTTCCTCTTTTTCCTCAGTCTGTCTTTCTGCCCTTGTGAAAGCTTCACTTTCGTTTCTTGAACTTTAGGTTCTTAAACCTTCTGTTCTTTGGGCTTGACATTGACTGGTTTCTTTGGCATCTTCTGAGAATTAACCCTCAATCTTTCATTTGATCTCCTAGGGCAATCTCTGGCAATGTGACCTTTGATGTTGCAGTTAAAGCATCTCCTCGTCTCATAACTCCAACCTTGGCAGTTAACAGCAATGTGTCCTTGATAACCACATCGGTAACACACTCTGTTATCGTACCAATCACCATGTTCAGTCCAAATGCTTAAATCAAAACATTGTTTGGCTTGGTGATACTCTTTCCTCTTCTTGATTACTGGATTTGACTTTTGAGCACTGTGGTCCGACCTGCACCACTTATTACCAACTTTTTGTGAATTTTGGTTTTTCAATTTTTGTGGTTTTTTATCTTGATTGGATGATTGAACTGATGAGCTTTTATTGTTGTTTTGAAAATTTTTCGAATTTTTATCTTTTTGTTTTTGTTCCGCATTCTTCTTTACAGGTTTTTGCGTTGAGCATTCACCTTTCTCAGTAGAATGTAAAACAGTTTCTTGAAATATTTCATTGAATTTCAAAAATATTTTTCTTTTCTCAACTTCATCATCAGTTTTCTCATCACAATCTTCAATTTTGACTTTGTCAAAATTTGTGACATTGTCACTTATTGGAATTGAATTGATCGGTTCTGGACACACATATTGTGCAGAAATCACAAAACCTTTCAATTTATTTTCAAGCTCGTTGATTTTCTTTCGAGCTTGCTCACCTTCTTTTTCAAGTTCAATAATCTTCTGAAGATGAGAATTTATCATTTTTTGCTTTTCGATGTTGTTTTTGCTAAACACATCTCTCCCATCTTCAAGAATTTTTATTTGACTTTGAAATTCTTTTTCCATTTTTACTTTTTCATTTTCTAAATTTTGTTTTTGATTTTTCAAAAAATCTTATGATTTTTTAAGATTTTCGTTTTCTAATGACAAACTCTCTAAATCCCTCAAGAGTTTGGCATTTTCAGATTTCAAATTTTCACAGTTTAAGCACTTCTCTCCTGTATGATACTTCGATTTTCTAGTCTTTTGAAACTCAAGTTCTTGAGCTTGAATCTTCTCGATGAAACCACTAAGGTTCATATAATCAAAATTTGTCTTCTTCTTTAGCCCCATCAAATAGGTATTCCACTCTTCATATGGCAATGCGTCTGCCAATTTATTGTTCCATTCCTCATTTGTTTTTGTTATTCCCAATCTCCCCATTTCCATAACTAACTTGACATACCTTTCGATCAACTCCTCTCTAGATTCTCCCTTGATACCTGTAAAATCATCAAATTTGTTCAGTGTGGTATAAATCTCAGAATCCATGCTTCGGTATGAAAGATTCACGAAAACAGATTTTCGAATGATACGAGAATTCACACACTCTAAAATCCGTTCAATCTCCTTTTTTAAAACAAATGAATCAGATGAATATCTGATAAACCGGTGACAACAGATCGGGTGAAGATTCGTTTGTGCGTGTATCCGATGCTTTGACTTTAAATCACTTTGAATCACTTGATTTGTTATCTAAAATGGCCGACAAAAATGATAAGCTCAATTTTATAAGTCCTCAAAGTCTGCTTTTTATCTTTTTGAAAATGACCAACACCTTTTAACTATGATTGGGCCTTAAAATTTTTAGTGGGTCGGTGCACTGTTTAAGATACGTTTGATGATAGGGCCGGACCTAAGTGACTAAATCTGATTAGGCCTTCACTTCCACTAATCCAACAACATTATCAACAATATCTGATTGGGCCTTTATTTTTAGATCAAACCAAATTTTATCACTTTGCCGACAATGATTTTTACACCTCAAATATAATTGTGATTGGGCCGAATATTATAGTGAACCACTTTGGACGGTTTGAATATCTCAACTTTTAATCTGATTGGACCTCAACTTTGCCGACAAACTGAAATCTCAAACACTAGTTCCGACAACATCACATGCAATTCATTGATTATCTCAAATGTATTAAATGACCAACACTTAAATCTGAATTTATGATTGGGCCGCACAGTAAAGGATCACATGCACTCTGAAATATCAATTAATGAATCTGATGACTTATCGATTATGTTGGCAGGCACTTTCAAACCGAATAAAGCACATTCATTTAATCGATGCAACCTGACACAATATCACATGATCTCCTTTTCTCAACAACTGACAACCTCGTAAACTGTTTCACACTAATCCATGTACTTTCACGTGAAATCAGTACTGTCACGAGAGCGAATTCACAACTGACTGATAAGCGGACCTCTAATATGTCACAATAAGCGGACCTCACGAGTGAACCTCTAACGTGTCACAATAAGCGGACCTCACGAGCGAACCTCTAACGTGTCACAATAAGCGGACCTCACGAGCGAACCTCTAAGGTGTCACAATAAGCGGACCTCACGAGCGAACCTCTAACGTGTCACAATAAGCGGACCTCACGAGCGAACCTCTAATGTGTCACAATAAGCGGACCTCACGAGCGAACCTCTAATGTGTCACAATAAGCGGACCTCTAATATGTCACATGCGGAATCCGTTCGATTGCGTAACGAACGTTCGACGTGCGGAATTCGTGAACGTGCGTGACCGAACACACAATAACGTACTAGAACCGTGAATCTATTGAAATATATGACGTGTACGATACAAGAATCACGTGGAGAGAACTTTCTCTCTCTAGACTTTCTCTCTCCAATGTCACAATGAGCAAAAGTCTTACACTTTACAACTAAAGCTCCTATTTATAGCCATTGGAATTAATGAGATTTCTCATTAATTACCAAAATGCCACCTTGCTACTTCTATCTAAATATTACAATAAAATCCTAGATTACTTCAGTATCAGCTACGGTTTGAATTGACGGAGGCGATAGACATTAATGCATCAACAGGGTTGAGCGCCGAAGATGCTCGCGACTTAATGTCTATTACCGGTGGCACTTTTGGTACGAACTATGAGCAAGACGATTGGGAGTTCTTGGAGAAAATGGCAATTACATCTAAGAGGAAAGCTCAAGCATCAAGGAGAGCACGACCGGCAGTTACCCGAACACAAGTGCATGCGGTCGATGATGGTAATGTTCAAACCTCTAATCAAATTTACGATGTTTGTGCTATTTGCAATGAAATAGGTCATGCGACTGAAAATTGCCAAGGAATGGTGGAAGGGCAATATGAAGAGGTTCATGCTGTGCAAGGTCAAGGAGGGGGGTGGTAGAAACTATAACATGAATTCTAACACTTACCACCCCGGGTTGAGGAACCACCCAAATTTCCGATATGGGAACCCTTCAAATCAAGCTAACCCGAACTTTCAAGGTAGCCAAGGTAATTTCGGTTCGCGCCAACCTTATAACAACCAAAGTGGATATAGAGGTGGGAACAATCAAGGATACCAAAAACAATATCAAACGGGTCAAGAACAAGGGGGTCTTCGGGTGGAAATGAGATGATGGAAATATTAAAGAGCATGCAAGCGGAGATGCAAAAACGGAATCAACTCGATGAAGTTCGAATGCAAAAGGATGAGGTTGGTGACAAGAGCATCTAATCACTAACAACCCAAATGGGTCAATTGGCAACCGATGTGGCGGAATTGAAGAAGAGCAAAGGTCAACTTCCTAGCGATACCAAGGTAAATCCTTCACATGGTTCGTCACGAGGTAATGTTAATGTTCATCATGTTAGTGTTTTAAGAAGTGGAAAAGAATTTAAAGCCAATTTGTCACCCGAATTGGTTGAGGGGGTAGTTGAGGATGTCACAGGTAACGAAAGTGACGATGATGAAGTTTCATCGGTTAAACCTAAAGAATCAAATGTTAACAAATCGGGTTTGGGTGAAAATGAAAAAAGTGAAAAGGTTGAGGGTGAACCGAATCAAGTCCCGTTTCCATCGGCTTTACTTGACCCGGGTAGGAAAAATTTTATTGCACCAAGAGGTCCCCAAAAAGAAGAATTGTTGGACATGTTTAAACAAGTGAAAATTAATCTTCCACTACTTGATGCAATAAAACAAGTACCCGCTTATGCTAAATTCCTAAAGGAATTATGCACACAAAAGAGGCAACAAAAGAAGAAAATGCCTAAGCGGGTGGATTTAACTGGGCAAGTAAGTGCGGTTTTGAATGGGGAGCTTCCTCCTAAGCTCCAAGATCCGGGCACGCCATTAATTAACATACAAGTTGGTAATTTTCAAATGGCAAAGGCGTTACTAGATCTTGGAGCCGGAGTTAGCATTTTACCGGGGGGCTTATATGACCAATGCGATTTTGGTCCGTTAGCTAGGGTGGAGACAACGGCTGTTTTAGCCGATTTGTCTCATAAGCTACCTCGGGGGATGGTTCAAAATGTAATTGTTAAAATTGATGAGTTCTATTACCCGGTTGACTTTCTAGTCTTGGACTACTCGTCCGTGGACCCAAAACAACAACAAAATGTAATTTTGGGTCGGCCATTTTTGAGCACCGCGCATGCTGTGATCGATTGTAGATTTGGTACAGTCGATATGACTTTTGGGAATCGAAAAATGCGCTTAAATGTTTTTACTAACAATTCTAATGCTAATGGTGTTGATGAGTGTTTCATGGCAGATTTAGTTGACGGATGCAACCCGCATGAGTATGAGGAGGATGGTTTGGATGTTTGCTTGTGTGATTTTTCTGAACAGGTACATGCTTATGCACTTCGGGCTGAAGAGGAAAAACAGGATGCAATGGCCATGAAAGAAGGTCGACCGCCATGGACTCACCAATTAGAAAGCTTGCCGGTGGGGATAAACTTGGGTACTAAACCATCGTTAGAGGAACCGCCAAAGTTGGAACTTAAAGACTTGCCGAGCCACTTGAAGTATGCTTTCTTAGGGGATAATGACACTCTACCGGTCATTATTGCCTCTAATTTAGAGTTGGCGCAAGAGCAAGCATTATTGGAAGTGTTCAAGGAGAATAAAAGAGCTATTGGATGGACGATTGCCGATCTCAAAGGAATTAGTCCATCAATCATCATGCACAAGATAATTACCACCGAAGATGCGAAACCAACACGAGAAGCTCAAAGGCGTTTGAATCTGAACCTACGGGAGATAGTAAAGAAAGAGGTAATTAAATGGTTGGATGCGGGAATCGTCTATCCGATTTCGGATAGTGCTTGGGTGAGTCCCACCCAAGTCGTGCCTAAGAAGGCCGGTATTCAAGTAGTCAAGGATGAATGGTGAACAAATTGCCACCCGACCGGTCACCGGGTGGCGTGTATGTATTGACTACCGAAAATTGAATGCCGCCACTTCTAAGGACCATTTTCCCGCTACCTTTTATTGACCAAATTATTGAAAAACTGTCGGGTAAAAAATACTACTGTTTTTTGGATGGGTACTCGGGTTACAATCAAATAGCAATACACCCAGATGACCAACACAAGACCACATTCACTTGTCCATATGGCACCTTTGCCTTTCGGCGAATGCCATTTGGCTTGTGCAATGCACCAGCAACTTTCCAACGATGTATGATGAGTATCTTCTCGGACATGGTTGGAGAGTCGCTTGAAGTGTTTATGGATGACTTTTCCATTTTTGGCACTAGCTTTGAATCTTGTCTCAACGAATTACAAAACGTTTTAAAAAGGTGTGTTGAGAAAAATTTAGTTCTTAGTTAGGAGAAAATTCATTTCATGGTGCAAGAGGGCATTGTGTTGGGTCACGTAATTTCGGAAAGGGGAATGGAGGTGGATAAGGCAAAAATACGGGTAATAGCATCTTTGCCACCTCCGAAAAACGTTAAGGGTGTAAGGTCATTTTTGGGACACGCGGGGTTCCATAGACGTTTCATAAAAGGTTTTAGTGTTATCACCAAACCTTTATGCAACTTGTTATTAAAAGATGTCCCATTTGATTTTACTAATGAGTGTATGCAAGCTTTTACTGTTTTGAAGGAACATTTGGTCAAAGCTCCTATTTTGCAACCACCGGATTGGTCAAAGCCGTTCGAGATAATGTGTGATGCAAGCGACACTACTATCGGTGCAGTTTTGGGTCAACGGGTTGATAAAAAGCCGGTGGTGATTTACTATGCGAGCAAGACTTTATCCGAAGCGCAACTCAATTACACCACAACCGAAAAGGAGTTATTAGCGGTGGTGTATGCTTTGGATAAGTTTCGTGCGTATATTTGGGGGAGCAAGGTGGTGGTTTATTCGGATCATAGTGCGGTCTGATATTTGATGGAGAAAAAGGACGCGAAGCCTCGTTTGATTCGGTGGGTATTGTTGTTACAAGAGTTAGACTTGGAAATTCGAGACAAAAAGGGAAGTGAGAATGTAGTGGCTAATCACTTGTCTCGGATTCCGGTAGAAGGGATTGATGATGTTAGTGAAATAAATGAAAGGTTTCCCGACGAGCAACTCCTAGCCGTATCCACTTTTGTTGCACCGTGGTATGCTCATTACGTAAATTACTTAGCCACGGGTGCCATCCTAAGTCATTGGACCAAGAAGCGACGACAACAATTTATGGTCCAAGTGAAGTAATATATTTGGGATGAACCGGATCTTTTCAAGATTGGGATCGATCAAGTTATTCGGAGGTGTGTGCCCGAAACGGAGGTGATGGAAATTTTGACTCATGCCCACTCATCCGCATGTGGAGGTCACTTAAGTGGGCATAAAACGGGTTACCGGGTTCTCTCATGTGGGTTTTATTGACCCACAATTTTCAAGGATGCATGTGAGTTCGCTAGAAATTGCGTGAATTGTCAAAAAATAGGAAGCATTTCAAAGAGGGACGAGATGCCACTACAACCAATCTTGGTTGTAGAAATATTTGATGTATGGGGCATTGACTTTATGGGCCCTTTCCCGAATTCGAATGGTTTTCTATATTTTTTGGTAGCGGTGGATTACGTCTCGAAGTGGATTGAGGCTATTGCAACAAGAACAAATGACCACTCGGTTGTTTGTAAATTCGTTCAATCCAACATCTTTTCTCGTTTTGGTATTCCAAGAGTTATCATAAGTGATGGTGGTTCGCATTTCAAGAACTTCAATTTTGGGAAATTGTTGAAGATGTATAGCGTGAATCACCGGATTGCAACACCTTACCATCCGCAAACGAGTGGACAAGTCGAAGTGTCCAACCGTCAAATCAAAGAAATCCTCATGAAGACGGTTAGAACAGATAGGAAGGATTGGTCGAGCAAGTTGGATGATGCGTTGTGGGCATACCGAACGGCCTACAAAACTCCGATTGGCACAACACCTTACCGGATGGTTTATGGAAAGGGTTGTCACTTGCCAATGGAGTTAGCGCATCGGGCATATTGGGCTATCAAGACGGTAAATGCGGATTATGATGAGGCGGGGAAGATGAGAAAGTTGCAATTAAGTGAGATCGAAGAGATTAGAGATGAGGCATATGAGTGTGCATCGGCTTACAAAGACAAGCTCAAGAAGGTACACGATGCAAAGTTAAGGAAGAAAACCTTTGAAGTGGGTCAAAAGGTTTGGTTGTACAATTCAAGACTCAAGATGTTTGCGGGCAAGCTTAAAAGCAAATGGATGGGCCCGTATGTCGTTCGGCGAGTTGGGAGGTTTGGTGATGTAGATATCCAAGATGAGCAACCACTGAAACAACAAACGGTGAACGGTCACCGGTTGAAGCCATACTTGGAGGGGAACGACATCAACAACTTGGAGCTTGATAAAGCGGGCTACATTTTACGCCCGGTCGATGAGGAACAACCATGAGAGGCCCAGGTTTGGTAGTGTAAATAGTTAGTATTTTATTTTGTTTGTTTTGTATAGTGTGCACAATTACCGTACTTGCTTGAATCTTGTGTTTGAAACAAGTGTGGGGACATTCGGGTCACGAATTGCTCTAACATTGTGTTGAGGACAACACGAGACTTTCGAGGGGGTAGGGTAATTCTTACATGTTTTTGGAAAATTATAAAAAAATATAGAAAAAACTGAAAAAAAAAACTAAAAAAATACACTTAAAATTGCACTTTTAAGCGAAGCAGGGTTGCCCAGGTACCACCGTAATTTAAGGTGGTACCGTAAGTTACGGTGGCCAGTGAAAAGTTTTGGGCTTTACGGTGAAAACACACTGAGTTATGGTTAGGATTGTGTTCCAGGTTCTACCGTAAGTTACGGTGTTACTGTAATTTACGGTAGACCTGGAAATCTGATGGGTCGATCCGGTCTCTGCATTTATAAAAAAAAACAACAATCAGTCATGAGAAACAACCCCATCCACTCATTCCCTTTCACTTTTCTCATCTATCATTCTCATCTATCACTCTCAAGACCCACAAGATCTCCATAGCCTTCTTCAACCTTCAACCTTCCATATCTCTTTCAATTCTTGACCAAACCAAGTGAAATCTAGGTCTAACTTGGCTAATTTTTCACATACTTTCTGATTTTGAGAAGAGATTTGCGAAAAAACGAAGCTTTCTGGTCCGAATCACAAACCCTAGGTCCGAAAAGTTTTGGGGGTTTTTGAAGTTTTTGTTTCACAAGTATTCTATCATCCTCAAACAAAGGTATGGAAGTTTATTTGCTATGTTTTGATGATGCATTGTGAAAAGTAAGGTTATTTGTGTTATTCGCTCATACCCACTTGCTTGTTCTTAGATTTTGTCATGAAATTAGTTACTTGAACATTGTTATGGTTTGTAGATGTAGGTTTGATGTAAAGTAGTAAACTTTTTGTGAATCTCTACATTGTAGAGACAGCATGCCCAATTTTTGAAAAAGATTTATAAACTTTTGGTTCACTAGCATCTACAACCATAGTAACAAGCAAGTGCGGGGATATGTTGGCGAAAAAGGGTTTAATTTATTGTGTTTGGTTGTGTTGTTTGCTCTAATGTGTGTAGAAAAATGGTACGAACGAAAGAAAGAGCCGGAGCAAGTTCGTCTTCTTCGTCTAAAGATAAGGGCAAGCAACCGGAACAACAACCGAAAAAGAGGCAATATTTGGGTCGAGTTGATGAAAGTGAAAGCGAGGATGAAGAGATGTTCGAGTTGGACCCGGCTGAAAAGCCAAGATGGGAGTCGGGTCCTTTGGATGACCAACTGGAACATTGGCAACCGACACTCTTTCACGACAGTATGAATCGATTGAAAAACAGGGTTGCCGCATTTATTTGCGAGAGAGAAGTTTGTGAGGTTGAATTTAGTCCGTTTGGTGTGTTTGCCAAATTCCGCGCTCTAGGATGGGAATCAACAATTAGTTGTTATGATAAGAATAGCAAGAATCTGTTTATGACTGAAATTCAAGAATGGATGGCGATGTTGAAGTGTAACAAGTATGATCGGCCATCACAAATGAAGTTGACGGGTGTGGTGAATGGGATTCCAGTAGAGATGTCGTTTGACACACTAAAGAAATTGGGGAAATATGACAGTCTACCGGCTCGCGATTACATGATACCTAGTCTTGATGACCTTTTGCTTAAACCAGAGAAGCATGTTCATTGGAATGATATGTTAGCGGTGTTATTTTTACCCGGTACTTACAGTGGCGTTTTATACCGGAGGAACTTGAAGATAGAAGCGAAGTTGTTGCTAGCAATATGCATTTTAAATGTCATTCCGAGAAGAGGGGATAAGGAGCAAGTGAGGTACACCTGTCCTCTATTCGCTACTCAATGGGTCTCCGCATTTTCCAATCCGATATTTGATCATGAACCACCTCTGGATTTGCCGAAACAAGTTGGGGAGAGATATTGTCCCGTATTGCCGAATTATCACGGGATTGATGAAGCAGCAAAAGGCAATCACGTCAGAGGATAAAGGGGCACCAAAAAGGCATCAGCCTTTTACTTTAGACAAGTTGGGGATTGGTTGGACTTACACGTAATCGGAACGGTACCATAAACTCAAGTCGAAGGGACAGAGATGGAGAGCATTAAAAGTGGGTGCAAGGGATCTTCTACCGGGTGAAGCAGATGAGCTGGAAAGTGATGCGGAAGCCCCAAGTGGTGATGATGATTATGCGGACGAGCCGCATGGTGGAAATGTGGGCCAAGGGGGTTATGGTGGTGCCTTTTTACGATTATACGGAGCGTTCCTATGAGCCAAATTGGGCTTATGATGGCACGATGCAAGAGGTTATTAAAAACCAACGTCCTCCGGCACCCATTTTTGAGTCATGGTCGGGTTCGGAGCGTACGTTATTTGATCAAAATACGATGATGAGTGCAAGCATGGAGCGGTCTTTGAAGCATAACCTTGATCGTCAAGAGGCGTGGAATCGCACACACGCGTATTCCCATGAATTGGAAATGAATAATCGATACCATGATGATCAAGCAAGAAGAATGCATGCAGATTGGCACGTCGGGCGGCCGGTGGTTGTGGATCCACAACATGTGGATTATGCGTCTCTACCACCTTATGATGGTAGTGTTTCGTATCCGACCCCGCCGCTCCACCATTCACAGTGGATCGATCCGCGCCAACAAGAAGGAGCTCCACAACAAGGTGGGAGTAGTAGCGGTTCATTTGCATTTGGAGAATGGAATGACATGATGTCTTCCATTTTTGGGCCTCCGCAGCCACGCTATTACTAGTCAGGTCGTGTTCCTTCCTTGTATATTTTGTGAATATTTATTTAGTTTGATATGTTTATGGTTGGGCGGTTGGGTGGTGTATGTTTGTGATGTTTTGTTTGGGTGGTGGAAGTTGGCGGTGTGATGTTTAAAAAGAAGAAAATATAAAAAAAATATAAAATGAAAACAAAATACCAAAAAGAAATTTGTGGTTTGAGTGTTGAGCTTTTGGGTAATGTGAATATGTTTAGCGGTCAAAGCCTCCTAAAACCATACATTGGGGTCAATGTATTCCAAGTGTGGGGATGGGGGGAAATTTTTGAGGTTTTAAAAAAAAAATTAAATGAAGCGAAACAATGTGAGAATTTGAACACCCTAGATTAACCCCAATTGATGCACCGGCAACCCTTGATACCCCTTTTATTCTTGGTGAGAGTTCAAGCCACACATGTAAATAAATAATACTTATCTTTGATGAGAGTGGCTACGGGTGGGGGTGCATTAGAACTTGTGCCTTGATACGGTTTGAGTCCTTAGTTGGGCGTGAATGCGAAAAGGATAAGGGCATTTAGGTAGCCTCGTCTTTAGTGTGTGTGAGTGTGGGATTTGGGGGGTTGGACCTCATAAATTATATATATGAGCATGGTTGCGAGAGGGGCGGGGGTTTGGACATTTAGTTGCCCAATTTTGTGCCTAAAAGCCTATCGTTTGTTACCCCCTAGCTACTTACCTAAAAATTTACACAACTTGACCCGGTCTTATAGTGTTAGTGATTGTTTAGTAGTATGTAATTTTATTTGATGTTATGTTGAAAATTGTGTTTGAGTTATGAAAAAAAAAGAAAAAAAAATAGAGAAAAGAAAAAAAGAGAAAAAACAATGAAAAAGAAGTGATGTTTAGTTATCTTATATAGTAGTTTAGTTTGATAGTTATTTGTTTGTTTCTTTGTGTAATAAAAGACCGGGTTAAGTTTTCGCTACTTCATATATATCCCATTTCCTACCCATACACCTAGCCACGTTAAAACCTTAAAAGCCCCTTTGATTTGCATTCATGTTTGGCATGTGTTAGGAGAAGGATCGATTTAGGTACAAGCCTATAGTTGTGCAACCACCCGTTAGCCTTTGTGTGTCTAGCTTACAATTGCTAGTGCTTACTTGTTACCGAGAGGAGAGACATAGAGAGGGGTGCGTTATTTTGGGTGTTAAAAAGGGGTTTAGTAAGAGGACTACATGTTTCTGCTTGGTTTACATTGATCGCTTGTTTTGAAAACGGTTTGATGAGTTGCTTGGGACAAGCAACTGTTTAGTGTGGGGATGTGACGGGTGGTCCATAGGACAACCCTTAATGATGTTAAAAGATGAAATTATCCCTCACTTGATTGTGTAATTATCTTGAATTAGATAACTACGAATGCTTATGTTTCAGGTACAGTTCGGGAGCTAAAAGGGGATAAAACGCAACTTTGGACAGTTTGGAGATGAACGGGTCGTGCGTGGAAGGAACGAAGAAACAAAGCACATGAATCAGGGCTCCGCCGTAAATTACGGTGGCCACCGTAATTTACGGTGGCCCTGAAACATGCCTAATGCTCACCGTAACTCAGGCTCATCCCACCGTAACAAGTTGAAGTCCACGTAATTTACGGTGGAGACCGTAAATTACGGTGGAGGTGACGGACAGATTCGTAACTGCTTGATTAAAACCGTTTTTGGGTGTCTTTTCACATTATCTCATGATTGGACGTTTTCTCTGAACATTGGGGGTGATTTTGGCTGGTTTTGCTTGGTTCCAAACATTTCTAAACAATTGGTTTGTGTTTTCGATTCATATGAACATTAATCGTTGTGTGATGATGATGTACCAAGTCATGCGTGGCTAAACTTTTGGTGATCATCCTAGATGTAAGGTTTGCTTTTGACACACTAAGTTTGTGCTTGAATTTCTAGAATAATAACTTTGAATGTTTGTTTGAGTTATTATGGTGTTTGGATATTTGTTTGAAAATTGTTGATTATTGTTTGATGTTAATCTAAACCATACGTTCTTGGTGCCGTTGGCAATCGAGATATCATGGGAGGGGTTAGGGTTGGATAATTGTCTATTGATCATCGAGTAACAACCTCGCATTTTATAATCCGAGTACTTAGTTCTCCTTCATCACAAACAGATAATCAAACACGAATCATGTCTATGTGGTTCTTTCTAGTTAAGCATAAACATTAGTGTAGATTAAAACCTGAAATCTAGGATGGTCGCTTGTTCCTAATCTGTTTACAAAACCAATCTTTGGTTTGCAATTTAATTAGTTAATATTAGTTCTTAAAACCAAAACAATAAACTCTTGAATTTTAATTTCCGCAATTTTAGTTTAATTTTAGTTAAAGTGCAAAGCTACATAATTGACATACTTTCCACATACTCCCTGAGTTCGATACCCATTTACCACTATCTATAGTTGTTATTGGGATTAAATTTGCGTGACCACGACATCACGTCATCATGCTCTTATTGCGTTTTTTGAACTTATTTTGGGGTTTGACCTCTATAGGTGACACACAATTTTTGACTTCAAATACATCATTGATTCTTGAGTTAACAGTTATTTTTTTCTTTGTGGTTTGTCTACTTATATCAGTTCAGACTAAATTTCAAATTTTTACAATTTTTGTCCCTAAAAATCTTGAAGCGTGCTAATTCTGACAAAAAACTAACGCCGGTTAATTTTGTCTCTTTAATGAAGGGTAAAAAGATATTTGTACACTTTTATTTGAGTTAACAACCATTTTCATCTCTGTGGGTTGTTTAGTTATGCCATTTTTGTCCCTTGGTCACATGTCTAGGGTTCAGCTTTTCCGGCTACCCATGTGCGTGAAAACACAGCCGCCCCACTCACACAAATCTAGGGTTTCAGTGGTGGATGATGATGGTTGAGTGTGTAGCAGGGGTGGACAATGGTGGTGAAGGTTTTGCAGTAGAGATGATGGTGGTTGAAGGGGTAGGTTGCATGTGGTAACAAAGGCGGTGGGGAGTGGGTAATCAGTGGTGGGGAGTGAAGGTTATGGTGATTACCAATAGGAGGTGGATGGTGGCAAAAGGTTGTGGTCTAGTGGTGGGGAACTGTGGTGGTGGTGGGGGACGGTTAATCGAGTTTGGTGGTCAGGTGGGGATGGAGGACAATGGTGGAGGTGGCTTGCAAGTGGTTAGATGGGGATGATGGTGACTGGTGTCTTTGATAGTGGTCAGTGGTTAATTATGGTGGGGTTAAGTAAATCAAGGACGGATATTTGTTATTTACTCACTTAATAGCCTACTATATTTGACACATACTCTCGTACAGAAATCGGATCACATGAATCCTTTGTCGTGACTGCTGTCTATTTTGAAGACCAGAGCTTCACCGGTTCCATACCCAGAAAGATATTGTTGCTACATAATATTTAGTTCATTTTACTTTTTCTTGGTTTTGGATTTATGAATTATTGATTAAAATTGTACGTTCTTTGTTATGTTAAATTTCATAAATTTTTTTTTATCATAATGTAAGTCTTTGTTATGCTAAATTTCATAAAAAAATTTCATCATAATGTAAGTCATTGTTATGTTAAATTTCATAAAAAATTTTGTCATATTTTATGTAAGTTTTGTTAGTATCTCAAATATTTGCATTTTTTTTCTCTCATTTCAAATTTACATCAAAAATAGTAATTCAACATTATTCCGGATAGAGCACTAAAATACTAAGTTGCTGTATTTATGACTTTATTCTTTTGAAAACAGCGTTCGATTAATCATGCAACTTTTTTATAACTTTCTTGCCACAATCATTTTTATAAAAAAAAAAAAATACATATCTATACTTAATACCCGATTCTCTCTGACACTATAGACATATATTCTTTTTTTTTTTTTTTTTTTTTTTTTTTTTTAATGGCTAACGGTACACCCCTAACGAGATCGGGTTCGAGCCCCGGGCCCCCCCGAAGGTCCAGCCCTCACCAGACATACGCCGGTTAGTACTCAAACCCCCCTTAACTCACCCGGGCAGGAAACCGCCACAGACCGGGATCGAACCCGGGTCTGTGTGGAAAACCTACCCACCTCCACCCAGCTGAGCTGGGCTTCATTGGCATAGACATATATTCTTTTTTTTTTTTTAACAACAACAATCCAATATTCGATTTCAGATTTTAGTAAGAAAAGTTTATTGATTCTTTTTCATTATTTGTGTCTTACACACTTTGATTTAATTAATTATCGAGATGCATATCAAAACAAAGAGAGAAAATTCTGAATTTTATAGAAATGTTACAGAAAACTTATTTATATTTGAAACTGATGAGGTGGGTAGCTAAGCTTAATAAACTAACTATAAGAGCAAAAGTAGCTTAAAGGGTTGAAGGGTTAAAGGGTTCGGGTAGACGGGTAGCTGTGGTGAAAAGCAAAAAGTATAGGACAGTGACATGTCCCATCACACTTTACGTGTGACTCCTTCACTCAGCCGCAAAAGGAGACACGTGAGGAGAAACAATCTTTTACCCACAGGTTAAAGCATTCAACCCTTCAAAACGGGCAACCACCTCACTGCATACTTGGATCACTTAGTCAAAGGTTTCCTATCTTGGAATTATCCTTCTCTATAAATGACCACACCTGGTCATTCAACAGGACATTCTGAAAATCTGACCCTCTCTCTAGAATCTGCAAATTGCGTATTCTATTCTTCACATTCAATACAACTATCACATTGCATACACAGAATCTGGGTTGAGTCTCTCTTAACTTTGAATTCTAAGCAATTGATAAAGAAGTGATCCAACCCTACTTATTGCATACGTAGGGGGACTCGTAACCTGCGTTAGGCAAAACGAGACTCAGAAAGCCTTTTGCCTAACCAGTCTCTCCTCTATTCCTGGTCTTATATTTGTTGTAGCAACAAGTTGGCGCCCACCATGGGGGTATGCCACTAAGTTCATCTTTGAAGACCAGTAGTGTAGCTCAACCTTCGTTAAAATCATCATGTCTGAAGAAGAATCTCCGGGAGAGGTGAACCAAGTACCACGTACTTCCACACCTAGTGCTAGCCAAACTCCACCGGCTATGCCTACCTCGTTCTCAACTCTGGGAAATACCCTAACAGGGGTCACATATCCAGAGTTTACTTTTTTTTTCAGACACCAACCCCATCTGACCCCTCATATCGATGCAACGGACACTCCGACACGCATCGATCTAACACCAAATGGGGTTGCAAGCAACTTTCTATAGTTAAGGTCTCTCCTTAACCAGTACGTGAGCAGAGAAAGGGATAAGAGAGTAAGAATCAGGCTGGATTACGACGAGCCAGAGCCCTCATTGTCACCTGGGCCACCTATACCTCATTTTATAAGCTCACAACCTATCGTGTCAAGAAATGAAGCTGGTCCTAGTTACCCTCCTCCAAATCTAAGTCCGTATGCAGTAGCAAGGCCAGGTCTAACCACATTTCCTTTGTTCTCTTCCCAACCGGTGATAACCGGTGCAGCGTTGGGACATGAGTTAACCTTGGATTAGTTACTACAGTCACCAGTTTCAAGCCTTCCACCTCCTGTGTCTACTACATGGGACCAAGCCTTATCCGTTCTTCCCTTGGCACGAAGTGCTGCAATGAGTGCCCCTATGGGAATGAACTATATGGCCGCACTAGAAAGCCTTCAAGGCTTCAACCTCATGTCGTAGATAATGGCTCAAATGATGATAAACTTCCCTTGGCAGCATTTCATTAACCAAGTACTAGCCACCCAAGGGAACACCAACAACAATCCAGCCACAAGGGCAGAAGAAGACCTTGCCAAACCCTACAAGCCAAGCAATTTGTCCTGTTTTTCCCAACAAATAGCTGACTATGATTTCCAAACTCGGATTAAGATGCCATCTCACATAAGGGCGTATGATGGGATGGAAGATCCCGAAGATCACCTCCAAATCTTCACCGGGGCTGCAAGAATCAAGAAGTAGTCCAACGCCAACTGCTGCCTTATGTTTAAGCAAACCCTTGTGGGGTCTGCCCAAATCTGGTTCAATGACTTACCAGACAGAAGCATTCAAACCTTCGACGATTTGAGCAAAGGCTTCTTGGATAACTTTTCACAACAAAGGAGGTATGTCAAAGATGCAACCGTGATCTTCCAAATCAAGCAAAGAGATGATGAAAGCCTCAGAGATTTCATCGAAAGATACAAGAAAGAGGGACTGACATACGAGGGAGCTGACGAAAAGATGAGGGTTGCAGGCTTCATGAATTCAATCACCTTCAAGTATCTCATCAGGGACTTCAACAAGTGCCTGCACAAAACCCTTGAAGAACCCTTGAAAGGGCTGAAGCTCACATCCGGGGGGAGGAAGTTGTCGATATCAAGGAACAAAGAAAAAGGGGTCCAAGCTGGAGGAGTATGTAACAATCCTCAAATAACCCGACACCCTCATAATATTTCCGACGCCCTAGTATATTTTAAAATGTCCCAATATGTCTTTAAATACACCCCGTATGTGAAAACCGAACCCAAAATATATTAGATAATATTTAAAATAAATAAAACCTGATTTTTAAGCTGAGGCGGGCCGCGTTGACCCACCCCAAGCCTTTACGCGGGCAGTATCAGGGTTGAAACCTGATATCGTTGATTTCTTAAGTTAAGGCAGGCCGCGTAAGCTCACCTTAGCACTTACGCGGGCCGCGAGAGATCAACAACGCGGAGACACCAGAGGCCGACACGTGTCATCATCGTGTCAAGTCTATACGCTGATCCGGATGAGCTACGCGTTGACTGGAGTTTAACGCGGGCCGCGTAGACTCCTGTCTACCCTTACGCGGGCCCTGTGAAGACCAGATTTCAGCACTATATAAAGGAGGCCTCGGATCTCAGTCGAACTCGCTCAAATTTCATTTCTCAATCTCACTTTCTGAATAGTAGAGATAATACGTGGGTATTATACCCCCTAATAAGCGAGGTTCTGCTCCGTTGTAAGTATTATAACCCCGGTTTTGTAATAGATACGTTGCCCGATTGATTTAGGATTCCGTAATAACTGTCGTGGTTCTGCCCGACGTAGTTATTGGAATACCGTCTAGGGGAGGGTATCATTAATATTTTCAAAGGGTTATGATACTAACCTATGTACATTTGTATAAATTATAGATTATATCCAGGAAACCCTTACGCGAAGTCTAAGATAGCAATGTGAGTTTATCCTCTTTTTGTTAACCTTTTTGTAATATTTTACAAAACCTTAAATGTTTTACAATGCGATTAAGCGGTGATTGAGTCTTTGTAGTTCTTCAATTACTGCCGGTATGTTGGGGTTTTGTATACAAAATTTACTACACTGTGAGTAGTAAGTCGGGGATGACAGTACGTTACCATTGGACAATGAGTTAGCCAATGTGTAATATGACCCACAAGTCAGGTTTGACAGTACTAAAAGGAGTAATTGTGTAGAAAAAAACAATGTGATCGCTCTCAATACTGTTTTAATTGATAAAATGTTTCTTGATTAAACTGGGATTCACTCACCAGTATTTTCCACTGACAAATGTATTTAAAACGCGTTTCAGGTAACACAATGTGACAGCCAATTAGTAAAAAGCCAGCTGGAGAGCACTGAAGGCTTGGGAAAAATGTGGCTATAAAAGTTACCTAAAAGACGATGTTTTAAATTCAATAAAATAGGGTTTATCCCTATAAACGTATTGTAATAAGAAACTTGGGTTTTGCCCATGTGATTATTAATATTAAATATTATGGTTTTACTCTGATAAACATTTCCTAACTACGGTCCTGATGTAATTTCCGCTGCCAAATTAACAAACTGATACCACCGAAATTCTGAGTTCGCGTCTGCCCGTTCCCGGGGATCAGGGATCGGGGGTTGCGACAGGAGGTGGTATCAGAGCCTAGCCACTGGTCTACACCAAAGAAGTGTTATGCTGACACTTAAAATTTAAATTTTGTGTTAGGATTATGGAATACGTGCATATATGTATTTATTTGTTATGTGTTATTTGATTATTTGTTAGTTTACAGTATGAGTGATCAAGGACCCTCAGACATGTGTCGTCAATTGTCTGATTCACCTAGGAGTGAAGGTACCTCATCACAACCTACCCTTTCTGGGTATTCTGCTGATCAGGAAGAATGGATGTTTGCCTTTAAAGCTCAGTCAGAAGAGCCATTCCCTCATAAGAAACGAGGATGGTTCAGTAAGGAAGCCTTTGCACGTAGGAAAAGAATGCGAAAGTTGCAACAGCAAAGAGCCTTAGCGGCTGTTAAGCGAGAGACAGATGCCCATACACCGGATATGCTTAATAGAAGCCTAGCCAATTTCCATATCCTAGCCACAACTGCTGCTGACCCTAATCTGGAGCAAACAATAGCACCCCAACCACAATTGCAAATCCCTGACCAACCCATGGAGATAGAAAACCCTGAAAACCAAGTGGAGATGCATGACTTCAATCCAGAAGAAATCCCTAGGATACCTGCACCAAATCCCCTAGACCCAAATTATGATCCCAGGTGGGATGACGTTAGGGACTATGTGCAACGTTACCCGATCCATGAAGACACACCTATACAGAACATAGGAGCCTACCCAGGTATGGACCCTTTAGATCCCTATTACCACGATGAATATATTAGGGAAATCTTAGAAGATCCTTACCGATTTCAGGCACTTTCACCCCCATATCAGGAACCCGCACCCCAGATTCCGAACCCAGTCCTAGAACCTGCACCCCCAATGAGTGTAGAAAACGTGCAAGAACTTAGGACTTTTGGGGAGGAAATTTTAGAAAGCAGTGAGAGAATGAGACAGGTGGGAGAGCGTCTCGTATGGAAATACGATGAGCGCAATTTGGATTTTTGGATAAATCCATATCCGTGATGTGATGGAGGAGATGATAATAATATAATATAATAAAATAAAAATAAAATATGTGTGTACGGATGCCTATTACTATTAGTGTGATTCTATTTCTGTTGGTATTGTAATTTTTATTTCAGTACTAGAATGTAATAGATGCATAATAGTATATGAAAATAGAGTAAAAGTCGCAATGATCAACGTTTTTGGCTAGATTGCGTATCATGTGATTAACTATATTAAATATTATCTTGTGATATTAATATGGGATAAATGTTTAAAATTCAGATGGCCGACGAAGGAACTCAAGGAAATCTGAATGATGATAACCAGAGTAACATTAACGTGGTTAATGAGAATCCGAGCATCAATAACAATGGAAACCAAATGGATAATAGTGCCGTTCAACACATAGTTCCACAAGGAATCATAGATGCCATGCCATTTATTATTCAAACTATTCAAGAAGCGAATAATAAAAGTAAACATAGCAGTAAGCGACCAATCGAACCAGAACACAACATAAACAATGGCCCTGTACTTCAAGTACCCTTTCCTAAAAGAAGAAGAACCATGCCTTATGGTTGTTCTTATAAGGAATTCTGGTCTTGTAAACCGATAGAGTTCTCGGGTAATGAAGAACCTATTGCAGCTCTACGCTGGATAGCAAAGACTGAGGCTGTTCTGAAAATAAGCAAGTGTGCTGAGGAAGACAAAATAATGTTTGCTTCTAATTTGTTTAATAACTCAGCCTTAGAATGGTGGAACACTATCCTTCAGTCAAGAGGAACTGATAGGGTATACAATATGGAATGGGAAGAATTTAGGAACATGGTAGAAAGAAAATTCTGCCTTCCTAATGAAAAAGAACAAATAGCAAACAAATTCCTAAACCTTAGGATGAATGGAGTGGATAGTAAGGGGTACACCAAGTTATTCTTTGAATATGCTAGAATAGTACCAACCCTTGCATCACCAGAGCTAGTATTAATCTCCCGTTACATCTGGGGATTAATTGGAGAGATTAGACATGTAGTCAAGGAAGCTAGACCTCAAACCATAGAAGAAGCTGTAGAACTAACCAATACCTTGACAGATGAACTAGTCCGTACTAGAGAAGAAGATCAGAGGAAAAACCTAGCCCAAAGGCTTACTCAAGAATTCCGTTCTGGGAATTACAACCGTAGGAATATGGGTTCTACCTCTGCACCTTTCTGCAAGGTCTGCAAGAAAAAGCATTCGGGAAAATGCTCCACTCTTTGCAATTATTGCAAAATGCCAGGGCACAAGGAAGAAAATTGCAGGAAGAAATCCAGTAATGGATTATGCTACAAATGTGGAGAAAAAGGTCATATTAAGCCAAACTGTCCAAAGCTATCCCTAGCTGCAAACAACAAGAACACTAAAAATGCTAGAGCATTTGTTCTGACTGCAGACGAAGCTAAGATGATTCCAGATGTCATAGTTGGTACGTTTTTAGTTAATGATGTTTTTGCTAAAGTATTATTTGACTCTGGTGCAAACCAAAGTTTTATTAATACATCATTTTGCAAATTTCTAAACCAGTCATTAACTAAACTACCACAAGAATGTTTAGTAGAGACAGCTAATGGAGAAACCGTTAGGATTTCTGAAATATTGCAGGGAGCAAGCATAGAAATTTTAAATCAGAAACTTATTGCAAATCTTTATCCCATGAATCTGGCAGGATTTGATGTTGTATTAGGAATGGATTAGTTAATAACCAATAAAGCCAATATTTTATATGATCAAAAGTCAATTCAAGTAAATTCACCAACAGGTAAAATGATCACAATTAAGGGAGATAAACCATCTAGATCTACCAAATTTATCTTTGTGATGAAAACTGCAAGTTATATAAGAAAATGTTTTATAGTGTATTTGATTTCTATAATCACTAACACTAAAGGAAATGATTTAAAAGATATTCCAGTAGTATCTCAGTTTTCAGATGTATTTCCAGAAGAATTGCCAGGGCAACCTCCAGATAGAGAAGTTGAATTCAGGATCCATTTGATACCAGGAACGGCACCGATTGCCAAAGCACCTTACCATTTGGCACCCGCAGAAATGCAGGAACTGAAGAAACAATTGGACGAATTGCTAGAAAAAGGAATTATACAGCCAAGTTCGTCACCATGGGGAGCGCCGATACTGTTTGTTAAAAAGAAGGATGGATCAATGCGTATGTGCATTGACTACCGTGAATTAAACAATGTCACGATTAAGAACCGGTACCCATTACCAAGAATCAATGATCTGTTTGATCAACTGCAAGGAGCTCGATTTTTCTCAAAAATCGATTTAAGGTCAGGATATTATCAATTAAAGGTACAGGAAGAAGACATTCCTAAAACCGCATTCAGAACAAGGTATGGGCATTATGAATTTACTGTCATGCCATTTAGTTTAACCAATGCCCCAGCTGCATTTATGGACACGATGAACCGAATATGTAAGCCATATTTGGATAAATTCATAATTATTTTCATAGATGATATTTTAATTTACTCTAAGAGTAAAGAAGATCATGCAAAGCATTTGCACGCACTTTTAAGTTTGTTAAGAAAGGAAAAGTTTTATGCTAAATTTTCTAAGTGCGAATTTTGGTTAGAAAAAGTACAGTTTCTTGGACATCTAGTCAATCATGAAGGAATTCATGTAGATCCGACAAAGATCGAGGCGATTACTAAATGGAAAACCCCTGAGTCACCAACCGAGGTTAGAAGTTTCTTAGGATTGGCCGGTTATTATAGAAGATTTATTCAAGATTTTTCTAGAATAGCCATTCCCTTAACTAAGCTAACCTGTAAATCTGTTAAGTTTGAATGGGGATTAAAACAAGAAGAAGCCTTTAGAATCCTTAAGCAAAAATTAACTCATACACCCATACTAGCATTACCAGAAGGAGCTAAAGACTTTGTAGTATATTGTGACGCTTCTAAATTAGGTTATGGATGTGTGTTGATGCAACGAAAAAAGGTTATAGGTTACGCATCTAGACAACTTAAGAATCATGAAGAGAATTATTCAACCCATGATTTAGAACTAGGAGCTATAATTTTTGCTCTTAAGATTTGGAGACATTACCTTTATGGTAGTAAGTTTACCATATTCACTGATCATAAAAGTTTAAGGTATATTTTCAAACAAAAGGAGTTGAATATGAGACAAAGACGCTTGATGGAAATGCTTAGTGATTATGATTATGATATCCAGTATCATGAAGGAAAAACAAATGTAGTAGCAGATGCTTTAAGTTGAAAGTATCATGAAAACCCAAAAAGGGTACGTTCTCTTAAATTAAATCTACAAGTAGATTTAAATGATCAGATAAGAGAAGCACAAGAATCAGTAATCAAGGATGATACTGGAAAATTAAAAGGTATGCTAAAAGAGTTAGAACAAGGAACAGATGGAATTTGGAGATTCCATGAAAAGAGAATGTGGATACCTAAATTAGGAAATCTACGTTATCGTATTTTAGAAGAAGCCCATAAATCTAAGTATACGATGCATCCAGGTAGTGATAAAATGTACCAGGATTTAAGGAAAAATTTCTGGTGGATAGGAATGAAGAAGGACAAAGCAGCCTATGTTTCTAAATGTTTAACTTGTTCTCAAGTCAAAGCTGAACACCAGAAACCCTCAGGATTGCTACAACAGTTAGAAATGCCAGTGTGGAAATGGGAATTGATAACAATGGATTTTATTACTAAATTACCCAAAACAAAGAAGGGAAATGATACAATCTGGGTGATTGTAGATAGACTAACCAAGTCAGCTCATTTCTTACCAATGAAGGAAACTTTCAGTATGGAACAGTTAGCCAAATTATATGTAAATGAAATTGTTTCTTTACATGTAATTCCTTTATCAATTATTTCTGATAGGGATAGTCGATTTACCTCTCATTTTTTGTCAAGTTTCCAAAAGGCAATGGGAACCAAGTTAAAATTGAGCACATCTTATCATCCTCAAACAGATGGACAAAGCGAAAGAACAATTCAGACAATGGAAGACATGCTTAGAGCTTGTGTAATTGACTTTGGAGGTAATTGGGATGGTCACTTACCTTTAATAGAATTTTCTTATAACAATAGTTATCACACAAGTATCAATGCTGCACTATTCGAAGCACTTTATGGACGAAAATGCCGAACCCCAGTCTGTTGGGCATAAATTGGGGAAAAGCAACTATCTGGACCTGAGATAGTGCAAGAAATAACTGACACTATTATTTAAGTCAAGGAACGACTGAACGCAGCACGTGATCGACAGAAGAGCTATGCTGATAACCGACGCAAACTATGGGAATTTCAAATAGGAGATAAAGTATTATTAAAGGTCTCTTCTTGGAAATGAGTGGTAAGATTCATCAAACGGGGAAAGTTAAGTCCCAGGTATATTGGACCATTTGAGATTATTAGAAGAATAGGATCTGTAGCCTATCAGCTACAACTGCCAGAGGAAATGGCAGGAATACATGATGTATTTCATGTATCTAATCTCAAAAAGTGTTTAGCTGATAAATCACTAATAGTACCTCTTAAGGATATAGAGGTAAATGAACAACTCAAGTTTGTAGAAAGGCCTCTACAGATTGAAGACAGGAAAGTCAAGAACCTCAAGCATAAGAGACTAGTTTTGGTCAAAGTAAAGTGGGACTCCAAAAGAGGACCTGAGTACACATGGGAGCTTGAATCTGAAATGCAAAGAAAATATCCGCACTTATTCCAGTAGATCTCGAGGACGAGCTCTAAAACAAGGTAGGGAGAATGTAACAATCCTCAAATAACCCGACACCCTCATAATAATTTCAACGCCCTAGTATATTTTAAAATGTCCCAATATGTCTTTAAATACACCCCGTATGTGAAAACCGAACCCGAAATATATTAAATAATATTTAAAATAATAAAACCTGATTTTTAAGCTGAGGCGGGCCGCGTAGACCCACCCCAAGCCTTTACGCGGCCGGTATCAGGGTTGAAACCTGATATCGTTGATTTCTTAAGTTAAGGCGGGCCGCGTAAGCTCACCTTAGCACTTACGCGGGCCGCGAGAGATCAACAACGCGGAGACACAAGAGGCCGACACGTGTCATCATCGTGTCAAGTCTATACGCTGATCCGGACGAGCTACGCGTTGACTGGAGTTTAACGCGGGCCGCGTAGACTCCTGTCTACCCTTACGCGGGCCGCGTGAAGACCAGATTTCAGCACTATATAAAGGAGGCCTCATATCTCAGTCGAACTCGCTCAAATTTCATTTCTCAATCTCACTTTCTGAATAGTAGAGATAATACGCGGGTATTATACCCCCTAATTAGTGAGGTTCTGCTCCGTTGTAAGTATTATAACCCCGGTTTTGTAATAGATACGCTGCCCGATTGATTTAGGATTCCGTAATAACTGTCGTGGTTCTGCCCGACGTAGTTATTGGAATACCGTCTCGGGGAGGGTATCATTAATATTTTCAAAGGGTTATGATACTAACCTATGTACATTTGTATAAATTATAGATTATATCCAGGAAACCCTTACGCGAAGTCTAAGATAGCAATGTGAGTTTATCCTCTTTTTGTTAACCTTTTTGTAATATTTTACAAAACCTTAAATGTTTTACAATGCGATTAAGCGGTGATTGAGTCTTTGTAGTTCTTCAATTACTGCCGGTATGTTGGGGTTTTGTATACAAAATTTACTACACTGTGAGTAGTAATTCGGGGATGACAGTACGTTACCATTGGACAATGAGTTAGCCAATGTGTAATATGATCCACAAGTCAGGTTTGACATTACTAAAAGGAGTAATTGTGTAGAAATAAACAATGTGATCGCTCTCAATACTGTTTTAATTGATAAAATGTTTCTTGATTAAACTGGGATTCACTCACCAGTATTTTCCACTGACAAATGTTTTTAAACGCGTTTCAGGTAACACAATGTGACAGCCAATTAGTAAAAAGCCAGCTGGAGAGCACTGAAGGCTTGGGAAAAAATGTGGCTATAAAAGTTACCTAAAAGACGATGTTTTAAATTCAGTAAAATAGGGTTTATCCCTATAAACGTATTGTAATAAGAAACTTGGGTTTTGCCCATGTGATTATTATTATTAAATATGGTGGTTTTACTCTGATAAACATTTCCTAACTACGGTCCTGATGTAATTTCCGCTGCCAAATTAACAAACTGATACCCCGAGTCTCACAGTTGTTGAATGCACTTTTATTCTTTCTCTTTCCTCCCTTATTCTAAAAAAGGGAAAAAAGAGAAAAGAGGGGGCTGGTATTTAATTGTATCTCTAATCTTCTTTATTCCTTCCCGCGTCAATAACTAGAAAAAGGGGAACGTCAATGCATCCGGGAAAAAACGATTAATCTCTATCAATAAACCTGCCAAAGCACCGAACCATAGAGTACTTAGTACCGGTGCCACGGAAAGATATGTTTTTAGATCTCGCATTGAAAAACCTCCTTCATTTTATTGTAATACATAAGATAATACATATTGAAATGTACAATGATCTAGTAAATAAGATTTACTTTTTGTTAAATACAGAAAAAAACGACCGTTTCTTCCCCAATATTCCCCCACAAGACTCAGTTATTTTTCCTTGGGGTTCCGTTCCATATTTCATATAGATAGAAGTATTTTACTATTATTATATGTTAAATGAGACCAAAAAGACGAAATGGAAATAAAAATTCTAGATTTTAATAGAGGAGATAATGATGTGGAAAACAAGACAGGAATTCTCTACAATGACACTGTAGACCAATGAGAGAAATAAGAAATATTAGATTACATAGAGTTGACGAATGAGATGGGTTCATTAACAATTCACAGATGAAAAAATGGCAAAAAAGAAAGCATTCACTCCTCTTGTATATCTTGTATCTATCGTATTTTAGCCCTGGTGGATTTCTCTCTTATTTCAAAAAAGTCTGGAATCGTGGGTTACTAATTGGTGGAATACTAGGCAATCCGAAACTTTTTTGAATGATATTGAAGAAAAGAGTATTCTAGAAAAATTCATAGAATTAGAGGAACTCCTCTTCTTAGAGGAAATGATCAAGGAATACTCGAAGACACATCTACAAAACCTTCGTATAGGAATTCACAAAGAAACAATCCAATTAATCAAGATACAAAACGAGGGTCGTATTCATACGATTTTGCACTTCTCGACAAATATAATCTGTTTCATTATTCTAAGTACTTATTCTATTTTGGGTAATAAAGAACTTGTTATTCTTAACTCTCGGGCCCAGGAATTCCTATATAACTTAAGTGACACAATAAAAGCTTTTTCGCTTCTTTTATTAACTGATTTATGTATTGGATTTTATTCGCCCGATGGTTGGGAATTGATGATTGGCTTTGTCTACAAGGATTTTGGATTTGTTCATAATGATCAAATTATATCTGGCCTTGTTTCCACTTTTCCAGTCATTCTAGATACAATTTTAAAATATTGGATTTTCCGTTATTTAAATCGTGTATCTCCGTCACTTGTAGTGATTTATCATTCAATGAATGACTGAAAAATGATCTACCTAATCCAATTATAATGTTTCTTACTTTGCAGTTGTACCATTGAAAATCCCTTTCTATTTCTACCCATCCCGGAGATTCATCCTATATTCCTATAGATTAATCGAGTCAAATTATTCCAGTAAATAACAGAATCGTGGATCCAGTAAATAACAGAATCGTGGATAGGAAATTCCATTAGTGACCTACCCCAATTTATTGTAGAAATTTTCGGGATCAATGATTGGACCATGCAAACTAGAAATACTTTTTCTTGGATAAAGGAACAGATTACTCGATCTATTTCCGCATCGCTCATGATATATATAATAACTCGTACATCCATTTCAAATGCATATCCCATTTTTGCACAGCAGGGTTATGAAAATCCACGAGAATCGACTGGGCGTATTGTATGCGCCAATTGCCATTTAGCTAATAAACCAGTGGATATTGAGGTTCCGCAAGCGGTACTTCCCGATACTGTATTTGAAGCAGTTGTTCGAATTCCTTATGATACGCAACTGAAACAAGTTCTTGCTAATGGTAAAAAGGGAGGTTTGAATGTGGGGGCTGTTCTTATTTTACCAGAGGGTTTTGAATTAGCCCCTCCTGATCGTATTCCCCACTTGTCCGACTGTTGCTGAGCAGTTTTTGGATATCAAACGGACCTCCCCAGAAGGTAATTTTAATGTGGCCGATTTCCCTTCTTTTGCAATCAGTTTCGCTACAGCACCCGCTGCTCTAGCTAATTGTCCACCCTTTCCAAGTGTGATTTCTATGTTATGTATGGTCGTGCCTAAGGGCATATCGGTTGAAGTAGATTCTTCTTTTTTATCAATCAAAACCCCTTCCCAAACTGTGCAAGCTTCTTCCAAAGCATACGGCTTTCTGGATGTAGATGGTGATATCTATATAGATGGATCTTATCTATATGGTATAATGAAGTACCACATGGGTGGATATATAGGAATCAAAATCTGCCGAATCACTCATGTTATGATCTTCTACATCCTAGGTTTTCCCGTTCCATCATCTGGCTTATGTTCTTCATGTAGCATTCAGACCGAATGACTCTATGAAATTACGTTCGCGTCCGCCCGTTCCTGGGGATCAGGGATCGGGGGTTACGACAGAGTAGCTGCCCCAATAGAAAAAGGAGCAACTATGGTTCTTATGATAAACGTTCTAGGAACTCAGATCCACGAAGGTCTGAAGGCAGGAACCCTTCGAGCAGGGAAAAGACTATGAACTTCACGACCTTAACCAAAACTCCGCAGGAAATCCTTGCTACTGAAGAGGTAAAGCTTAGCTTCCGACCACCCAAACCTTTGCCCAAGAGCAAAAGAAATGAAAACTCCACTCAATTTTGTGAGTTCCATGAAGGAAAAGGCCATCACACCAATGACTGTTTTCAACTCAAGAAAAGAATTGAGGAAGTCGTTAAGTCTGGAGAACTACCCCATTTGGTTAAAGGGGTGAATGATAAAATGGCTGATGGAAAAAGCAAAGAGGTAAACATGGTGAACCTTGAAGGAGAAACCGCCCACAAACGGCAACGCTTGGAGGCTTGGGAGCTTCAATGTGTCTGCTTCCCACCACCTGAAAAGGGTCTTCTCTCGAACCCTTTTGTAGTGGAAACCATTATGGGAACAATCAAAACAAGTAAAGCTTACATTGATATGGGGGAAGCAACTGAGATAATGTTCGAGAAGTGTTTCAACCGACTTAGCAACGATGAGCGTTCAAGACTTCAACCTGCTGAGTCCTCTATTAAAGGTATAGCTGACATCCCTATCAAGCCTATGGACCCACTAGCACTTGATGTTTGCTTCAGAGAAGGAAAAATGGAAAGGACCAAATCGCTCACCTTTATCGTAATCAACATGCCTTCCAGCTATGATATTATCATCGGAAGGCCAGGGCAAAGTGAGTTTGGTATGGTTGTTTAAGTTGGTCAAGGTGTTGTTAAGTTTCCCACCGAAAGAGGAACTACAACCATTCAACCTACCCAGGAAGCCTTCCTGTTTGAAGGGGAAAGCTCAACAAAAAACGAAGAAGAAGAGCAAGGTTGGGTCATCAACCCTAAGTATCCCCAACAAAGGATAAGGGTAAACACCAATCTCACTGAAGATACACTCTCGTATCTCAAGAAGCTGCTGATACACAACATGGACATCTTTGCATGGTGTCCTGAACACATGACCAGTGTCCCTTGAGATATCGCCAAACATAAGCTCAAGATCCCACCAATGTGAAACCTATTGTTCAGCAGAAATAGAGTTTAGCCCCAGATCGGAGCCTGGCAGCATGGAAAGAGGTTGAAGGGTTGGTACAAGCTGGCATACTCCAAGAGGTTAAGTATCACTCTTGGATAGCCAACCCCGTAATGGTCAAAAAGCCCGACGGATCATGGAGAATGTGCATCGATTTCAAAGATCTGAACAAAGCTTGTCCAAAGGATTGTTATCCTTTGCCCGAAATTGAGCTAAAAGTGGATTTGCTCATAGGCTTCCCCTTCAAATGCTTCCTTGATGCTTATAAAGGCTACCATCAAATTCAAATGAAGAAAGAGGATGAAGAGAAGACAACCTTCCACACCGACAAGGGTATTTTTTGTTTTGGTCTGAAGAATGCAGGGGCAACCTACCAACGGTTGGTAGATAAAACATTTGCTGAACAAAAAGGCAAGAACATGGAAGCTTATGTGGATGACTTGGTAATCAAGAGTAAAACTGAGGGCCAAATGCTCGATGATATACAAGACACATTCCAGAATCTCAGGAAGATGAAATTCTCATTTGGTTTCGAAGAAGGCAAGTTCTTGGGGCATATCGTGGGCAAGCAAAGCATAAAGGCCAACCCCAAAAAGGTTAAAGCCATCCTTGATACAAGATCCCCACAAAGCAAGAAGGAGGTTGAAAGCTTGAATGGTAAGCTGGCAGCCTTGAAGCGTTTCACATCCAAACTCGCTGAAAAGTCCCTTCTTTTTTTCAAAACCCTTCAAGGGTGCACAAACAATATGGACTTCCGATGGACCAAGGAAGCTGAAGAAGCCATTAACCAAATGAAGCAGCACCTAGCTTCATTGCCTGCCATCGCCACTCCTAAAGCCAGGGAACTAATCTCTGTCTACCTGTCAGTTGCTGAGGAAGCAATCAGTGCAGTCCTGACCATCGAAAGAAACAAGGCTTAGGTACTTGTTTACTTCTTCAGTAAAACTTGAAAGTTAGCAGAGACCAAGTATCCACTATTGGAAAAACTTGCTCTTGCACTAGTGGAAATAGCCAGAAGGCTTCGAAGGTACTTTCAAGCACATCCTATATAAGTGTCACTAATCAACCAATTAAAAATGTGCTTGAAAAAGCCTGAAACCTCCGGACGTCTAGCCAAGTGGGCAGTGGAACTAGGTGAACACAACATCATCTACGTTCCAAGAAAAGCTGTGAAGGCCCAAATTTTGGCTGATTTCATTCTAGAAATTCCAAAGGAAACAATAACAGAAGTTAACACAGCCTCCACTAGACCTTCCGACCCAGATACCTGGAAGCTTTTTACCGATGGGGCTTCCAGCATTGAAGGGTCAGGAGCAGGCTAGTCCTGATCAATCCTAATGAATTGGAATTCACATACGCTCTCCGGCTTGAATTTCAGACTACCAACAATGAAGCCGAATATGAAGCACTGATTGCAGGACTCAAGCTAGCCAGAAAGATGGATGTCAAAAGGCTTCAAGTCTTCACAGACTCTCTACTTGTCTCAAACCAAGTAAACGACAACTACATAGCTAAAGAACCCAACATGAAGAAGTATTGTGAAAAGGCAAAGGAACTCGTGAACACATTTGAATCATGCACCATCAAACAAGTCCCAAGATCACAAAACAAGAAAGTTGATACACTAAGCAAGCTTGCATCACTTACCTTTGCTCATCTCACCAAAAATGTGTTGGTTGAAGTGTTGAAGAAATCATCCATTCAAGAACTCGAGGTACAATATGTGATCACTGAAGAAGGCCCAAGTTGGATGACCCTTTTGGTTAAATTCCTTACAAATGGTGAGCTGCCAAGTGATCAGCTAGAAGCTGAAAGGGTTCGGATCAAATCAAGACAATACATGTTGCAAGGAGATATCCTCTACAAAAAGGGATACCTTGCACCATTGCTTCGATGTGTGGGCCTAGAGCAAAGCCAATATCTGATCAAGGAAGTTTATGAAGGGATGTGTGGGGCTCATTATGGCCAAATATCAGTGGTTTCCAAGTTGATGAATCTCGGATATTTTTAGCCCACCATGCATCGAGATACAACTGAGCAGCTGAAAAAGTATGAAGCTTGTCAAATGCACGCCCCAGTGCCCAAAAGCCCAAAGCATGACTTGGTTCCCATCTCATCAGCCTTGCCATTCCACAAGTGGGGAATGGACATTGTTGGTCCATTTCCTCCAGCCAAAGGAGGAGTCAAGTTCCCCCTAGTGGTCATAGACTACTTCACCAAGTGGCCAAAGGTGAAGCCACTAGCAATAGGGGTGTTCATCGAATCGAATATCGAATTTTCGAATTATTCGAATCGAATTGTTCGAATAATTTTTATTTTTCCTTGAATTCGTATTCGATTCGAATTCGATTAAAACCTACCGAATTCGATTCGAATTCGTATTCGAATAAAAAACTCAATTCGTATTCGATTCGTATTCGATTAAAAATTCGAATTCGAATCGAATTCGAATAAATTTGAATTAATTCAGATTCTTTAAAAACATGTAAAAAAACATTCAAAATGAAACATTGATTTTAAACCAGCCATAAAGCACGATATCACATTAAAAAGTTACAAATAAAGTACCATAAGTATAAAATTCAAAACGAGAAGTCGAGAATAAGCACTCCACATTACAAGCTAATATTTTTATGCTTAGAAATCTATTGATAGATTTGTTACTTAGCTTTTAGTTATGGGCAATGTAGTGGGTTTGATAATGAGTAATTTTAATACTTGGAAAAAAATTTGAAAAAAATTTATAGTATAGCCTAATAAAAGTTATATATATTATATATAAAAATAATAAATAAAAGTGTATAATTTTTATTCGAATTTCGAATCGAATCGAATTTGAAATTATAAATTCGTATTCGATTTACTTGAGTCGAATTGAATCGAATTCGAATTCTTATAATCGAAACGAATTCTTGATAATTGAATCGAATTTAAACGAATTTCGAACTTTTCGAATTCGAAACGAATTCTGCACACCCCTAACTAGCAAAGATATCAGGAAAATAAGTTATCAACTTCGTGTGGGAAAGCATCATCTGTCGGTATGGGCTGCCAGGAGTATTGGTCACAGATAATGGGAAGCAATTTTCTGAGAAGCCTTTTAGCTCTTGGTGCAAGGAGTTCCGAATAACGCAAGTGTTCAGCTCGGTGGCCTACCCACAATCCAACGGCCAAGTTGAAAGAACAAACCGAAAAAATGAGCCACAAGAAAACTCCACACAGTCTAGTGTTTGGATCTGAAGCTGTAATCCCGGCAGAGATAGGAGTTACAACAAAAAAGATGTTCAACATTAATATAGAATCAAACAAGCAAGAGACGATGTTGAACTTGGAACTCCTAGAAGAAGCCCGAGACCAAGTAGCTATACAAGAAGCAAAATATAAACAAAAGATGGAATCTTACTACAATGCATGGGTAAAATACGAACGATTAAAACCTGGTGATCTCGTTCTTCGAAACAACGAGGTCAACAAGAAAGAAATCCAAGTAAAACTTGGCCCTAAGTGGGAAGGGTTGTACACCATCCTTGAAGCTCACAAAGGAGGATCCTACAAGTTGGCTGACCTACAAGGCAAAAAGCTTCCCCGGTATTGGAACGGTAAAATCCTTAAAAGGTTCCACGTTTAGACAAATGTGTTAGAAAAAGATAGCAAAGTGTTGTTTTTGTTCCCTTTGTAACCTACACACTTTGATGAATGAATGATGAAGTTCTTGTTAAAACTTGTCTTTCTATCCTATAATCAGGTTGAGAACCTAGCAAAAAACTCCATGATAAGGGTCATGTAAGGGGATGAGCTCCCAGGCCACATCGCTCAATAGGTTCAACAATTGAATGGACCTATATAAGGGGTGAGTCCTAAATCAATACAACTCCATGAGACTTAGAAAATTTTTCAAAAAATAAGTCTCATAGACAGGTTTGAACAACCTACACCAAATGTTCCTTAAGCCTTAGCAATGGCTTACGAACCAAAAACAAGAATAAGTAAAAGTCATAAATAGGATAGATATTATACCTTGTTGTTAAAAATATCATAAGGCTAAGTGACTGCAGCACTGAACCCTTTAAGGTAAAAATAACATAAGGTAAGCACACCATCAACAAAGACAACTAAAAAATAAAAACCCAAGGGAATGTAGAAAACAACAATGAAACATACAAAAGATAAACATAACATAACATAACATAACACAATTCAAGTTAAAAGTACCAAGGGCCATACAAGGCCATAAACATAAAACATTGTTTAGAAGCCTCAAAGGCTTTAAGCAACAAGGGGTCTAAACGGTTCCCTTGATTAAAAAGATGTTCAACACACATAAACCACAAATATTGTTCAAAATATGCTAAGAAAGATACGAATCAAGATACTTTCCTTACTTTGTAGCATTAGAAACGATCGGTTTTGCTGCATCATCCTTCTTGGCAGCAGCATCCTTTTTACCTCCATCATCATGAGCCTTCTTGGCCTTCCTCTTCTTTCTCCTTGCTGTAGCCACCTCCGAGGCTTCAAGGTTTGAATCCTTCGAACCATCCCCGCCTTCAGAAAAAGTATCTTCACTATCTCCGGAATGAGGGCGTTTCTTGGAAATGGATTTGAGAACTTCATCACACACAGCTTCATTTAAGCATCGAGGTTTCAAACCCTGCAAAACAGAAAGAGGTTTACCATAGCACTCGGACACTTCACCCACGTAAGGGTAAGTCAGACGCTCCATCTTCACAACGGTGTTCTTAAACACCTCGAAGGCTCCAGGCTGAAAAAGAGAAGATTTGTCCTTTGGAGACCCACCTACACCAGCATCATATCCAGCAGTATAACCTTGATGTCTTCCATGAATGAGAAGCTTCGAATAGACATCACCCAGGGCACTGTTAAACTCGGATGAATGAAGGAGGTAAGTAACAACCCGTTGAAAGCCTTGCATGATAAGCCACTTGTTGTCCTTAGCCAATTGAGCCAAGGAAGCTTCCAACTCCTCCTTTTCCTTCGTTGATGCTTCAGCTTGCTGTTTTAGCTTACCAGTCTCAACCTCATGTCTTTGACTCAACTCATGAACCTTCTTCTGTCAAGCCAACTCCTTCTCAGCAAACCCTTCTTTTTCATTCTTCAATGCAGCCATGTTAGCCTTCATGACCTCCCTCTTCTTCGAAAAAACTTCATACTCTTGCATCCGTTTTCGAAAACGGGCAATACCCTCAGGAAGCAGGGCACAAAAGTTGCAAGAAGCCATGATCATCTTGGAAGTCATTTCATCATCAACCATAGAAGATGAGGAAGCCCGAACAGCTAGAGGGGCAAAATGGTTGAGAACATCTTCACAAACGACAGGAGACTTTAAGGTATCAGAATTGGTAACTTTCTAGTCAGGCACATATGCTTCCCCTGAATCAACATTGGATGAACCCTCAATAGCTTTAGTTGAAGGATTTAGCCCTCCAACCTTTTTTCCTGCTGCCTTGACATCCTGACCCACTACCAAGGGTAACTCACACTTCTTCCCATCATCAGGAACTACTGTATCTTCCATCTCCAAGTCATCAGCAAGATCAATAGTTTGAAGGTTGTCCAGCACCTTCATGTAACGCCCCAAAACCAGAAATGTCTAATTCACTAGTATGTTTCCATATTATATGGTATAAGGTAGTTTAACTAACTTTTATTAAATAATCTAGTTAAAAATATAAGTTATGTAGTAAGGATTTAAGTTGTGATAAAAAAGGAAGTATGGCAAACTTGAGGGACTAAAATTGGTGAATGGAGTTTAAGTTTATAAAGAAAACAAAACAATAGAATGTGCAGGTGTGTGTTTCGTGAATGGAGAAAGGAAGAGAGGGGAAAACCCTCTCTCAAGAACAAGAATGCAAATTCAGCCCAATCAAAGCCAAAAATCGAATGAAAAACATTGCATGGATGAAGATTTCTCACCATCTATCTCTAACAAACATATGGTAAGTTGTAATTTTGATTTTCATGATTTTTGTATGAAGTGGTTTATGATCAATCCACAAATTTCTATGAAATTAAGCATGAGCATATGTAAGAATCACCATATGGAACATGAATTATACATGATTTTGAGGTCATTTGATGTTTAGAAGTAAAACCCACTTGTAGTAGTGAGAATGGTGATATGGATGAATCATCGATATTCAATATTTGTTTAATTTTGGTGTAGTATGTTGTATGTGATGAATTATTATTAGACAAATTGATTATGATGTGAAATAATTGAATGTTTAGTTGTAATTTATGAATGAGAACAAGAAATAGGAATATAAGCATGAAATACTTGTACAACATGCTTAAAAAGTAGTATGCCCACCAAGTGTTTGATGAAATGTCTAAATGGCATTAATATGTGATAGTGTTCACAAGTGCTGGATAGATGTGCATAGAAAGTGATAATTGTGTATTTGGTAGAAAACTATGTGACAACCCGCACTAAACCAGGTATCCGTACGACTTAATTAATGAATAATTACTGCTTAATTATTGTGCTTGTTTGAACTAGCTGGTGAACTGCTACTTGAATACTGATACATGCACTTACTTGCATCATACTTGCTTGCTGTCACTACATTACTTACATGACTGAACCTTAGTGACAAACATGATGCACAAAAAGCACAGTAGCACTATAACGGATAACCTATTGAACATGCTGATAAAGCCAGCATCAGGCAAACACTGCCTCTAAAGGCCTGTAAGAGCCTGAAATATTTTGCTACACTAGTGGTGAGTGTAGGGATACAAGGGTTGTAGAACTGCGTCTCTAGGAATAAGTCACTACGACTGGATGTGCCTAAAACGTACTCTAAGTACAAAACTCAGCACTTTACATAATAATTCAGCTTATAGCTACTAATAAAGTGCCAAAACCTGAGAAAAATATTACTAGACACTTTCCAAAGTGTCAGAAATGAGCAGTGTCACTAAAAAGAGTAATAACGACACTTTAAAGCTTTAGTAACGCTTTAACGGATTACTATCCAACCAAACAACCGGACTATACCCGGAACATGAAAATATTGTCATTTACACTATTTATCTTTTTCTGAGCCAGTTAGGGTCCCCGTATACCCTAACACCCGTCATAGCACACTGCACATTAGTAACCGGGTAAGACACTTAACTTAACTAACTAGTTCCTAATCATCTAGTTGGATTCGAACTAGGTACCCCCCCCCCCCCCAACCGAATCGGTCACCAAGTGACCCCACTCTTGTACCATGTTGATTTACTAAATCTTGTTTGTCTAATATCTAAATGACACAAGATCCTTTGGTTAATACACATATGATTTGTCTATAAGTTCATGACTAAACACAAGATTATCATTCATCACACCACACACTTCACAACTCTCCCTCTCTTTCTCTTTGGCTCTCGGACGAACCCACACCCACACATCCATCCATCCTTCGATCTTGTTCATCACATTCCAACATCATACAAGTGTCGAGGGTCGTATACAAGGAGTCTTGGAGCAAGCGGAACGCGAAGGACCTCTCTACTTAGCTTTTATCCACCTCTTTTGCGCATAGATTCTTCCCTAGCCTCGAGCTAGAGGTATAATGCTTAAAACTCGTTCTTGAACTATTCTAAAGTGGTTAAAAGGATTTTTATCGGTTAAAACTCGTTAACATGCAAGATGATGCTCTAAAGTTTACTTAAAACACTAAAAATGGTGGTTAATAGCTCATAAGTTGTGTAAATGATGTAGTATTCGAAATGTATGATTATTTAGGCCTGATCTATGATGTGGTAGCTCGGATCATCGTTTAACCCGGTTTGGTAAGATCATGGATCTTAACATAAGCTTGTTTTGAATAATACAAGGGTTAAAAGGTGAAACTCTACCACACGCGAATCATGAACTTGTGTAAAAGAGTTTTACTTGTGAAATTGTGTTTAAAACTAGCAGATCTACGCATCTGCAAGTGGTACTTTCAAAGAACCACGTATCAAAGAAATCATGTATTTTAAAAGATGGATTTTACACTAACACGCATGATTTTTATAAACCACAAGTGTGTAAACACTTGTGAAATGAAAAGATCCGACAAAATAACAGTTTTTGTAAAAGATGACGGAAAGTTGTAAAAATGGATTTTCTCTAAAAACGAGGTTTTTACAAGATCAAATTACCTTATATAAAGATCTACTAAATTTAAGGGGATTTACACCACAGTTTTGGGAAAACTACAAGTTCATGTAATTTTCGGCAATTTACACATATGTTGATTAGTTGTTGTGAGAAAAGTTGTTCTGATCAAATAAAGAAAATTGTTGAGTTGATTTGTTAAAGAAAATGATACGCTTGAAAGCGTGGCCACCTCCAGTTACAGAGGAAACTCTGGCGAAATTTTTCTAACAACCTAACACTTAGAACTATTTACACTCCAAGTGTTAGAATTATTTTTGGACATGTTTTCAAAATATAAATTTCGCCATGACTTTATTTACTAAATATTCGGAGGTGGGATTTTCACAAAATTTAACGTGATAAATATATATTTTTCACACACTGTTTATGATTATTTTGTGAAAATACATAAATATTATTTCTGGAGTAAAATAATATTTACGAACGTTAACGAATCCAAATTAATACGAACGCTTTCACCATAAATATATAAGTTACATCGGTAATTATATTACCACTCGATTGTTAAAACGTAACTTACGCACTTACGGAAATATTTTTGAACGCGTATTCTAACAACGTATTATTGGAGAAAAATTATGTGAAATGAAAATATAATATTTTTGAGAAAATACTTATATTTTGGAATTGGAAATATGTATATATATTAAGTGAGACTTAATGATTTAATTTGAACGCACATGTATTGAATCCCCCATCCTTGGGAAGGAAATTAACTACCAAGTATATACTGAATGTAAACACGAAATAGTTGTCTAACTATTTCCCAAAGACTTAAACTATAAAGCTAAGGCACGGCCGTCCGTCTAATAGAATTAGTACGTGTAGGTCGTCACACAGCTGCGTGAGCAGGAGATACTTGGTAGAGACGCTTCACTGTGAGTTCATGTCCCCCTTTTCTCTAACTGTTTTCAGTTTTCTTAACTGCGGGGGTGAAATACATGTTACTTTGATTACGAGTACTTTATACACGGTATGGTTAGCGTAAGGAGGTTTACTACTTAGATCATGTGAGTGGGTAGGAGCAATATGAGGCCATTAGTCCTCATGTCGGGACCGAGGGACAGGAGCGGTAGATCTATCTGGGTGTAGCGAGCCCAGCCCCAGGCCAAACTAGAAACGGACCTCGGGGTGACTTTTTCCAGATACTAATGCCGTGGCGAAATCTGCTAGGTTTGAGTCTCCCTATTTGCACTTCACATATATCAGTGGCCTTGCAAACCATTGGTGATCTCAATTCCCTTATTTGCTACATACCAAGACTATTTTTATACAAACAAAGGTTTACTTACTCACTTACACATGAACTCGCTCAACATTATTGTTGATTTTTCAACTTACATGTATTTCAGGAAATTAAAGATCTGGCGCGGTATGTTATGTTTTCCCGCTGCATAAGGGTTCCAAGGTCATCCCAGTTTAGGAAATGTGACTCTTTCCTGGACAAGTCACAAATCTTAAACTGCGTTTATTTCATGTTGATGTTTATGGTTTTCAAGACAATGTTTTACGTTATGAGGTTGTAAGTCCTTAAGACAATGATATGTTACTCTGGTTTTAAAACTTAATCGAATGGATGATCTTGCATGATGTTATTTCATATAGCTTTGTTATGGTTAAGCTATGGTATTAAGAAGTCACACCAAAATTAACTACGCTTCCGCAAAGCCAGGGTGTGACAAACTAACATTAGGAAGGTATTATTAGATGAAGTTAATGTGATGATTGAAGAATCATGGAAGTTACTAGTGTGAATAAAAATGATTAGTCATGTGTATGTATGTATTTAACTAAGTGACCATGTAATTATATGTGTATTGCATCATGAGTATGAAATGTATATGGTGTCATTAGAATTGTCTACTTTGATGATACGGATGATGTTAAGTCGAAAGTTCATATAATAAACTGTTGACTTTCTGAAAGTCAATTGTGCATAAGTATCAAGGTTAGACTTTTGTCACAATTGTAATGTTATAGAAAGTCATATGGTACATGATATATTAATAAGTGTTATACGTGACGACATAAAGAATTAGGTGGAATGAAAAGATGGAATTGTTATCTTATGCTTATGTTGTTGGCATTTGACTAGTAAAGGTCAATATAGAATATGAATGTGAAATGAATATAATTTAGAATGTGCATGTACGCTAATAATGTGGTAATCATAATGACATGAAAGTATAGGATCATCTCAAGGTGGGTGAAAGCATGGAAGGCTAACAGGAAGGATGCGAGGAAACAAGTACGAAACAGACGCTTAAGGTAAGTGATTCCCGCACTAAATTTATTATTATGTTATGAGTTTGGATTGCAAAAAGGATGGTAATCATGAAAGGATGGGTAAGGATTGGTGGAACAAAAGTAAGTAAGGTCGTATTGGGAAATATGTGGATTAGTTATGAATAAAAACTCTCGTTAAATTCAAACGGGTCAAAATGTAGAAAGTATGTGTCGGATGTGGTTTTTGAATGTTATGGTATGGGAACCATGTAAGAATGTTTAGGTAATCATATTACTAAGGTAAGTATTGTTGTAGGGGGCCATAAGTGGTTAAATATGTCGGAAATAACTTGGTAAAATCAAACGGGTCAAAAATCAAGGAAATATGATAAAAGTATAGATTTGATTATGGGGACATGGGGTAAAGTGTTAGAATGATTTGGGGGCTTGGAATAATGTTATTTTATTACTTTGAAGTTCAAGATGCGCGAACGAAGGCGAAACGTCGAAAAGAACGAAATCTAGCGTCGGTACTGCAGGGGCAGCGTCGCCGATGCTGGTAGCAGCGTCGCTGATGCTGGTCAGCAGTTGGCTGACGCCCTAAATTGATGTCTACACGCCAGCCGAAGCCAGCAGCCCTGCTTCTTCGTTTTTCTTCGATTTCGGACCCCGTAGACCGATTCCCAAGCCCCGTTAAACTTTCATAATGTACCCCAACCTTACCAAATAGTTTTGTGAGGTACGGGTGATTATAGAACTCATTTTTAAGCTCCCGAAATGTACCCCAAACTTATTAAAGAGTGTTTATGAGGTACGGGTAAGAATGAGGCGTGTATGCAAGTATGTGTGAGATGAAATAAATATGTAGGAATGTATGAATAGATTATTTGTATGTTAGTAGATGGAATTCATTAGTAAACATGAATAGAAATGAGTATACACGTAGGCTGGTATGTAAGATACTTATATGTATAGTAGTTTGTGACTAAGAATTGTTAATATGAATATGTGAGAATGTAAGTTGTATGCAAGAGTTGGATTAGATAGATTGTTTGCGTGTTATTGAACCATATGTATTCGAATGAGTGAGACTTATATGTAAGTATGTATGTATGGTGTAATTATATACATGAGTATTAACGATGCTAACTGGGTTGCTTTTGAGAATGAAATGAAATGCAGGTACTTATTGTTGACTTATTGAAGGTTAAACGCCGAGATGAAATGCTTGAATTTAGAAAGATAACTGAATGGGACGTATATGAGGATAGAATGCGATGTGATCCTATAATGATGAATCTTAAATTATATATAATGTCACAAAGTACTAATGATGTGAAGGTATATGGTGAATGCAGGTTATAGGGAAACACGGATCATGATCACGGGGTGTAAGCGGTCGAAGAATCGAGTCATAAGATTGATTGTACGTGAATGTGTGATTATGTAATTTAGTAAGCATAAGTTATGTTTTATTTCATAAATAAGAACGAAGATTGTATTTATTGTAAAAGAGTTATTTTAAAATAGACTTTCAAGTATGTCAAGACGTTTATAAGAAAGAAATTGTAAGGCTCGTATTTCCGTTGCGCCTTTATGGTTAGAACGTGTTTGGGTGTTACAAGTTGGTATCAGAGCCCTGGTTTGAGCGAAATCAAGTAGACATAGGTAAGTACTTGAACTCAAACTTGCGTGCTCGTGTGATATGGACCGTACAATTCGAGACTCGATCAAGACCCGAAGGTAAAACCGAATGAACACATGTATATGTACACTTAAATGAAGAAACTAACTGTGTGGTGTTTGTAAGGTAAGCTTAGATAAATAAGAAGGGTGATCCAAGGATGCAATCTGGAGCAAGCACCGAACCATGAGATTGTACTATCGGATCCCAGGTACACAATTTTAATAAGTATGAATATCAATATTGGGAGAGAGTCACCCAAGAAAGGATTAATGATAAATGAATAACGTTGATTTTGCTTTGGTGGGATCCGAATTAAAACATGGGGTCTGGTTTTCAAACGAAAGACAATGATATTGTTTTAGTAAGGATTTAAAGATTTTGTACAAACTGAAACTCACTTCTTCGGGCATAAGGTGATGATTACATGAAGGCACGAAACTAGTATGTAGATTGTGCGCCTGGCCAGTGCGCAAGAAGCATATGGCACTCGTGAGACCATGATAATCATCACAGGCATGTTCGGTAGGATTGAGGAGTAAGTGGCTGTACGGGAAAGGTATGGTTCCGTAAGTAAGAACGGACCAACCAAGTAAGAATGAAAAGTTTGAATCCATTGACGGATTCAAACATAAAAGAATGAAAAGTAAGAATGAAAGGTTTGAATCCATAGACGGATTCAAACATAAAAGAATGCAAAGTATGAGTGAAAGGTTAAAATCCGTAGGTAAACTCGGATCAAACTTATAAGAAATGGAACATAATAAGGAAAAGTGATATATGTAGGAAAATACGGATCTAATACATAAGAGTAATATGTAAGAATGAAAAGACTGAACTCCTTAAGTAAGCTTGAACAAAACATGTGAGAATGAAGGATCGGATTCATCAACAACTGGGAGTCGAGTGAGGATAAAGGAGGAATAGTACCTTTCTCCCCAACTAAGGTAAGTATAAACATAATGAGTAAGAGGTGATAATAGCATTGTCGGTTTAATCATGTCGCTTGACTAACGGAATGCATATGTATGTGAAAGTGCATGAATGAACACATGAGGGATAAGTTTTAGCTAACTAATAAAACGTAAACAAGAATGCATTAATAGATTGGTTTCTGAAAAGCCAAACGAAGTTGAGGTTGTTAATTAGAAATTAAGTAATGGTAAAAATAACATGAAAGGTTCAGTTTATTAAACAACCAAAACCGTCGAAAGTTTTAGTAGTAAGGAAATATTAGTTGCGAAGTGTATTGAATAAAGTTACGTGATAGAAACATTGTAACTTGACTCATGAGAAATTGGGGCGAATGACGGGCTAAGACTCGAGCGAATGGATTAAGTATTGATGGGAAAAGAAATTATTTGCAATATATGTTAAAATTATGAAATGCTATTTTGTAAGTATGTTCGAACTGAAAGTAAGTAGAACGCGTACTCCAATATGTATAAACGATAAGTAATAAGTGGCGGTTGACTTTGAAAAGTCAAAATACAGAAGTTGACAATAATTAATTAGCTGTAAGAATAATACGTAAAAAACAAAAGGTGCAATGTAGTATAACTTGTAAGTAAGAAAATTGTGAAAGAGATATAGGCGAATAAACACTGAATCGAAATGAATATTCGGATAAGAAGTGCTAATCGATAATTTTATAAATAAGAATGGTAGAATTCTTGGAGTAATGAAGCTAGTAGAGTTGGTAAAAAGTGTGCATTAGAAGGTTTGTACAAAAATCTACTGCAAAGTGGAGTGAATTTAAAGAATGTTCTCAATGATCGTCGGGTGGTACTGTATCTGAATGATTGTAACTGTGGAAATTTTGATAGAATATACAAGATGACAAGTACCGTTAGAAATGCTAACTTTGATGTTGTGCTTGTTGGCCATGTTCATCTGAACAAGACATTGTTGAAAGGATACACATAGGTGGAAGATCAACAAATGAATGGATGCGGTCAATCCAGGTGTTGCATGAACTCGTGAATATGAGTAAGGATCGGTATATTGAATGTTTGGCTTTTAATGGGTAATATAGAAGGAAATTATGTCATTAGGAGGAAATTTTGAAAATCCTTGAGTAAATTTTTAGGGTATTGGTTAAACACTCGCACGATGAACTCACACAACATACTTGCTTAGTAGGGTAAGTAGTGCGTGAAGGGAACTAAAAATAAAGTGATATCAATGAGATGATTAGAGGCTAACTTAAAGGTATGCATGGAACAAGTAACGATAACAACCGTAGAATGGTGCTTAATTCTCATGTCAAGTACGAATAAGTAAGTAGGGAAATGGTAGTTTTGTTGTAGTATAAAAAGATAATTAAATGAAGGAACGTTATGTATGATGATTAGGTTGACCCCTCATAAGAATAGGAAGGAAATTAGAAGGAACGTTAGTATTGGACTGACACTAATAAGAGCTCTAGATCAGATTCCGACTTTTATGTGATTATGAAAGGGAATCGCCTTATTTAAGACGGTAGAGACAAGGCGCACGATTATATTTACTTATGAATGAAACCTTTTGCAAAGATCCCGAAAGTGCTCATGTTGTAGTATCCACCTTGAGTGATTACAATAAAGGGGTAAGAGTATGAATGAGAAAGGTTTCGGGGACGAAACCTGTTTTAAGGGGGTAGACTTGTAACGCCCCAAAACCCGAAATGTCTAATTCACTAGTATGTTTCCATATTAAAATGTGATAAAAAAAGGAAGTATGGCAAACTTGAGGGACTAAAATTGGTGAATGGAGTTTAAGTTTATAAAGAAAACAAAACAATAGAATGTGCAGGTGTGTGTTTCGTGAATGGAGAAAGGAAGAGAGGGGAAAACCCTCTCTCAAGAACAAGAATGCAAATTCATCTCAATCAAAGCCAAAAATCGAATGAAGAACATTGCATGGATGAAGATTTCTCACCATCTATCTCTAACAAACATATGGTAAGTTGTAATTTTGATTTTCATGATTTTTGTATGAAGTGGGTTATGATCAATCCACAAATTTCTATGAAATTAAGCATGAGCATATGTAAGAATCACCATATGGAACATGAATTATACATGATTCTGAGGTCATTTGATGTTTAGAAGTAAAACCCACTTGTAGTAGTGAGAATGGTGATATGGATGAATCATCCATGTTCAATATTTGTTTAATTTTTGTGTAGTATGTTGTATGTGATGAATTATTATTAGACAAATTGATTATGATGTGAAATAATTGAATGTTTAGTTGTAATTGATGAATGAGAACAAGAAATAGGAATATAAGCATGAAATACTTGTACAACATGCTTAAAAAGTAGTACGCCCACCAAGTGTTTGATGAAATGTCTAAATGGCATTAATATGTGAAAGTGTTCACAAGTGGTGTATAGATGTGCATAGAAAGTGATAATTGTGTATTTGGTAGTAAACTAACATTAGGAAGGTATTATTAGATGAAGTTAATGTGATGATTGAAGAATCATGGAAGTTACTAGTGTGAATAAAAATGATTAGTCATGTGTATGTATCTAACTTAGTGACCATGTAATTATATGTGTATTGCATCATGAGTATGAAATGTATATGGTGTGATTAGAATGGTCTACTTTGAAGATACAAATGATGCTAAGTGGAAAGTTCATATGATAAACTGTTGACTTTCTGAAAGTCAATTGTGCATAAGTATCAAGGTTAGACTTTTGTCACAATTGTAATGTTATAGAAAGTCATATGGTATATGATATATTAATAAGTGTTATACGTGACGACATAAAGAATTAGGTGGAATGAAAAGATGGAATTGTTATCTTATGCTTATGTGTTGGCATTTGACTAGTAAAGGTCAATATAGAATATGAATGTGAAATGAATATAATTTAGAATGTGCATGTATGCTAATAATGTGGTAATCATAATGACATGAAAATATAGGATCATGTCAAGGTGGGTGAAAGCATGGAAGGCTAACAGGAAGGATGCGAGGAAACAAGTACGAAACAGACGCTTAAGGTAAGTGATCCCCGCACTAAATTTATTATTATGTTATGAGTTTTGATTGCAAAAAGGATGGTAATCAGGAAAGGAAGGTTAAGGATTGGTGGAACAAAAGTAAGTAGGGCCGTATTGGGAAATATGTGGATTAGTTATGAATAAAAACTCTTGTTAAGTTCAAACGGGTCAAAATGTAGAAAGTATGTGTCGGATGTGGTTTTTGGATGTTATGGTATGGGAACCATGTTAAGTTCAAATGGGTCAAAATGTAGAAAGTATGTGTCGGATGTGGTTTTTTGGATGTTATGGTATGGTATCGGACGCTGGTCAACAGTTGGCTGACGCCCTAATTTGCTGTCTACGCGCCAGCCGACGCCAGCAGCCCTGTTTCTTCGTTTTTCTTCGATTCCGGACCCCGTAGACCCATTCCCAAGCCCCGTTAAACTTTCATAATGTACCCCAACCTTACCAAATAGTTTTGTGAGGTACGGGTGATTATAGAACTCATTTTTAAGCTCCCGAAATGTACCCTAAACTTATTAAAGAGTGTTTATGAGGTACGGGTAAGAATGAGGCGTGTATGCAAGTATGTGTGAGAATGAAATAAATATGTAGGAATGTATGAATAGATTATTTGTATGTTAGTAAATGGAATTCATTAGTAAACATGAATAGAAATGAGTGTACGCGTTGGCTGGTATGTAAGATACTTATATGTATAGTAGTTTGTGACTATGAATTGTTAATATGAATATGTGAGAATGTAAGTTGTATTCAAGAGTTGGATTAGATAGATTGTATGCGTGTTATTGAACCATATGTATTCGAATGAGTGAGACTTATATGTAAGTATGTATGTATGTATGTATGTATGTATGTATGTATGTATGTATGTATGTATGTATGTATGTATGGTGTAATTATATACATGAGTATTAACGATGCTAACTGGGTTGCTTTTGAGAATGAAATGAAATGCAAGTACTTATTGTTGACTTATTGAAGGTTAAACGCCGAGATGAAATGCTTGAATTCAGAAAGATAAACGAATGGGACGTATATGAGGATAGAATGCAATGTGATCCTATAATGATTAATCTTAAATTATATATAATGTCACCAAGTACTAATGATGTGAAGGTATGTGGTGAATGAAGGTTATACGAAAAAACGGATCATGATCACGAGGTGTAAGCGGTCGAAGAATCGAGTCATAAGATTGATTGTACGGGGATGTGTGATTATGTAATTTAGTAAGCATAAGTTATGTTTTATTTCATAAATAAGAACGAAGATTGTGTTTATTGTAAAAGAGTTATTTTAAAAATGGACTTTCAAGTATGTCAAGACGTTTATAAGAAATAAATTTTAAGGCTCGTATTTCCGCTGCGCCTTTATGGTTAAAACGTGTTTGGGTGTTACACTTTATGTCGAGTAGAACGACGAGTAGACTGCTTTGATGCAGGAGCCTTCACAAAACCCTTCACGTTTGGAACACTAACATAATCTGAACCCTCGAACCTATGCTCAGAACCCCTAACCACAACATCTTCACCCTCAGCAGAAGCAGCATCGGCAAATCCAACATCCGACGTATCATCACTTTTGATAAAGTCCAAAGCAGACATGACTGCAATTGAAACAGGGAAAAATAACATGAATGACAACATTATAAAAACAAAAACAAAAAGTTAGAAAAACAAAATGCATATCCTGACCATCCCTCATGAGTACAGGATCTCGATCCAGTTTATCACATAATTTGCTTATTCCCATTAAAACCAATAAAGGTTCAGGAAAGGGACGAAGCCTAGAAGTGCAGGCCCTAATGGATTTTAAGAACCAACTGTCTAATTAAGAATTGGAGGGTTCAAGTTCATTAAGGACGACATTAGGATGCCTCCAAACCATTTTCAAGGGGAGAATAGACTCCGACACCCAAAAGAAACGGTCTTTCCATGAACCGAGAGTGGTCACCATGGATGAAATCAGACAAGTATCGACTTGGGATGTCTCAAATGTAAACCAATCACCATTCTTCGTGTAGGATGGGATTCGATCTAAACGAGTCGATCAGAAGAGTTCTCGATCAATACGAAAGGTGGAATCAGACGTATTGATGTTAAAACAGCTAGATTCACACGTAGAAACACTTTAACTGTCGATTAGATTGATTTGATAGTGTTTACAGATCATACGACACTTCGGCAGCACTTCGTCTCCGGAATCAGAAAGTTACAAATGAAGACCCAAGACCTCCTATTTATAGGAAATGCCAGGTCGTACGAACCAGACTCACCAGGTCGCACGAACTGGCCAGGTCGCATGAACCTGCTAGGTCGCACGAACTTGGTCACCTCGTGAGAGGTGGCTAGTTTAAGCATGATTCCTGATTCTCTCGTATTACGTGTCCTGGTCTATCTATTCTATTACATGACTCGATACAAGATGAAGTCAACAGACATATGCACTAACACTTCGCTAATCGAAAGAAACGGTGAAAGGACAATAAAGACGGGTCATACCCCGCAGCCCTGTACAAGACTTCAAAGTGCAAAACCCTAGCAAGACCTTGAGGGTGCAACTGACCGAAAGAAACTCGATAATACTCCAATATGTTGAGAACAAAAGTGGAAAAAGGATGACGAAGGTTCGAGAATTCAAAGTGTTTGCAATATAAAGCAACAGAGCCCTTCGGACATTGGTCAATCGATTTATCCAAGCCCAGAGCCTCCAGATTAAACCGTAAATCAATCCCCCATTTTTGGCAAAATGCCTCAACTTCTTCTTGTGTGAGACAAGAAAAGCTTGTGGATTGATCTTTCCTCGCACCCATCAGAAAAGATGATCGAAAAAAAAGTGAAAAGGGAAGATGAAACTAACCTGAAGAACAGAGGAATTATTGTGATGAAACTTGAAACGAATGAGCAAAATTGGTAAAGTAGTTGCCTCTTGATAAATGAGAAGATAAATAGGCCTGACGGTTATCATCATTAACCTATGGTTCAATAACCGACGTCTGCAAGAAACCGTCACGTCCGTCAAATCAACTGCCTTTTCAAATTCAAATTCACAGTGATTTCACCACCCAGTACACGAAGCTTGGAACCTTTCAAGCCTTGAAGCCTTTAAGCTAGCTAAAAAAAATTACACAAAAGTCAGAAGCCTTTGGGCTTACACCATAAATACCTCTGACTTGGGGGGCTGATGACGTGGGTAGCTCAAGTTTAATAAACTAACTATAAGAGTAAAAGTAGCTTAAAGGGTTGAAGGGTTAAAGGGTTCAGTTAGGCGAACAGCTGTGGTGAATAGCAAAAAGTATGGGACAGTTCACACTTTACGTGTGACTCCTTCACTCAGCCCCAAAAGGAGACACGTGAGGAGAAACAGTCTTTTACCCGCAGGTTAAAGCCTTCAACCCTCCAAAACGGGCAACCCCCTCACTGTATACTTGGATCACTTAGTCAAAGGTTTCCTATCTTGGAATTATCCTTCTCTATAAATGACCACACCTGGTCATTCAATAGGACATTATGAAAATTTGACTCTCTCTAGAATCTGCACATTGCATATTCTATTTTTCATATTCAATACAACTATCACATTGCATGCACAGAATCTGGGTTGAGTCTCTCTTAACCTTGAATTCTAAGCAATTGATAAAGAAGTGATCCAACCCTACGTATTACATACATAGGGGGACTCGTAACCCGCGTTAGGGAAAACAAGACTTAGGAAGCCTTTTGCCTAACCAGTCTCTCCTCTATTCCTGGTCTTATATTTGTTGTAGCAACAAAAACCCAAGGCTTTGTAATATAGTGATATCAAGATGTCTTAATAAGGTATACATGTTGAAGTGTGTGAGTTTGTCAGTGACTATTTTTATTGAAATTTAAATAAAAGTTACATATGTAACTATGTATCTTTTGCATTATATGTGCGCGTACGTGTATGTATTACACTACATGTGGTTCCTGAATACATGAATTCACGATAGTGTATTCACTAATGAATACATTACTTATTGATATTGATAAAACTTTACACACTATTTGAATAATTATTTATGGATCATGAGCATGTTTTAGTGTATTTATTTGTGAAAACATTATTTAAAGGTTAGGAGCATACTTTAACGTATTCACTAGTGATGCACAATTTGTGAGAAAGTTATAAATGTGGTCAAAACAAGCCTATCATTTAGTAAATTTTTTTCACTAGAAAGGATATATGTTATAGGTGAAGGATGAAGCACGATATGGTGATGTTGCATTGGGGGATGGAGGGGGAATATTGTGCCTTTCCCTCATCCTGCGAGTTTACAGGGTGTGAGGGATCCCCATCCCGCTCATCATGCAAGCTTCTCTCTCTCTTGGTTTAATGATATAAAAAATATTGAAAAAGGGATGAATGGTGATGGACACGTATAGATAAGTTAAATGACGCGAATGAGGGATGGGAAGAGACAATGATGTGACCTTGAGGTAGAAGTGAATTTGGAAGGATATGGGATGGGTATAACGCATAACCTAAATACGATATATGTGTGTGAGTGTGTATTTGTATTTACTAGAGAATATACTCTAGTTGTAATATACTATTCATTATGTTTGTTTATATTCACCGGTAAATACATAATAAAACAGTTCAACTCGTTTAGAAACCACAAGACACTGACAAACGATGTGCATTTACAACGTATTTGCTTGAGTTGGGGGATGATGCAGAGGTGAGAGAGAAGAAACAATATGTTGAATTTGTAAAAGGACGAGGCTGATGTGGCACGAGCAGCGATGCATTTATCCCCTTCCATTAGTGATTGTTTTATATATGTAAAAAACGTAAGTGGATTTAGCTCCATAAATACATAACAATGATCAAAATTTAGCAAATGAGTCACACTTAAACTAGATAGTAACCTAGAACCAAATACAAGAAAATTAGAGTTAAGGTCAAGATTGAATTGAAATTTGTTCCAATTAGTAAACATAAAATGATTTGTGTAGTCAAAATCAAATTCGCTTTTCGTTTCGAATCTAGAGATTAATCGCATAGGTCATTTGTAGAAACTTGCGTATTGTCTTCCGTCTCTAAGATTTGGTTAACACTTGATCATAACTCAATGTTTTCCAACGAGTATTAATAACGTGTCATTGAGTAGCTCAAAACATTGACTATAGCCCATATATGTAAAACTGAAAGTCTTGATTGAGAGAAGAATCTAGTGTTTATTGCTCAAAGATATGATATATGGATTTAGAAGCAGACGTAAAGAGAACAAACAAATATCGTAGAGTAAAAAGTCAGGTTTACTCTTGTAATATATAACCATGTGAATTCCAACCATAGATTTAACTTTGATCTCGTGGTGTTATACGCTTGGGTTATAACCTGATAGGTAAAATTATCCTATAAAGTCTCCTAAATCTAGGTAGTGTACAAAGACAAAATGGATCGCAAAATATAACACAATGTCAAGGAAAAAAGGCAAAATGAATCACATAAACATACATAATGAAAAAAATAACACTGTCAAATAAAAAGACACAATAATTAAAACAAAAATTCCAAAATCTACAAGCTAAAAATCTAAAAGCGAATACCCAAAATCTAATATCATAGAGTTCGATGAGACAGTTTTAATGCCGTCAGAATGAGTTCAATCGGATTCCTTTTGATACCCTACATACGACTTCAATCCACCACTTGTTGCCTAGTGGTAGGGTGACTTGGGTTCTCCAATGAAGACTCAAGTTCAATCCCCACTTGTGTTACTTTGGTGGATAAGGGAATGATAGATAGAGCCTAGCCTCCTTGCAGAGGTGTCAGGCTCTATCCTGAGCCCACTCGGGTTTTCGTCCCACTGTGCGTTACGCTAGAGATTTCTGCTCTTGTGGTGGGACAACGACTGTCAAGTGGCAGCCGGCGGTATGGTTTCTCGGGGGAACGCCCAAGCCAAACTATGTGTTGGAACCTGAAGGTTTATACATAGAGGGTTATAATAGTTCAGGGGTTGAGTATGTAATGTTTTGTTTTGTTTTGTACATGTTTGGGTTGAATTAGCTTGTAATGGGTCTTACTGGTTTCGAGTTGGGCCTAAGGGGTTTCGACCCAATTAGTTTAGTATATAAGTAAACCTCAAACTTATGTTTGAGGTTGATCAGTGATTCGAAGATTAGAGGCCAGCCGAAATCATCAAGGAGTCTTGTCTCAGTCTCGTTTAATGTTGAATGCAAGAATCCGGTTTGTGTTTATTTATCATTCATTGTGTTGATTTCGATTTATATATTAGATCTTGAATCAACTTGTGTTTGGTTTCCGCACTCTCACAAGTTCTTGTTTGATATCATTGAAAGATCCTTTTGGAACTTATAATTGGTATCAGAGCCAAGAAACCATATCTTGGTTCGGTTCGATATCAAACAGATTCAAGGCTGCCGTTATTGTTATACTGATCATGTTTGCTAAGTGTTTTTCAGCGATTTGTGATTTTTGCATACTTTCTGATTTGGAAGTGTTCATGTGTTCGTCTGAAGTTCATCATAATTGCTGATTTTGGTTTATGTTGATTCAGAAAGCTGTTTGCTGATTTTTTGGAAAGTTTGTTGGTGATAAAATTCAAAAGATTTCAAAATCTTTGAATTTTAGAAGGTGCTGAAAATTAGGGATTGTGAGTCAAAATTTTATCTCACAATCTGTTTTGCAGGTCTGGACTCTCTATCATGAAGTCTCGACTTGTCTTCTTCACAATTTCGACTAGCAACATCAACAGTCTCGACTCAACAGTTTCGACTTGTCATCTGTGGCTTCAAGTCATCAAGGTCTCGACTCGCAACCAACTTGGTTTTGAGTTGTAGCTTTTCAACTCGAAACAAAGGTCTCAACTGGCAGTCTCGACTCGCAACCGCTGTCTCGACTCAAGGATTTGCTACTCGAAACCTTGGTCTCGAATCAAGCCTTTCTCTTTGATATTTGCTGATCTCGACTCGCAACAACAGATCTTGACTCAAGGATTCACTACTCGAAACCTTGGTCTCAACTCACTGTCTCGACTCGAAACGACAGATTGCAACGAAAGTTTGATTTTGGACTTTGGACTCTTGGACCTATTGGACTTAAAATTAATTAATTATGAAAATGACTTCAAACAATCAGATTGTTGACTTGGCAGCCATGAATAAACATCAAGAATTGGACTCTATCATTGGGACCACCACTCGTGTTCCCAGAATGTTAGATGGAAATGACTACCCTAAGTTGTCACACCCCAAAAATCCACACGCGAAGTATCATCGCATGGAGGCGTGACATGACCAGGATCAAGCCACCAACCATATTGAACAATGTAATATAATAAAGATAAACCAATCACAATATAATTGGTGTCCCAAAATAAATTAACTAAATCCAAGTATCAGCGAAAGCATAAAGTGTAAAACCAAATTATAAGTTTTAAAGTTCAAATGTTCCACATGGAACTCAACATTCCATGTCCCACAACGACTCTTCCCTATGCAAGCTCCAGCTAAGTACCTAATGACCTGCAAATCATGTAGTAACGAGTCAACAACAGAGTTGAGCGAGTTCACAGTTGGGTGTTTGTTTAAGTTATTCCAAAAACATAGTTTCCTTTAACTGGCACCCTTACCGTGGGGGCTACCCCATATTTGAAAACGTGTTTTGTTTAATCCTGTTTACTCTGGCAATCCAGCCGTAAGTGCTACCCCATGTTTACACTACTAGACTCGTTACCATATCGACCGTTTACTTTAGTCATGTTTATTTGCCCTTAGCGTCAATGTCTATCATCATGGACGTGCCCAGATCCATTAGTTCACGCCCGTCCTCTGCGGCACGGGGTTAGGCTTGTCAAACCTAAATAGCGCTATCTAACTAATGACCCGCTCACCATTGGCCCGGCGATTAAGTCGATATAAAAGGAGGGACTTCGTGATAGAGTTTTGGTCTAGTGAAATTTAAACTGTCCAAGAGGACGAGGAATTACATTTCCTTAACCCGTACTATCCTACCCAAGAAGGACGAGGAATCCATATTCCTTAACCCATTCCCAACCCACCGGGAATTACCATGCTTTGTAGAAAGTGTGAACTCACCTTAGGTTAGCTCGGCAGATACACGAAAGGTCAATCGAGCTGCTAAAGGTCAACCACGTCCTAACACGGTTACCATACAAGTCAGTTCTAGGCTCAAGTGGTGCACTTACGTTTACACAGATTTAACAAATCAAGAACATGTAACGATCATGGCATACATGGCATACACATAGAACACTTTAAACGATAATTGTTTAGCATACACATGAAGCCCAAACATAACTCGACCCAACATGTTGTGCGATCCACAGCATGTTGTGCGATCCAACATAAGCCCGGCCCAATAACATAAGTAATCCAATAGCATATGCGGCCCAAACAATAACATAAATCAACTTGTGCGATTCAGGTGAACTTGTGCGACTAAACTTGGGCTTTGAGGCCCAACAGTAATGCAGTTCAAGTTGTTTGTGTGAGGCCCAAGCCTTGTGCGATCGGCACCATCTTGTGCGATCCACAGGTCTTATGCGATCATGCATATCTTAGTTGTACTGTGAGTTTTAGACAGTTTCACTAAGCTTGTGCGATTGTCTTGTGCGACCGGATCAGATCTTGTGTGATCTGATTTTGTGCGATCAATTACTAGTTTCCTTAAATCATGCAAATTAGTTATTCGTTCCATAATTACCCGATTTACAATCAATCAATTCTAACAGTTTCTGATTACAGATGGTCGATTAAATCAAGGTTTTTTCTATTAATTCTTATGAACCCGAATTCAATCATGACAACAACCTATCATAACATTCAATCGGATTAAACACTAGGATTAACACATATCATCCGAGTTCAAACATATCACAGTCGATTTACATACATCCATTCGGTTCTTAATTCAATAACATGCAATCTGATTCACATAAACTCAAATTCCAAATCAACACTTGTTCCACGATCATTTCATAGGTTCGGTTCGATCATTGAGTGGCACCAAAGTCCAATAGCTTATGCGATCGGGTTAAAGTTATGCGGTTACATTATACATACATATATAACACACATTCACTTAACAAGTAATATAACATTTCATTAATCTTTAAAGTTCATATAATCACGTAATGTTCAAACATGTTACACTAAGCACAAAGATAGGTTCTGAAATACGAGTTGTCACATTATCCCCAAGTTGAAAGAAATTTCATCCCGAAATTTTGCACGTACTCCCTGAGGAAGCTAGTTAAGTTGCATGTTTCCCTGGTTTTCCTGGGGTGTCACATCCTTCCCCCGTTGGTTTGGAATTTCGTCCCGAAATTCTGCAATAGCTTCAGCCTCAGTAGTGGTCTCACTGTTCACGAACAACTGGGGATACTTGTGTTTCATTTGGTCTTCGCGTTCCCAGGTGAATTCTGGGCCATGACGGGAGTTCCAACGAACTCGAACGAGAGGAATTCTAGTACGCTTGAGAATCTTCACATCTCGGTCAGTAATCTCTACAGGTTCCTTAACGAATTGTAACTGATCATCGATAGTGAGCTCCTTCAAAGGAACTATGAGGGTCTCATCTGACAGACACTTCTTCAGATTCGACACGTGGAAAACGTTGTGAACTCCACTGAGTTCTGCTGGTAAGTTTAGTTTGTAGGCCACTTTGCCTACTTTCTCTATTATTTCGAAAGGTCCAACGTATCGCGGGTTGAGTTTGCCACGTTTTCCAAAACGAACCACACCTTTCCAAGGTGAGAGTTTGAGTAGCACTCGATCCCCAACCTGGAACTCGAGTGGTTTCCTGCGCTTGTCAGCGTAGCTTTTCTGACGGTCACGAGCTTCCGCCATTCGTTGTCGTATCTGAGCAATCCTCTTAGTTGTGTCCACCACAAGTTCTGGGCCAGTGATTTGGCTGTCGCCAACTTCTGCCCAACAAAGAGGTGATTGGCATTTACGTCTGTACAATGCCTCAAACGGAGCGGCCTGGATGCTTGTGTGGTAGCTGTTATTATACGAAAATTCCACTAACGGGATATGCTTTTCCCAGCCGTTACCAAAGTCAATCACACATGACCTAAGCATGTCTTCAAGGGTTTGGATGGTGCGTTCTGACTGCCCATCCGTTTGCGGCTGATATGTTGTGCTCATGTCTAAACGAGAGCCAAAGGACTTGTGCATCGCTTGCCACAATTCAGAGGTAAAACGCGCATCATGATCTGATATGATAGAGGTTGGCACCCCGTGCCTCGAAACTACTTCCTTCAAGTAAACGTCTGCTAAAGTAGAGAACTTGTCTGTTTCTTTAATAGCCAAAAAGTGTGCAGACTTGGTCAGTCGATCCACTATAACCCAAATAGTGTCATTTCCGCGCTGAGATCTAGGTAGACCAGTAACAAAATCCATGGAAATTTGTTCCCATTTCCATTTTGGTATCTTTGGTTGTTGAAGTAGGCCTGAGGGTTTTTGGTACTCGACTTTGACTCTCGCACAAGTCAAACATTTACTGACGTAAGTTGCTATGTGAGCTTTCATGCTAGGCCACCAGTATGTAGTTTTGAGATTGTGGTACATCTTATCCGAACCAGGATGTACCGAGTAACGAGACTTGTGTGCTTCATCCATCACAAGTTCACGTAATTTTCCATAAAGTGGGACCCAAATGCGCCCTGTTACGTAGTATGCGCCGTCTTCCTTTTGTTCTAACCGTCTCCTCGATCCTCGCAGGGACTCAGCCCTTATGTTTTCTGCTTTCAAAGCTTCTACCTGAGCATCCCGTATCTGAGTAGGAAGACTAGATTGGATGGTAAGTTGTAATGCACGCACGCGTTTAGGTGTAGTATCCTTTCGACTGAGGGCGTCGGCCACCACATTGGCTTTGCCCGGATGGTACTTGATCGCGCCTTCATAATCATTCAGAAGCTCAACCCATCGACGTTGTCGCATGTTTAACTCCTTTTGCTTGAAGATATGCTCGAGACTCCTGTGATCGGTGTAAATGGTGCACTTGGTACCGTACAGGTAATGTCTCCATATCTTAAGAGCAAAAACCACTGCTCCCAACTCCAAGTCGTGCGTAGTGTAGTTCCTTTCGTGGACCTTAAGTTGACGTGACGCGTAAGCAATGACCTTGTCATGTTGCATCAACACGCAACCAAGTCCTTGGATGGACGCGTCGCAATAAACTACGAAATCGTATGTGCCTTCAGGCAATGAGAGGATAGGTGCGCTATAAAGTCTATCCTTTAAGTGCTGAAATGCGGACTCTTGTGCATCTCCCCAACGATAGGTGACACCCTTCTGAGTCAGTGAGGTGAGAGGTTGGGCAATCTTTGAGAAATCCTTGATAAACCTTCTGTAATAACCTGCCAAACCCAAGAATTGGCGGATTTCTGTTGGTGTACGGGGAGCAGGCCAGTCCTTGATCGAGTTTACCTTGGATGGATCAACGTGAATCCCGCCCTTGTTTACCACGTGGCCTAGGAAATGGACTTCACGAAGCCAGAAGTCACATTTCGAAAACTTAGCATAAAATTGTTCTGCTCGAAGAAGTTCCAGAATAAGTCGTAGATGTTGCTCGTGTTCCACCTGACTCTTAGAATAGATCAGGATGTCGTCAATGAAAACAATAACAAACTTATCCAGGTAAGGCTTGCACACTCTATTCATAAGATCCATGAAGACCGCAGATGCGTTTGTCAACCCGAATGGCATGACCAAAAACTGATAGTGCCCATAACGAGTCCTAAAGGCTGTTTTGGAGACGTCCTCTTCTTGGACTCTCAGTTGGTGATATCCCGATCTCAGGTCAATCTTTAAATAAAAGCTCAACCCTTGCAGCTGGTCGAATAGGTCATCAATACGTGGAAGAGGATAGCGATTCTTCACGGTCACTTTGTTGAGTTCGCGATAGTCTATACACATTCTGAAGGTACCGTCTTTCTTCTTCACGAATAGCACTGGAGCTCCCCAGGGCGAAGAACTAGGATAAATGAATCCCTTGTTCAAGAGTTCTCGTAGTTGCGTAGAGAGTTCTTCCAATTCTGATGGAGCTAAACGATATGGTGCTCGAGCTATGGGCGCTGCTCTAGGAGCTAGCTCGATTTGAAACTCAACTTGTCTATGAGGCGGAAGACCAGGTAATTCGTCAGGAAATACCTCTGGAAAGTCGCGTATAATAGGAATGTCTTCTATCTTCTTCTCCTTCGTTGAGGTATCAGTAACGAGAGCCAAAATAGCAGTGTGGCCCTTCCGCAAACACTTCTGGGCCTTAAGGAAAGTGATGATGCTCACAACAGCACCACTCTTGTCGCCACGAATCATGAGAGGTTCATCACCTGAACAAGGAATACGGACAATGTTCTCGTTGCAAAGAATCTCTGCTTGGTGTTGGGATAACCAATCCATCCCAATAACAACATCGAAACTAACCAAAACGATGGGAATGAGGTCGATAGAGAAGGTCTGATTAGCAAGAACAAGATTACAACCCTTAACTACGTGTGTGGCCTCTAAACTTTTACCATTAGCTAGCTCTACAGTGTGCTTGGTGTTCAAAAGTGTTGGGGTACGCTTAAGCATTTGACTAACTTTTAAGGACACGTAGCTAGTATCGGCACCCGAATCAAATAAAACAGTAACATAAAAGTCGTCCAGTAGGAACTTACCCGTCACTACATTGGGATCATTCCTCGCTTCTCCCTGGCCAATCACGAATACACGCCCCCTGGTACCATTGCCATTGTTGTTGCCCCCATTTTTACCATTCCCCTGATTATTGTTGTTGTTGTTCTGGTTCCGGTTTAGATGTGGGCAGTCTCTCTTGAAGTGGCTTTCAGCACCACACTGAAAGCACCCTTTGTTGTTGCCCTGTTGTTGCTGATGCTGCTGACGTTGATTCTGGGGGGGGGCTTGTTGTTGCTGACGATTCTGATTCGCGGGGCGTAAACTCCTGCAATCTTTTGCTGCGTGGCCTGGCTTGTTGCACCGATGACAGTTACTCCTGGTGCATGGTCTGCTGTGGTGTAGGTTACAGCGATTGCATTTGGGGTGAATTCCCCTGTACCCACCTTGACTTTGGCTACCAGGTGATTGCTGACTAGGGCTCTTGTAGTCGTCAGTCCTTCTCTGCTGAGACTAGGACTGAACAGAAGTTGAACCTTTGCTTGAAGTTCCATCCTATTTAAGCTTGTTTTCGCTGGGAGTATCAGAAGTAGTAGCACTAATACGCCTTGGTAACCTGTTCTGCTCCACCGCCTGATCAGTGAGACGATGAGCCAATTGAACAACTTGCTGGATGGTGGCGAGGTTAGCTGAAGTCACATGACTTTGAATCTCTGGCACTAAACCCTTAAGGTACAGTTCGATACATTTGATGGGAGGATCCACCATAGTAGGACACAAGATAGCCAGCTCGTTCGATCTCTTTGTGTATGCTTCAATTTCAGACCCCGTCATCTTTAAGTTGAAGAACTCTACCTCCAGCTTGTGAATGTCATCACGATTGCAGTACTCTTCCTTGATCAATTCCTTAAAATTGTTCCATGGGGTGGCATTAGCAGCAACCAACCCCAGCATTTGGACCTGAGCGTTCCACCACGTGAGCACTACACCCTCGAGAGTACCAGTAGCATACTTCACCCTGCGAGCCTCAGGGCATTCACACATCTCGAAAACAGATTCGAGCTTCTCAAACCAGTGGAGGAGACCTACAGCTCCTTCAGTACCACTGAAGGTACTAGGTCACCAGTCCATAAAGGTCTTGAAAGTGCACACAGGAGGTTGTGCAGGTTGACCTGCCGTGAGAGTAAGAAAGGAAAAAGTTTAACATAAAGGTTGGTTCACGAGAGTAGGACCTAGGGATCCTAGAGTGAGTTGAGATGGCAGGGTATACCTCCTGCCTGAGCGGCTGCAAGTGCCGCATCAACTTGTTCATTGATTAGAGCCGTCAGTTGGGCTTGAGTCAAATTCAGACGTCCACTCATGATCTTCACATCGAAGAAAACACAAGTAAGAAAAGTGTCGTGCATGTGTGTAAATGTGGAGTGACAGAAGAGAGTATGCACACAGAGTTCAAGCAACAGTCGTTATACTAACTAAGCATACCATGAGCAATGTACTATGTAACTAGCAAGTAGGCAATATAAACATAAATCATATCACCTTTAGTGTTGAGCCTTGCACGCGAAGCGAAGCGTCGTTGTGGATCGTTGAGCGCTGTACAGGTTATAGTATGGTTTTGTCAAAAAGTTTTTCCCCTTTTTAAAACCGAGTTCACTATAACCAACGGCTCTGATACCAATCTGTCACACCCCCAAAATCCACACGCGAAGTATCATCGCATGGAGGCGTGACATGACCAGGATCAAGCCACCAACCATATTGAACAATGTAATATAATAAGGATAAACCAATCACAATATAATTGGTGTCCCAAAATAAATTAACCAAATCCAAGTATCAGCGGAAGCATAAAGTGTAAAACCAAATTATAAGTTTTAAAGTTCAAATGTTCCACATGGAACTCAACATTCCATGTCCCACAACGACTCTTCCCCATGCAAGCTCCAGCTAAGTACCTAATGACCTGTAAAGCATGTAGTAACGAGTCAACAACAAAGTCGAGCGAGTTCACAGTTGGGTGTTTGTTTAAGTTATTCCAAAAACATAGTTTCCTTTAACTGGCACCCTTACCGTGGGGGCTACCCCATATTTGAAAACGTGTTTTGTTTAATCCCGTTTACTCTGGCAATCCAGCCGTAGGGGCTACCCCATGTTTACACTACTAGACTCGTTACCATATCGACCATTGACTTTAGTCATGTTTATGTGCCCTTAGCGTCAATGTCTATCATCATTGACGTGCCAGATCCAATAGTTCACGCCCGTCCTCTGTGGCACGGTGTGAGGCTTGTCAAACCTAAATAGCGCTATCTAACTAATGACCCGCTCGGCGATTAAGTCGATATAAAAGGAGGGACTTCATGATAGAGTTTTGGTCTAGTGAAATTTAAACTGTCCAAGAGGACGAGGAATTACATTTCCTTAACCCGTACTGTCCTACCCAAGAAGGACGAGGAATCCATATTCCTTAACCCATTCCCAACCCACCGGGAAATACCATGCTTTGTAGAAAGTGTGAACTCACCTTAGGTTAGCTCGGCAGATACACGAAAGGTCAATCGAGCTGCTAGAGGCCAACCACGTCCTAACATGGTTACCATACAAGTCAGGTCTAGGTTCAAGTGGTGCACTTATGTTTACACAGAATTAACAAATCAAGAACACGTAACGATCATGGCATACATGGCATACACATAGAACACTTTAAACGATAACTGTTTAGCATACACATGAAGCCCAAACATAACTCGGCCCAACATGTTGTGTGATCAGCACAACCTTGTGCGATCCACAGCATGTTGTGCGATCCAACATAAGCCCAACCCAATAACATAAGTAATCCAATAACATACGCGGCCCAAACAATAACATAAATCAACTTGTGCGATTCAGGTGAACTTGTGCGACTAAACTTGGGCTTTGAGGCCCAACAGTAATGCAGTTCAAGTTGTTTGTGTGGGGCCCAAGCCTTGTGCGACTGGCACCATCTTGTGCGATCCACAGGTCTTGTGCGATCATGCATATCATAGTTGTACTGTGAGTTTTAGACAGTTGCACTAAGCTTGTGCGACTGACTTGTGCGACCGGATTAGATCTTGTGTGAGCTGATCTTGTGCGATCAATTACTAGTTTCCTTAAATCATGCAAATTAGTTATTCGTTCCATAATTACCCGATTTACAATCAATCAATTCTAACAGTTTCTGATTACAGATGGTCGATTAAATCAAGGTTTTGTCTATTAATTCTTATGAACCCTAATTCAATCATGACAACAACCTATCATAACATTCAATCGGATTAAACACTAGGATTAACACATATCATCCGAGTTCAAACATATCACAGTCGATTTACATACATTCATTCGGTTCTTAAATCAATAACATGCAATCTGATTCACATAAACTCAAATTCCAAATCAACACTTGTTCCACGATCATTTCATAGGTTCGGTTCGATCATTTAAGGGCATCAACCGATTATACATAACAATTACCACAACATGAAGAATCATTCATCATACATAAAACCTTAGCCATCACATCAAAACATAATCTCATCTAACAAAACATTAATCATGAAACACTAACTGGTTTAGAGAGGGATAGGGTCGATCCAAGCAAGAAAGCTTCAAGAAAGGGGATGTTGATGCCGTCGGCTTCGAGAGGAGAGGAAGAGAGAGTAGGGTTTTTGTGTTATGAATTATGAGGAGCTAATCCCTAAGATGGGATATGTTTTCGTGTAAGATAGGGGTGGGCCGAACCCTTCCTTGGGCTGCCCTATTGATTCGGTTACAAAAGGTGTGGGCCGAGGATTGAGTGGCACCAAAGTCCAATAGCTTATGCGATCGGGTTAAAGTTATGCGGTTACATTATACATACATATATAACACACATTCACTTAACAAGTAATATAACATTTCATTAATCATTGAAGTTCATATAATCACGTAATGTTCAAACATGTTACACCAAGCACAAAGATAGGTTCTGAAATACGAGTTGTCACGTGGAAATGGCGTTTTGAACAACACGTGAAGGTCAAGGATGCTAAGATTTGGCGAAGCATTCTAAGAGGTCCTAGGGAAATCACGATGGAATGAGATAGTGAACCTGGTGTGAAATTAAAGAAGCCTCTGGAACAGTACACTGAAGAAGACTTCGCCATTGTCGAAGAAGATGACAGGGCACTTTCCTACCTGACTATAGCTCTGGGTCAAGACATTGCTATTGGATTTCGTACTTGCAAATCTGCTAAAGACATGTGGGCAGCCTTGATGGATGTCTATGAAGTGAATGAATACATGAAAGAGAGTCAAAGAAATTTGCTAAGCCAGAACTTCAACAACTTCAACCATATCTATGGAGAGACTGTTGATAATCAAATTCAGAGATTTCTCAAGCTGGTTACTCAAATGAAAATAGAAGAGCTGCACATGACAAATGCTTCAACTAATAGACAACTTCTGAATGCTCTACCTAAAAGCTGGGATCATCATGTTGCCATGATCAAGAAAACCAAAGATCTCGCCAGATGCAGTTTGTCTGAGATGATTTCCCACATCAAGGCGTATGAGCTAGATGACAAAAAGAGGGAAACTAATTACAAGAATAGTATGCTGGCTGCCGGATTTTCTGCTACTCCCTCCACGTCAAACAACAATGCCGCTCTCATGTCTTAATGTGGTTTTCAAATGTTTAGCAGCTCAGCGTCTTCTAAGGCTGCTCCTGCTTCTGCTAATGTTTACTACTCAGGCATGCCTGCTCTTTCTGCTGCACCATCTACTGCTACCACTACTGCTGCTGCTTCGAATCCTTCTGTGAAGAACAAGATGATTGCCTTCTTCACTCAACAGTCCAAAGAAAATTTTGACATTGCTGCATCTGTCATAAACTGCTTGAATGCTTTTGTTGCAGGTAAACTAGATCCTCCTTGATTTTCTATGGATGATCTAGATCAAATACATCCCGAGGACATAGAAGAAATGGATATCACATGGTAAATGGCTATGGCTGCTTTTAGAGCAAAGAACTTCGTGAGAAAAATTGGAAGAAACAAATGGCAAGGTCTTGCCTTTACTGGACCCGCTAGAATGCCGTTTGAGAAGATGCGTTGCTACAATTGCCATGATCCAGGTCATTTTTCACGAAACTACCCCAAGCCGCAGGTCAATAGAGATCAAACTCCAGCGCAACCTGCTCCACCCAACCCTGAGAAAGCTCTTGTTACTACGACTGACACCACAACAGCTGCTGGTGGAAGTACTCAAAGTTCAGCCCTGGTGGTTCAGCCTAATGCTACTTTTGATTGGAATGCAGAAATTCAATGACTAAATATTTCAGCTCCAGAGAATCAGACTACCTCAGATAACATTGCTTTCATGACTTCAACTCCTGAGGATCAGAATTCTGCACCTGAGGATGAGACTTCAGCTGAAAACTTGGCACTCATGACTCAGATCCTTTCAGCTCCAGTTCATGGACTCACCAAAGAAGAGGTCATTTCTGTCTTTTGCACTCCTGAATGTAGAGAAAGGGTTGAGGCATATCGATTACACAACGCCGAGCTAATACAAGATTACAAAGATATAAAAAATAAAAATTTTACTTTAGTAAAAAATGAAAAGCTTTATAAAGATAAAATCAAAGCTCAGCGAAAAGACATCATTAAACTTAAGGATGATCTAAGTGTAAAGACTTGCCACTACGTAGAGGTAAAAGAAAAGGTATGCGTTTTGACCGAAGAACTGGAAGACATTAGAGAAAAATATCAAATTAACGAAATTAACATTAAAAATATGAGTCTTCTAGTAAATTGGTCAAAGATCTATGTGACCTCCAACTTACATACAAGAGAAAGAAAGGGTGTGGGTTGGGTTTCAATCAAGTTCCTCCTCCATATAATGACAACTACACATATTTACCTGTTACTGAGGAGGAATTGATGAATGAAGGCAAGATGACTTCCGGTCCTAAAACTGATAAGTCATCAATCATTAGCAAATTTGTTGATAATAAACGACCGACTCCTTCAATAAACTTTATTTCTAAGGGTACTTTTGATCCTAATGGTTCATCTACATGTGCAGATGAAGTAGTAGAAGTAAAGTTTGGAGATATTCTTGGGGATGAACAATATTTTAATTCTGATTTTTCTAAAACTTCTTTTAATGAAACCGATTTTGGTTGTGTGTTTGGACAAGCCTTTCTTAATTCGTTTCATAGTTATGTGTCGTCTAGTGGGCATGATGTTTTTGGCAAAACTGTTGATGCTTGTGATAAACTTTTGAATAATGTGTCTGATGATGGGTGTTTTTCAGTAGTTAATGATTGTGATTGTGATGTTTCTAACCCTACAGCTAATGTTATTGTGACAGGTGAGGTCCCTCAGGATGCATTTAGTGAAACCACTGAAACTTCTTCTCAAGAAAATCAAAAATGTTCTGATTCTTCTTCTGAACCGGTCTCAGTGGATGTCCCTAATGTTGAATCTAGTGGGACCCCATTGGAAACCGAAGTTGAAAATGAACCACAAGTAAACTCATATGATACGTGTGTTGATGAAACATGTGTTGATGAAACTTCAACATCTTCTGAAATTAAAACTAAATCAGAATTTGTAAAAGAAGAAGTGGTCGAAATAAATGAACAGTCACAACAAAAGGTTTCTGAAAAGGAAGTTAAAACTGAAACAAATCATCTTTTCAAAATGACCATGATAAGAGTGTGAAAGATGAAACACATCATCCGTCTACATCTCATGCTTGTGCTAGTTCTGATCAGCAGGTACCTAAATGCTCAGAAAAGGCACAAGTTAAACAAGCAAGGAAAACTAAACAGGCTCACCTTCATAACCCAAGAGATCCGCATCTACTATGAAGCACCAAAAGTTCCACACATTGAAACGAAAAACATGTTTCAATTGTGGTATTGCTGGACACATTGCCAAAAATTGTGTTCAATTCCCAAGTGTGCAATTAAAGAATAAGAATGCACAAAATATGAAGGTCAGGTCAAGCCAAACCGATCACGTTGTTCAGAGTCAGTGACGACTGCAAAGTCCGAGACAGTGAAGAATAACTATCGCAAAGCTAAACCTTCTGATCAAGACTGGAATGCAGCCAAACGAAGAAATCAAAATCGTCAAAATGATTTTCCAAGAAATCAACATAATGCTTTTGGTAACTACAATTATAAATGGTCACATAAACATTGGAAACCCAAAGCTATGGCTGCCCAATCAAATATATCTCAACAGGAATCTGCCTATAAAAATCCTTTAAAGTTTTTGAATAAAGACAATTTAGTTTGGCAGAAGGTGACATACATTGACGGTCAAGGAAAATCAGATCCACTATGGGCTGCGTTCCTAAAGCTAACTGATCCCGCTAATCATGCATGAACAGCTATGGAGAACTACCATGCGACTTTGGTACATGGATAGTGGCTGTTCCAGGCACATGACAGGAGACTTGTCCCAACTCGTCAATGTAAAAGAATTTGATGGTGGATATGTCTCTTTTGCTGGAGGAGAATCAGGCAGAATCACGTTGAAAGGAATAGTGCGAAACGGCGTACTTAGCTTCGAAAATGTAAACTACGTCCCAGAACTGAAACATAATGTGCTGACCATTTCACAGATCCGTGATAGAGGAAATTCAGTTCATTTTACAAAGAAGGGATGCTATGTGCTAAAACCATGGATCGTGATACTTGATGATTGGTTTTTGATGACTGCTGAGAGAAGAGGAAATGCATATGTTATTGACATGAAGAAGAAACCATGTGAAGAAGTTACTTGCCTTTTCTCAAAGATTTCAGAACATGATGGTCTGTTGCCGCATCGTCGCCTAGGGCATGTGAACATGAAGAATTTGAATCGAGTTGCTAAAGGTCAAATGGGCCGTGATCTACCAATCAAAGACTTCATGCTGGTAGAGAAATGTGTTGCTTGTGCAAAAGGAAAAGCACATCGAAAGCCTCATAAATCCAAGTCTACACCCTCGACCAAAGTTGTGCTCGAGTTACTACACATGGATCTTTTTGGTCCTGTAAATGTACTAAGCATTGGCAAGAAGTTGTACTGCCTTGTGATAGTTGATAACTACTACTGTTACACAAGGGTTTAGTTTCTGAGTCACAAGAATGAGGCTACGGGTTTAATTAAACAGTTTATCACTCGGGTTGAGAATCAAGCTTGTACAAGAGTGAAGGCTATTTGATCAGACAATGGGACAGAGTTGAAGAAAATCACCTTGGATACATTCTGCGCAGAAAAGGGAATCGAACGACAGTATAGTGCACCACGAACTCCACAACAAAATGGAGTGGCTGAGAGACGAAATCATACTCTTATAGAGGCTGCAAAAACCATGTTGGCCGATTCGAAGCTTCCTAGTTTCTTTTGGGCTGAAGCAGTTAGCCCGACTTGTTTCATCCAGAATCACGCTTTAGTAAACAAACGTCATATGAAAACACCCTATGAGATTCTGGAAGGAGGTAAACCCTCGGTCTCACACTTCCGTATCTTTGGTTCTCCGTGTGTGCTGTTACTCATGGACACTAATGGGAAGTTTGAGGTCAAGGGGACGAGTGTTTCTTTATTGGATACACTAAAGGATCTTCCTATAGAGTATACAAAAGTAACCAAGAAGGTCGTCGAGCGTGCAACATTGAATGGCTCGAAGAAAATTCTACGGATGCTAGAGTTGGTCCAGATTGGTTATATGATTATGCTTATTTGTTTAAATCTTTTAACATTCTGTTAAGTGTTTCTACAGATGCAGATGTGTCGAATTTGAAACAACCGCTTTCGTTTGGTGATACAGAAGAAGAGGAACAAGACGAAGGGAGCTCACGAAATCATACTATAGATCCACCAGGAATGAGATTTACTTAGCGTCCTACGTCACAACAAATGTCCCATCAATCCCCTGAAGGTGTATCATCAGGAGTTGTTAACTCAAATGATTCAGGATCTGCATTGTTTCCTAGCCCCATTCCTAAAGATTGTACTGTTACTACTCCCGTGGTTCACAGTACTGTAGCCCCTAATGAGGGGGAGTCGAGAAACATCAACATAACTCAAGACGAGACCATACCCGAATTTCCCATCCCAACAAGTGGTCAAAGAAATCATCCTATTGAGAACGTGATTGGTCCTGTAGATGCAGGAGTTCAAACCAGGAGCCAATCAGGAACCATTAATACTTGCATATACTCATGCTACATTTCTCAAATAGAACCTAAAACTATTGATGTAGCTTTGCAGGAACCAGGCTGGGTGGATGCTATGCATGAAGAGCTGAACCAGTTTGAGAATCTCAAAGTATGGAAGCTTGTGGAGTTGCCGAAAGGGAAACGCAAACTCGGAACTCGATAGGTGTTCAAAAACAAGCAAGATTATGCAGGGGTTATTGTTCGAAACAAAGTAAGATTGGTGGTCCAGGGATTCAGACAGATAGAGGAACTGGATTACGATGAAGTTTACGCCCCAGTTGCACGACTTGAGGCCTTCTGGATATTCTTAGCATACGCGTCTTATATGGGGCTCACTGTTTATCAGATGGACGTCAAGACCCCATTTTTATATGGAGACGTGAAGGAGGAAATCTTTGTTGAGCAACCACCAGGTTTTGTCCATCCAGATCATCCAGAATATGCCTATAAGTTTGACAAGGCATTGTATGGATTGCACCAAGCACCAAGAGCTTGGTACGCAACTCTGACTGAACATCTTCTGGCTCATGGTTACACGCATGGCACAATAGACTAGATGCTATTTATCAAGAGAGTGGGCAAGGATCTGATCTTGGTTCAAATTTATGTCGATGATATTATCTCCAGATCAACAAGTGAGGAACTTTGCAAGGAATTTGAGAGAGTTATGTAAAAGAAATTCGAGATGAGTGCACTCGGGGAGATGACCATATTCTAGGGTTTACAAGTTAAACAGGATTCTCGAGACATTCTTATTCATCAAGGAAAGTATGTGGACGATGTGCTGGTAAAATTCAAGTTCACTGACGCAAAACCGGCTGAAACTCCAATGGCAGAAAGACCATTACTGACTGAAGATGCAGAAGGATCCCTTGTTGATCAACGCCTTTATAGGTCTATGATCGGGTCGTTGATGTATCTGACAGCGAGCCGTCCAGACATCATGTTTGTTGTCTGCAACTACGCGGAATATCAGACTAATCCTAAAAACTCTCATCTTACTGTTGTTAAATGAATCTTTCGGTACCTTAAAGGCCGACCTCGTTTTGGTCTATGGTATCCGAGGGATTCTAGTTTTGACTTGTTTGCGTTTTTTGATAGTAATTTTGGACGCACTGACAAGGATAGGAAATCCAAATCAGCCGGATGTCATTTTTTGGGTGACAGGCTCATTTCTTGGTAATGCAAGAAACAGCAAATGGTGGCAATCTCCACAGCTTAAGCAGAATATATTGCGGCTTCTGCGTCTTGTTCCCAGGTGGTGTGGATGCAACATCAATTGCAGGATTACGGTTTGACTTATCTTAATACTACCATTTACTGTGATAATGATGCTGCTATTCAAATTGTGAAAAATCTTGTCTTCCACTAAAAAACTAAGCACATTGATATTAAAGTTCATTTTATACGAGACTGTTTTGACAGAGGTCTTATTAAATTGGAGCAAATCGACACAGATGCAAATGCTGCCGATTTGTTAACAAAACCTGTCAGCAGCTCAAAGTTTCAAGTGCTTGTGGATTAACTGAAAATGATTCGTTATACCGACTGTGCATGTTTTTGTTTTTCGTAGGTAAATTTGTTCATAAAGTTTTCTATTCTTAGCTAGTTTTTATTTATGTACAAATTTAGGGGGAGAAATTTTGAAAAATAAAAAAACATTAAAAATTTTGAAAAAATATAAAAACATTGAAAATTTTGAAAAATACAAAAAAAAGCATTGCATGACATGGGAAATGAAATGAATTTTCACATTGTGGTAAAGGGCTGACTCATGTAAAACAAGTATCGAAATAGTTTGACTCTAGAATCATATGTTGGTAGGCTCTATCCTTAAGGCTGGAAACATTGGTTGTTTTTGTTCAGAACCTAAATTAGTTTATGACCTCAGGAAAGAACATCACTTGGAATTAGCTCATTTCTATTTGACTGCATGTGTGATGTCCCGATACACACAATTTTGGTCTAGTTCTGAAAAAGTCGTGTATCTCCTTTGTTTTGCGTGAACAAAGACTTGGAGGTGCTAGGCATCGTTTAGCTTCTGTTTTGCGAGAGCAAAGACCTAGTTGTACGTCTGTCGCTTTATAGATTAATTTACACCCGAAAGAGGTCCTCAAGTGCCCAAAAGAAACCCAAAAAACTGTATCCAACTGAGAAAAACTCATTTGATCTGTACATAATATCATCTCTGCTTATGATCTATTCTGTTCTTTTCCTAATCTAGTCCCGGTCAACGTTTCACAAATCTAGAAAGGACTTGTGGAAATATGTGGTAGGGAAACTGCTTGCATGATAGAGTGTGCTGATTATAATTCCAGGATTTGATTAGTATTTGTTTGGGTGTTCATTGTTAAGAGATCAAAACATGATAAAAATTAGTTACAGGCAGTCACATGGAAAAGGTCTAGGGAGATGAGTTTAGGTGGACAAATACACAAGCAATCGTTTAGATCATTCAGTAGTAGATCAGTGTTGATAAATGAAGTCAAGCCCAAAACCTTGTGATTTGAACCCTGAGTAATTACGATATTTCCTATTGTATGTTTGTAAATAATTGTCCATATTATTTATTTTTGTGTTTTTAGGTTTTTGATCTCGTAAAACGTGCTCGGGAGGTTAAATGGGTTATTAAGAAATTATTGGTTTAAATGGATTTTTAAAAACAATTGAAAAATGCTTATTAAAATCCAGAAAACTAAATGAACAGTGGTCTCAGCCCAATAACAATGGCTTGGCCCATGTGTGTGTTGGAGTATAAAAGACAGGTCTCGAGTCGAAACCTCATTTGCACTCGAGACCTTTCACTGTTACTCTCATAGACTCTCTCGTTTCTCCGGCAAAATCCTTTAATTCCGACGAACGTTTCCGGTCTCGACTCAAAATCTTCAATTATTTGAAGGTATTATGAACTAAATAAATGTTTAGTTGAAGATTTGCAGATTGTTTGAAGATCATATGAAGATTCAAAGAAATACATGAACCCGAATCATGATATATGGTGGTCTTCAATGAAATCAAAGAGTGTTTTTGGACTTTGATCCAAAATATAGCTTATCAAAACATGTTTGTGTGGTCTCGACTCAGATTGCGACTGATGATATAAGGACTCGAGACCTTGTGAATGCCCCTGAGGAACGGTTCTTGACGAAGAACGTAGCTCGAATCGATCAATACAGAGGTGCGGAATCCCTATGCATCGTCAAAGAGTAATCAACAACGATATCAATGATTAACTTGTCCATTCTCATTCAATAATCTGAAAGTACAAAGTTCCTGATGAAATCTGGACAGGGCTTCGCTACAAGAGACTGCCAAAAAAATTCTAACATATAGACCCTTACATCTCTATTTATAGACAAACTAGGAGGTGATGAGGTCATCCGGTCGGAGGGTCATCCGTCCGAATGACCCAAAGCCATCCCGACCAGATGAGTTTAACAAATAACGTTTCGCTCCTGTTTTGTCGAGTTACAATATAACATTTACACAAAAACTATACAAAGACACATACAGGACAAAATACAGACTCGATACAGACGGAAGGTACAAACATATTGCACTAACAGACTCCCCCTTGGATGTAGTTGTAGTCTTCCTTCCTGCATAGTCTTCATTGCGTCTTCCTGCTGTACCTGCTAGCCCTTGCTTTCTGTCTCCTCGCCTCTGCCATTTCTGCTAACATTTTGCGCCTCAAAGGCCTTCCGATCTCATTCCAATACTTCCTGTACTCTGGATCTCTATCTCTCTTTCTTTCCCACCTCGGAATCTTGTTCTCTTCTGATTCTATCGGTGTTTAATCTGTCGGTGGAGGCCTTTCAAAATTTCTACGACCCAGAACAGCTGCTCTCTCTCTGATCTTCTTGAACTTTTCAATTCTCTTTTCTTTCTTCAAGAACTCCTCCAATTCTATATCTCTGAACTTAGTCTCCCAGTACCTTCCAGAGTTAATATCTTTGGCAAAGCACAGATTCACCATTTTCTGATATTGTTGCGCTTGTGCTCTGTCTGGCCCATCATACATAATCTTATTGAAAAACAAGTAGTCTATGTCTTTCTTCGAGCGGTTCACAAGCCACATTGGATCTAACACATTAATGCGCCTTGTTTCACCTATGTTCTTGTCATATAAAGAGATTACTGCTTCCGCTGTGCTTTGATTGTAAATCCAACCCTTAAAGTTTTCATGGAAATCTTGTTCCATAGCACGTAGCGGCATGTTTTTCAAACATCTTGGAGGCTTTATCTTCAACGTTATGTCTTTCTCTCCAGTCACTGGATCATACTTGATAATCTGTTCAGGATAGTGAGGCTTCCAATCCAGGAACTTGTTCTTTGCTTGCAGCTTTATATAATTCCACAACTTCTGGTCATGCATCTTCACATCAAGACCGTAGTATAATTGCTTAATGTTCTTTGTCTATACAAGCTCTTCAATATCCCACCACGGGAGTGTTTTTATGTCTGATAAGAACTCGAAGTATTGCACCCCGTGTTCTCTTCGAATTGCGTACACTTGAAGATCTTCAAGATAACCCCAAGAAAGAATATCACCCAGAGATTTATCTGGATGATCTGTGAAGTATTGAAGTGGCCTCTTGAACTTCCTCTCCTTTGGCATCACCTTGAACCATTTATTTCTTCCTTCTAATAACTCTTCCTATGGAACAACCTCAGGAATTCCTTCAGTGCTGATCTTTTCCACCACTTTCCTCCTAACCTCATCTTCATTATTTGACTTAAACATTTCAGCAAATGTAGGAAAAGTATCATCTACAACTGAATAGTGAAAGGGTGTGTCTTCATCAGAAACATCAGACCCCTCTTCAATTATAACATCCTTGAAGTTATCAGCTTCGTTTGCAAACTTAAAAGTATATTCTCTTTCAGGCGATGGTGGAATTTCATCTTCAATATCAAACTTCATGTAACCATCATCCATTCCCAATTCTTCTAACATCGATTCTCCCGTCCTGATCTCCTCTAACTCCCCCTCAAGTGATGAATGTAAGTAAATTACTTTAGGATGAGTGAGGAATACTTGATCACCCACACGTTGTTTTCCAGAAGAAGAAGCTTCATGTTGTTGATCTTCCTGTTGTTCATTCAACTGGTCGTTCAGGAAGTCATCAAGAGTATATTGAGTAGTAGGCTTCACAACTAACAACCCTGTCACCCCTTGATCATCATCGTCATCATTATTAGGATCATAGTTGTCAATGTCATCAAACAATTGATCCAACTCTTCATCCTTTTCTTTCTTTTTCTCTTCCTCTTCATGACGTTTTTCAATGATTTTTTTTCTATCGAGCTTTATTTCTTCTGGTGTAACGTCGATCACATCACCAACAGCCACAACCGCAAGTGGATTAGAATCTAAAATACCTTCAGCTTCAGATGTATCTGGTTGGCTTGAAGTACCAAGAGTCTCTTCTTTATCGATCACCACACCTTTCTTCTTCTGCTTTGCTTCTTCAGCCAACACTTTTTCTCTTTCAGCTCTTCTTGCCTTGACCCTTTGAATCTCTAAATCATTAAACACAGCTTGAACATTGAATCCAAGCATGTGCTCAGTAACAGTGTATAGCATATTCAATTGTTCGTCTTTCACTGCTTTGTCGGCCCTTAGAGCTTCTATCTCTTGTCTTAGCACCTTATTGTCATTTGAAGATGTTTCATGTAGTTCACCAATCATTTGATGCAACGTCTTGTTGACTTCACTCATATTCTCATACTTGGCATTGACTTCATCAAACTCTTCAGTGATTCTGTCAATCACTTTGGCATGATCTTCAAGATCGTCATTCAATTGATCAATTAGATCAGCATGATCATTTGCAGCTTTCTTCAATTCTGCATTTTCTGCTTTCACTATTTTAAGTTTTTCTTTCAATTCATCTCGCTCAGCTTCTGCTTTTGCTTTTGCCTTTTCAAGAAGACTTACTTTCTTTGTCAACACGTTGATCTTTCCTTCATTGAATAAATCATAATCGCCTTCTGGAAGATCATCTGGATATTCACCCTGAACTTTAGGAAATCCATGACTCGAACTAGAAGTAGTAGTTTTCTTTGGTTGCTCTTTAGGACCATCGTGAATATAAATTGTAGGGTTGACTGGTGGTGGTGGTGGTGTAGATTCTCTTTCCCCCGTGTATTCCACCTCAAGATCTTCAACAACTTTCTCCACATTCTCTACTCTCTCATACTCAGGGCTTTCAGGTGCTTTCTTCTTTTCAATCTCAGGAACTTCAACATTTTGTTCAATTATTGGAACTTTAGTACTTTGAACTTTTGGAGCATGAACACTTTGAACCTCATGACCTGTTGTAGAATCTTTTTTTGCTCTAACACTTCTTAACACATCTCCTACATGTCTTGCTTTACGCTTCTTAATAACTTTCTTTTTCTTTTCTTGTGGTGTGGGAATATAAGTAGAGTCCTCTTCATCAGAATCCTTCTTCTTTTTCAGAGATCTCTTTAGCTTTTGCTTTCCAGAAACATATGATGTAGGTGCAATCTTTGTTAGATCAGCTTCATCGCTTTTTGTAGCACTTGAATCACTTTGCACAACACCTTCAATTAAAGTCTCCTTAACACCTTCATCAGCACCTTCTGCAGCTTTAGCAGCCTCATTTTTCTTCAAGTAATCTTCAAGAGACACATTTATTAGATTAACACCTTCTTGAATTAAATCTGTTGGAGGAATAACTGTTTCATCAACCAACTTCGGTGGAGATTTCTTCTTTGATGGTTCTGCAACACAAACATTATCACAATTAGTATAATATTTATAATAATGATCTACCAACCTTTCTTGTGATTTCCCCTTTCCAACTTTACCCTTAAAAATAACTTTCGGTGTAACCACTTTAGGTGAAATCTTTGGTGTCCTTTTCCTTTTCTTCTCATCCTTCTTGTACCAAAACCTCAGCTTCTTCTCTGTCATACCCCTCAAGCTATCAGTTTCATCCTCGGAATTACTTTGTGCATGCCTCCAATGATCGTTCTCAGGTGCTACATAGTTCGGCTTCTTAATCTTTCCGATCATTCCTTTAACCCTTGGTTCCTGATCAGCTTCCAAACCTTTATATTTGTTCAATCTATTCAAGGTTTTAGTATTCATATGATTCAACTTCAATTCATCTTTCAGATCCTTCGGAAGATTAGGCACTTGATCATCCAATAACATCTTAATAAACCTCGGGTACATAATATATTTCTCGCGTTTCACATTATCAACCATGTGATTAAATAACACCTGTGTGATGTTGTAAGGCCTGTTGAGCACCAAACATGTGATAATGTTCATTATATAATCCGATGTCTAGTCATAAGCTCCTTTCCTGTGAGATAGTGCATGAACAACGCAATGCACCAAGAACTTATACGGTCTACAGAATCTAGACTTAATATAACCTTTATCATTCACGTGCCCTTCATACCCCATTCTAAACCAAAATCCTTTGCTCAACCTCTCTGGAATAATGATTGGGTCGTCGTCATTGTCCTTCAAATCTAAAACCCTTATTACATCTGCCACTATAAACTTCACTTCTACATCTATGTCCTTATCATTCTCATCTTTCAATCTAACTGCAGAATAGATTGTCTTTTCTTATTCACCATATCTCACAGACTTCCAAAACCTTCGAATGTGAGATTCATAACATATATGCTTTTCTGTCAAAGCCTTAAAGATTCTACTTTCTTTCATAAACGGTATTATCACTTTGTACGGCTCCATATTTGGGTAGTTCTCTTCCAGTATGTAGTAGATATTGTGATTGGGATGAAAATAAGTCGCTCTTGCCTGCAAAAATAACATTGTTAGAGTCTGCACAAACTTCAAGACATAAAGTGAAAAGTGACAAGTTTTTAGAAAATTTAAAAAATTTCTAACACTTTTTCCCTTCTATACTCTATACACTACTAACTAATCGGATGGCCATTTGATCGGATGGTCATCCGATTGGATGAGTTTTACACAAATAAGTCCAAAACAGTCAAGACAAGTGTCATGGATCGGATGGTCATCCGATCGGATGATCATTCGTTTGATACAATGATGAACAATTAATTTTTGGATCTTTCTAGCATATGAATGTGTTTTGGATCGGATGGCCATCCGATCGGATGGTCATCCGATTGAATGGTCCTTCGATCAAAAACAATTAACAACTTAACCTTTTGAATAATCAAACATGTGTGTGCTATGAACAGTTGAACAATTTACAACACATACACAAGCAAAACACTTAGAAACTTAATCAATCAATGATGTGCATTGGATCAGATGGCCATCCGATCGAAGGGTCCTCCGATCAACATCTCAAGAACAGATTGAATGAAAACAATCAAAGATTAAAATTTTTCAACTTTTTACAAAATTGATCACATATTCTCTTAAAGAATCTGCCGACTAACAAAACCCTATGTTCAATTTTTCTTAAAACTCAATAAATTGGGTTTAATTTCACTTTTTGTCCCTCGGCTACCGAACACCTTCAAACCATCAATTTTCAATTCTAGGATGTTTTTTTATGAAATTGGAACAGTGAATCAATAGATCTAAGGCCGATAAACACTAACCTATGTTCAGTTTCTACCAACAATCCCTAATCAAGCCTAGATCTAGGGTTCTTCTATCACAGTTACCGCCAACACATTCAAACATCAAATATATGAAATTGAATGGTTAAAATCAGGAAACTTACATTTCCCATAGTGAATGATGAGTGTGCCAACAATCCTATGTACATGGAAAAGCAAGAATTTGAATCAAGATCAAAGATAGTTGAGAGAGAATGTGAGAGTGACGAAGGACAATTCGGACGAATGACCTTGACTGAAAGGTTGACCTCTTATATAGCCATGACCACCACCCGGATGGCCATCCGATCGGAGGATCATTCGATCCAAACCAATTCTTTTCAAACTTTTAACTTTTTCAATTTTCTCAAATTTTATCTGTTTTGGTCAGTTTTAGATATCCACTCAAGTATCTAGGTCCAAATTAATGACCCTAGTTACTCAATTTGCCTACCAAGTCCAAGTTAATGACCTTGGTTGACCCGAAACGAACTAACTGACATTTTGATCAATCTTTTTCAACACTTTTTCTAAAAATGTACAAGTGTTAACTTAATGAACTTGTTTTGACTTTGAAAATTTTAAAATACTTTGATTAGCTCCAACCCAGTCGTTCAGCCAAAACTTTCTGCATCGCAAGCAAGATATCAAAGATCAGCTTTCCACCATGGTTTGTCGTAAACTGAAGCAGAAAATAAAATATTTTTGTATTTTAAGAAAGTTTATGCTAAAACACTCTAAAATCTTTTTGGGTTTTTAAGCTAAAATGAAATGAAATGCTGTAAAGTAAACTATAAACTATTTACAAACATATTTTTGTTGAGCGTGTTAGAGGATCATATCAGCTTCCGACATATCACAGGCACCGTTGAGCTTAATTTCACACTAAGTTTTAAACAGTTCACTTAGATTGCCGATATACTGATCCAATTTAAATTCTCACACAGACTTGAACTTATTCGGGATATGATTTAGGTGTTTTAAGTACGTAACTTATTCGCGTGTCCCACCTCAGAATATACTCACGTATCCAGATCCCTATATTCATTCTTACATGTGAACATACTATAATGATATCTGTAATAGGGTAGTGAGAGGCCATGAGAGATCAGGTTAGAACTTCCGCTCAGGCAAAGAGATGATGGCTCGATTTTTGGTGTGTCCCTCTTGGGGATCTTTTCTTCAATAGCACATGATTCGTATTTTGCAATGTTTATCATTTTTTATGCTGAGGGGAGGCTTTAAGAATTAAAGCTGTGTAGAGTATTATACGAGGACTAGGCTATTGCTTCCGCAAAATCGGAAGTCCTGGTATAATACCACAGATATCATCTAGTATATAGACCTAGTATGTCAGAAACAGTAAATCTTTCAAACGAGATTTCAGGGGTTACCTATATATCCGATAGATGTTCCCCACGAAATAAGCAAGATGTGAATTTCATGTTTATATCCCGAAAAAGTCTACTAAATGTGTAAAAACATATCGGCATATCATCAGTGAGACCGTTTAACGCTTTTAAACATTACATTTCTTTAGCGTACCATGACAGTCTAGCTGATGTACTATCAGTTCCTCTTTTACACAAACTCTTTTTGGTTTTCTATTGTTTTTGGATTTTGAAAATTTTCTAATGTTTTTGTATTTTTGCATTTTTTAGTGTTTTTGTATTTTCTGAAATATATCTATCTCCCCCTAAATACCAAAACAACTAAAAAGTCGACAAACCAAAGCATTCTGCTTCTCGACGTCCTCTGTTGTGGTTTTCTCATCAACGCCAACTACATCTCCCCCGGAAAAAAAAAGTTTCATACCATTCAATTTTAATAAGTATAAAAATCGTGATTTATCAAATGCTTTGGTATGTAAATCGGCCTTTTGTTCGTCGGTGTGGATTTTATCTATTCGAATTAACTTCTTCTCGTAGCAATCATGGATGAAGTGATGTCGAATTTCTATGTGTTTAGTTTTAGCGTGATGTACCGGTTTTTTTTGTTATGTTGATTACAGCCTCGTTATCAACAAATATAGGATAGGTAAGAAATTGCAAACCGTAATCTCGCATCTGTTGCTGTATCCAAAGAATCTGCGAGCAGCAGCTGCTGGCTGACACGTATTCTGCTTCGCACGTTGAAAGAGCGATGGTTGTTTGTTTCTTACACTGCCAAGTGACCATGCAAGGTCCGAAGAATTGGCATCTTGCAGTTGTTGATTTTGTGTTGAGCTTGCAGCAACCGAAATCTTAGTCTGAATATCCTTCGAGCTTGAAATCATCGGCTTTGTGTCACACCCCGATATTTCCACACGTTTGACCGGTAGGCCCGGTGGGGAGTATCGTGACGTGGTTGGCAACATAATAGTCAAACAACACAATATATAAATGCACAGCGGAAGCAAAAGGTAAATATATTACACTCCGAATATAAAGTAATATCCAAGTATTACAACGGAAAGTAAAGGATCCACAGGCGGATCAATATAAAAAGAAAACTGTTCAACAGACTTTGACATCTAGAGCTTGCGAGACTTGAGTAATGATGCCTGGAGTAGCCAGCCTATTTCGTCTAGCACCTGCACTTAGCCTTTTTGGAAAATACGTTAGTTTACACTGGTAAATACAACTCAACTGACTCATTTAGAAAAGAGTTTGAAAATTGATTTGAATGCACTTCGGCACAAAATATCTTTTATAACTTGGGACAATTATTTGTAGATAATCTTGTATACAGTTTTACTTATTTGCCGTCCATTAGCACCGGTTAGAAGAGCCGGTTTAAGTTAACTGACACGCCACAGGTATAGTGCCCACAAGGTTGATTCCTTTACGTGGATTACCAGTTTTTACATAATGCATCTGTCAGGTGTACGCCTACACCCCGTGCTTAGGTCGTGGCCATTTCGTAAAATGATGCCAAGGATATCCGGGACATGGTCATTTAACCCCCAAGGGCCATACATCAAATAATACAGAATAAAGCGGGTTATGTAAATACATTAATCACAATACGATTTAAATGACTACATACCCGACCAAGCGGTACTTTTACAGTACCGTATCCCAAGCCCGTATAGGGAAAATAAGTTAAGAGTATTTACCTGAGCAAAGTATCAATCAATTACAGCAAATGCAAGTACCTTTACTGGGCTCCTAATCTGGAACGAAGGTTTATAATAACCTATTAGATTTCTAACGGGTCCTTAATTAAGCCTTAGCTTAGACCGGTTAGTTTCAATGATACGGTTCGTACGCACTATTAAGCGAAGACCGGATAGAATGTGATTTAGACCCGACAAGTTCGGAGACTTGCTTAATATGGGTATTTCATACACATTCTGGATTTTGAGATAAAACCGATGAGGTTTGACCCGTTTAGGATAATTTATGTAAACTAGTTACATAAACCGAACCGAACGCGTAATAAGCGTAACGGGTATTCATATGAGCCATTTACAGGGTTCCTAAGTTAATATGCTTCAAATATGTTGTGACATCAGTAAGATGTCTTTTATTATGCCCGAAACGAAATTAAACACAAACTATGCCTCGTAGGGGTAGTTTGGTCATTTTCAATGTTATAAAAGAGTTTAAGTATTTACCTGAGTTACAGGTCTGATATAAACAGAAAAAATACTTATTTTACTAAGTTATAACAGTAGGGTAAAGTATATATGTGAAATTTATCAATTATAACCAAACTATGCACCGTAGGGGCATTTTGGTAATTTCACATAAGCCGTAAAGCTCAAAACTGAAGTCTGAGTTAAACAACTTTTGATTACTGTTAAAATATTATAATTTGCCTCAAATATCAGTAGGTATCAACCCTTGTATGTTTAAAATAGTTTTAGTACATATTATGCGTTAAAAACGCTTAATAAGGCGATTACAAGCCATTTCCTGGTTCGATACATAAAGCTGATATTTTTGCTATTCCAGAAGGCTTAAAATAATTTATTTATCATATGTGATCAGTAGCAAAAGGTTTGGAGTCCATTAGATGTGTAAAACTCATTTTATAGCCCGTAAGGGTAAAACCGACAATTACCGGATTAAGCCTACGACTATAAGTTATGCTCAGCCTAAAATTAATTAAAAATCTTCAAAAATCCCAAAATAATATATTACATCAGTGGGTAAAGAGTTTGACATCAAAAAGTAAGTTTAACTAGGCTATACGCTAATTACGCCGTTTAATTAACATAAGGCCTTCAATTTACGCTAATTAACATAACAATTATTCTACACCTCAAACTGATGTCAAACTTTACATACAAGTTTATATATCAGTAATTAAAGTTTCTACTCTTTTACATTTGCAAAAAATCACGTTTTAAGGTGCAAAGGGCATAATGGTCAACATATGAGCAATTAACGGAATCATGCGTATTAATTGGTTAACTAATGAACCATGGTGTATAATGACAGAGGGTTATACTAGCATGTAACCTGGTCCAAATGAAGCTCTAAGGTAATTCTAAAACATACCAAAACGGGTCGGAACTGAAGTCAAAGCAAAAGTCAAAGCTTTGCGACTTTCGGTTCCGAACCGGGTCTAAACAGTAAATTGTCGGGTTGAACATGATTAGACATGTTCTTACACTAATTACCAAGTTATATTAATGATCAAACAGGTTGTATGTGTTCTACATTGCTAATCATGCATAAATTAGAATTTAAGTATCCTGTTGACTTTTTATTAGTACGTTTGACCCGACATTAGACCTAGTTAGAGTGGGAATCAGGGGGAACCCATTTAAGGGTTTATTACCCAAATAATTACCAACTTATAACTACTTTCAATTCGACTAACCACTGAGCCATTAGTGATTAATCATTAAGTCAACCGTTAATTACGACGATTTGACTTTTAGCTAAATAACTAAGCTAAACTCAACTAAAGAAGGTTAAGCATACTTACAAGTGTCTAATGGTCGACTAGGAAGGCTTGGAAGGTGCTCTTGTGCTCCAAAAATGATCAGATTTGCAAGAATGAATGTGTGAAGCATGTTTGCAATAGAGGCCCTTTTATAGTGTTTAAATCACCACAAAATGTTGACACACAAGTCTACCATTGACCACAACTCACTAACAAGTGTCCCTAGATGTTTAGGGGTTGTTTAGGGGCCAAGCAAGATGTGAAAAATCGATTTAATGGAGGATACAAGGCTATGGCAGACAAGAGATCAAACAAAATCAAAAATCTGTCCAGATGAGGCCGTCGCGTAGCGCGACGGCATAAGCCATATGGCTCGCGCTACGCGAGCATGTGGAGTCAGCCAACAAAATTTTTCCTTTATTGCAGTTTTGGTCCCTGGTCCTTCTAAAGGTCGCTTTCATGTCTTGTTTTACACAATGAGCCCTCTAAATTAACATATAAGGGCTTTAAGACATATACCTGCTTTGTTAAGTCCCCGGTTAACTTTATTGTTACCCGAAAAGTCCTAACTTTCAACGTTGACGCTTTAACCCCTTGTATACGAATTTGATCATAACTTTCTCATACGGTAACGAAACTTTATGAAATTTATATCGTGCATTCTAGTGAGCATAATTAACCGTTACAAAGCTTCGGGTTTGCTAAAAGGTCACTCAGAGGTATAACTTAAACATGTTGACACATTTAACCCCCGTAGTTTGTAATCTCTCACTTTCATTCACAATTAGCTTCGCATGATCCATGATTTATTCGTGTAAGGGTATGAGCATCATGTAGGGTTACTATAAATTATATTTATCCCTTAATGACATTTTAAACCCTTATATTCACATACTTTCCATGTTTGTCAACTTTAGTCCCTCTAGAGTATACTTTCACACGTTCAAGCTTATGACACGTGTCAATACATTATAGGACGTGAATTTTCGAGGTGTTACACTTTGGGATACCACAACCCTAGGCTTAGGGTTCCTCTCAGGTAGCGTAGAATCCTTTTGACGATAGACATGTGTGAAACTCTAGGACTCGACTGATATCGGGCGGCGAGGCATGTCGGGTACATGAAGTCGGGCCTGGATGCTGTCAGGTACATCAGCGAGCCAATCATTGAGCGGTATAGCGTCTCGTCGACCTTCTCTCCGGTGAGATCCGGGTTGATACCATGATTAGATGCTAATGGGGTGGACATTGGTGTAGTCTCCGACATCCCAAATTTCTCCAAAACGTCGTAAACATACTTTGTTTGATGTATGAAAGTTCTCTCAGGCATCTGATCGACTTGTAGCCCTAGGAAGAACTTCATCTCACCCATTGACGACATCTCGAACTTCTGCTTCATTACTTGTTCGAATTCTTTGCAGAGTTCTTCATTTGTTGACCCGAAAATTATGTCATCAACATAAATCTGAACGATCAGTAAGTTTCCAGCGACGTCCTTAGTGAAAAAAGTGGCGTCCACCTTGCCTCGGATAAAACCGTTAGAAAGCAAGTGTTGAGAGAGCGTCTCATACCAGGCTCTCGGGGCCTGATGCAGTCCATACAGCGCTTTGTCCAAGAGGTAGACCTTGTGTTTATGTATTGGAACGGTAAAGCCCGGTGGCTGACCAACGTAGACCTCCTCTTTCACCTTTCCATAAAGGAACTCCGACTTGACATCTAACTGGTAAACTTTAAACCCTTTGTATGAAGTGAATGCAAGAAATATTCTGATGGCCTCAAGTCTGGCAACTGGAGCGTGAACCTCTGTGAAGTCTATCCCCTCTTGCTGACTAAAACCCTGAACAACGAGTCGAGCTTTGTTTCTGACTATCACTCCTCGATCGTCTCTCTTGCATTTGAACACTCACTTGGTGTTTATCTTTCTATGCCCATCAGATAGGTCGACAAGCTTCCATACTCCGAGCTTCTCAAATTGACCTAGCTACTCCTGCATCGCATTCACCCACGATTCTTCCGTCAGTGCTTCTTTGTATGTTCGAGGTTCAATCTGTGAAATAAAGCAACTGAGTGAGAGTTCAGTTTGTAATGGAGCAACTTTAGTATAAAAACATGTAAGGCCATGATCAATTTGGCTTCTTGTTCAAACTCCTGATTGCAGTTCTCCTATAATCAACTCTTCGGGGTGATAAGATAGAGTCCTCGGCATAACTTCACCGGGAACGTTCACCTCGCCTTCCAAATTTGTGACATTCTGGTCCACAAAATGTTCATCAACTTGAACTGTCTGGTCTGAAGATCGGATCTGCTCCCCCTCAGTTTCTGAATCACCGCGATCAAATGTCGGGCTAACCGAGTCAGACTCTGAATCATCATCATCAACTGTCGTTTAATTTTCTGGAGCAGGCTCTTGTTCCGAAGTGTGGGTTTGTTGTACATCAACACTTTCACCAGTGTGACTGGGACCAGCTTCATTGTCATTGGAAGTTTGTTGACGTTTTGAAGACCTTGCTGGCAATCTACCCTGGGAAGCTTCATATTCCCGAAATATGTCTAATTGATCAAAGTACTTTGGCTCTTCTGGTAAATTGAATGAATCCCATAAAGAATCATAATTGAATCACCATGAGTCTGCAGGTTTCTGTGGAGGCATAGTATATCCTTGACATTCGACGTGCTGAGCTTCAATGATCCTCCCGAGACTTGGAACGAAGACTCATCTAAGTGGACTGGAATAGCCCGTGAAGACTCCTTCCAAATTCTTTGAACCAAACTTTCCATCAGGATCAAGAACAGTGTAGGGAGACCCAAACAACTCTAGATATTCCAAATTAGGCCTGCGTTTGTTGAGGAGCTCGAAACACGTTTTATTATGCTTCTTCACAATTAACACCCGGTTGAGAGTATAGCAAGCGGCAGATACAGCTTCTCCCCAAAAGTTTATGGGAAGCTTTGAATCAGCTAACATCGTTCATGCCTTTTCGATCAGTGTCCGATTCTTTCTTTCTGCAACTCCATTCTGCTGTGGAGTGTATGGTGCACTGAACTCTTGAAATATACCTCTTCTGTCGCAGAATTCTTCCATTTTGTTGTTTTTGAACTCTGTACCATATATTGTCACTTCGTAGTCTATAGATGCGGGACTGGTACAGGTTCTCTATATTTCTGAACAATCTCAGCAAACATTCAAATGCTTCATCTTTTGACTTCAGGAACATCACCCACGAAAATCTCAAAAAGTCATCGGTAACCACTAGACAGTAAAGATCTCCAGTAATTCTTTTGACATTCACAGGACCGAAGAGATCCATGTGAAGTCTTTCAAGTGGCTTCGAGATTGAGTTCTCCTTCTTCCTGGGCTGAGATTTCTTGTGTTGCTTTCCTTTCAGACAGCTAATACATTCTCCCTCCAGATGAAAACTCTTTAGATTAACACCTTTAACAAGATCGTTATGCACAAGGTGGTTCATCTTACATAGGTGAATGTGGCCCATTTTTCGATGCCACAACACTGACTCCATTTTGGTAGCTTTCGATACGAAATACTGAGGGTGACCCGTGGTAGTCGTAGCAACGCTCATGTCCAACACGTACAGATCGTTTACCCTTGGTGCTCGCATGATGATCCACTCCTCGGGATAACAAACCCCGGCTTCAGAATCAGACACTCCTTGTTGGTAAAATGTGTGGTGTATATCCTATCACAGATCTGAGAAATCCTGAGTACATTGTTCTCCAGTTCCAGTATGTAATTGACTCTTTCAAATGTAACGACACCATTTGATAACGTGCCATCCCCGATTATTCGACCACCTTGGTTTCCAGCGAAACCAACATAACCACCATTGAAACCTCTAACGTCGTATAGAAGGGTCTTCCACCCTGTCGTGTGCCGGGACGCTCCACTATCCATAATCCACTTCGAAATAGATCTTGGGAGCTCCTGCACATTTTACTAGCAAGTCAGTTAGAAGTTGAAGCAACCCAAGCCTCCTTTGACTCGGGTAGCTTGATGTTAAGGTGAGTTGTCTTTGTGTACAATGGTGGGAAGTTTTTATCAATCATTTTCAAACTTTCCTCGGTTCCAACCTCAACCTTTTTATATAGAAAGAATTCATCCTATTTAGGTTGACCAGATGGTTGAACCTTCTTGGAACATACTTCTTCCCAGGTGGGGTCGAAGTTTGTTTCTCAAGCTTTATGTACAAATCCAAAGGTACATCCATCTCAACCGATTTGGTCGAAGATATTTGTTTTGACTGAACCTTTGGTTTGCTTCATTAGATGTCTTGGCTTGTGAGTTTGACTTTGGCATCCATGTTTGTTAAGGAGAAGCAACCTGTTTGTAAAATTTGTCATTTTTCTTTACCGATTGTGATGTGTCCGGTTGTTTAACATGTTTAGCTTCTATTTTAACCTTTTCAGAATTTGAAATTTTCTTCTCAACATACATAGGCGCTTTGCCTTTGACATCATTTGCTTTCTTTGGGTTCTCAACAACCACAGACTTAGGTTTTTGGTTTGGACATTTTTGTGCAATGTGCCCAGTTTGATTGCATCTAAAGCACGTTCGGGTATGAACGACCCATTTTTTACCATTAGTCTGCGTTTGTGATCCCTTTGTAGCAAAGAACTCTTTATATGTTTTTGAAAAGATTTCCGATTCTTGTTCGCACAATGAACTTGAGCTCTTCACAAACACTTTCTTTTCAACAAACTTTTGTTTCTGAAAATTCCTTTTCTGGTAATTCTTACCACCCTGATGTCCACCTAACCCTCTGTTTAGATTGTTTTTGTTAAAACGTGGTGGCACAACTGGTTTTTTGTAGTAAGATTTATCAAGTTCAAAAACCTCTTAGAACTCTTCAAACCTTTGACCTCAGAAACATCTATCTCAACAAGTTTGAAAACCTTTTTCAGTTTATCCAGATTCACGTTTTCAATCGGAAACTCAGTATCCGAGTACAACTTATCAGATCCGTTCATCTTGTACATGACAAGAGTTGGCTCATCACTTAAGTTGTCCTGGGACTTAAGTTTTGGGATGTAGTTGTTTAGAAAACAGTCTTCATCCTCAATTGTGGAGTCACTGTCAGATTTTAGCACGTTTTCAAGAACATTTTTCACAACTTCAGGTTGAATACTGTCTTCATAAGTTTGTGAAGTGAATGTGACATCAATGTTTTCTGGAAGTTTTTTTACATCGGTTTTCTCACTTGATTCAGATTCGTTAGCCAACCCAGATTGTTTCTTCGTGAAATTGTGATAACCCACCCCTGTTCCATCTGAATAGACATCTTCACCAGCTTTGTTCTTCCCGATTGGTTTGGGAACTATATGCTGAAGAACAAAGTTGGCAGATTTATAGCTGGCCAGCTTCGGATTTATTCTCTCATTTTCGATCTTAGCTTCTTGGAATTGAAGCTTGAGATTCGCAATCTCATCCAGTTGTTGATTTATTAGTTTTTCTTTCACTTGAAGAACTCCTGATAAATTAGTGTTTTCTTTGTAAGGTTTTGAGTTGCGTTCATCTGAATCTTTTACCATTCTTTTCAGCTTGTCAAGATTTTCATAAACTTTTCTGTTTTCAAAAATCAATTTTTCATTTACTTTGCGAAAACGTTCAACATCACTTTTATCATTTTCAATCTTTTCATTTAATTCTTTGATTCTTTCATTTGAAGCTTTAATCAGTTTATCACGACTAAGAACTTCTCTATCGATTATGCCAATTTTATATGTCAGCTCCTAGAGTCTCTTTGTTGAGAGATATTCACGTGTGTTGCAGACTTTGCACTCTTTCGTGCAACCTCTGCAAACATTTTCAGTTTTAGCACATTCAGTCTTACCTGGTTCATTTTCTGGACCACTACTACTGACCTTTTTTGATGACTCAGACTTAGAAGCAGACTTGGAATCTACCTCAAGTGCTTTCGCCATTAGAACTTGATCTGCCATCTTTGTCAGATTCTCAGCTGTCATCTCCTTTTCAGTGTCGATGATCCCTTCGTCTACTGCATCTATCTTGAGTTGTTCCTCTACTGGCGGGATTGATTTCATAAGAGTTTCCACATCAATGGTTGCTAGATCAATACAAATGTTACCCTTTGGATCCAAGTAACATTCACGATCCGGATCCCACCTTTTCGCCTTTTTAGCTTCTTTGTATGCAAGACAAATCTTTTTCTTCTGTATTTGTGCCAATCTTCTTTCCCGATTGTAAGTTGATGGTGCTGGTTGTTTAATTTCTGCCATAAAAGTATAACCGACCGCATCCTCTTCGGGAAGAAATTCGCTCCAATCAAAACCCTCATCATCTTGGATCACCGCCAAAGCTCTTGATTTTTCCTTTGTATTGTCTTCTATCTGCTTCATCTTTGGTGGCTCTTCTCGGTTTCGATGATAGACCGCCTTTCTATAATAATCATCGTGAAGCGGATTTGCAGTCTCGTCAGCAGCAGAGTTTCAGCATTCTCTTTTGAAGTGCCCATTTTGCTTGCATTTGAAGCAATTCACTTTTGATTTGTCGAACCCTAACTTCATCGAAGGACCTCCAATATAGTTTCTTCCGGTAATTTCCATAAACCTTTGAGCTTTACGAGTCACGCTAGCCATGCACCAATGAATATCGATAAGCTCTATCTCCTCTGGATCTATTTGATCGTAGTCTTCTTTGGTGAGATTGGTGTTCCCAATCTTTCCGGCAACTAAGCTCTCGTACGATTCCAGAATCGATGCTAGAAATACCATCTGCTGCTTAGCCATTTCTTCGTTGAAATTTTGTGCATTGTTCAGATTGACGGCTATGTTGCACTGGAATACATTCTTTGAAGCACTGTGTGATTGTTGATTGTTCGATGCGGATGAAGACGATGCATTAGAACCAGTTCCGTGAGAACCATGACTGTCTGATGTAGAACCGCTGCTGGACTTCTCTTGTGTAGCAGTGTTTGAGTTCTCAGCACTAAAGGCAGTTTTCGGTGATCTAACCTTGGGAATCATACTACCTCTGTAATACAGATCAACATTTTGTTGATACTGTGTGCTGCTCACCTTGTTCATCTTCTTTATTTCCAGCTCGTGACCCTCAAGTCGCTCGATCAACCAGTTAAGTGTCATTTCAGCCATTGGTTTCGTGTTTTTAGCACTAGACCAAAGTACCGCCAGTCCTGCTCATTTGGAAAAGCCTCGAACATTTTATCAACCATGTCTTCCTCGTCTTTCTTGATTCCAAACCTAGCTAATTCTGCCTTTAGATGACAAAATCTTTCAATCATTTGTTGTACATTCTCATTTTTCATACATGTAAACAAATCAAATTCCTTTTTTAACAAAGATTTCTTATTTTCACTATTTCTTCTCCCCCTGTACATTTCTTTTCAAGCTTTCCCCATAAATCCTTTGAGTTGTCATAATTGATCAGTGAAATGATATCGTCTCTGACGGACTGATGTAGTAGAGTAACTGCCTTTTGTTCGGCTATAAAATCTTCTTGCTCATTTTCTTCTAAGTTCTCATAGTCTAATCTTGAGGCAGTGTACCCATTCTTGAGACATCTCCAGTTGTCGTATGCAAACGCCCTTAACCACCAGTCGAACCGCTTCGCCCAGCGATTATAATCCTCCATCGCCATTAGCTTTGGAGGTTTGTTGTACGTGTCGTACGCATTGTCGACACTCAGTGAGTCAGAAATCGCCTTGGTAGCAGTTTTGGGGTTGTTCGTGTTGGTGTTGGAAGATGTGTCTCCTGTGTTGTAGGCAAAGATATCACCAAAAGGATTCATGAATTCGTCTCCCATGATTTGCGTACCTACAAAGTCAAACTTGGTCAAATTTCAAAACACAAACAATGGATCGGATGGTCGTTCGTCCGAATTGTCATTCAGACGGATAACCTCAATGAACTAAGTAACAAAAAATGCCAAGTGACGAATGGCCCTCCGGTCGGATGGCAATCCGATCGGATGGTCATTCGTTGATTTAGCTTGAACTTTTAAACACAACAATACTGATCCGGTCGGATGGCAATCCGATAGGATGAGTATGACGTCAGCAAGTAAACAAGAACAATAACTAGTGCAATTCGTTCGGATGACTATCCGATCGGATGAGTGAAGTCAGCAGCGTTCGTTAAACAGTTCATGTTTTTGATCGATTTGGATGTGTTTTAGTTCGAATTTTGTCTTGAAAATTTGTAGGAATGATCTATTACAAATTCCGATCACAATGATGTCAATTTTAGTCCATTTTGTCCGTGAATTGTTTGTCAATTTTGGATTTTTTAGCAGTTTTAGGTGAAGAAATGAAGAACACAGATAGAAATGAAGAAGAAGGTGAAATCCTCGTGAAATCGATGTAATCTTCTCCGATTCGACCTCCTGGTGCTCTGATACCACTTGTGAATGCCCATGAGGAACGGTTCTTGACGAAGAACGTAGCTCGAATCGATCAATACAGAGGTGCGGAATCCCTATGCATCATCAAAGAGTAATCAACAACAATATCAATGATTAACTTGTCCATTCTCATTCAAAAAACTGAAAGTACAAAGTTCCTGATGAAATCTAGACAGGGCTTCGCTACAAGAGATTGCCAAAAAAAGTTCTAACATAGAGACCCCTACATCTCTATTTATAGACAAACTGGGAGGTGATAAGTCATCCAGTCGAAGGGTCATCAGTCCGGATGACCCAAAGCCATCCGACCGGATGAGTTTAACAAATAACATCTCACTCCCGTTTTGTCTAGTTACAATATAACATTTACACAAAAACTATACAAAGACACATACAGGACAAAATACAGACTCGATACGGACGGAAGCTACAGACATATTGCACTAACAGACCTCTGGTTGCGAGTCACAACCTCGATGGTCTTGACTGAGATTTCAACTCGGAACATCTTCGATCTTGACTCAAATCTCTTGGTCTCGACTCGAAACCTCATGTTCTCGACTTGAAACCTCATGGTCTCGACTCGAAACATCATGGTCTCGACTCGAAACCTCATGGTCTCGACTTGAAACTTTGTGTTGACTTTAAAATATTATTATTTTCACTTGCAATCTGAGTTGATTCCTGGTCTCGACTGTTGACCTGTGTTGACTTGTTGACTTGTATAAATTTACACAGTTTTGTTTAAATTAACTAAGTTAACAGGAAATTTTTCAAACAAGATACTATACTTAACTTATTAATGTTGTGCCGGTCATGGATTTGAAATTCATCTCAACACATAACCAAGCGGGGTACTTAGCATCACCTCCGGAGAAACACAAGAAGAAGTACACTTCATTGATCAAGGGATTGAACAGTTGCCGAATCATTCACGCTTTACGAGATAATCCTGTCGTTTATGAAAGCCTTGTTCAGGAATTATGGAAGACGGAAAAATTTGACGCGCTAGGAGCAGATGGTAAAGGATTGATTGAAGCAGAGATTCAAATGAAGAAAGTTACTGTAACCGAACAAATTATAAGGGAGGTTTTACAGTTTAACGACAAAGAGACTGATCCCATTGATCTTCCGGGTGGAACCGTTGAAGCTTTTTTTGCCTCGACTAAGCTATGAAGGAACGTATCCCTCTCTGATGAAGAAGTTTGTGCATCCATACTGGCATCTGTTGTTGCACATGTTCATGTTGTGTATGACGGAAAACAGAGGGGGAACAGATCAGCTGAATATCACACAGTTTGCAGCGTTCGTTTGTCTGATAACGAACCAACCATTCAACTACTCGAAGTACATATTTGAAGGCATGAAAAGGAATGTAATTGGCATGTGAAAGGATAAGTTTATCATGTATCCAAGGTTCATGCAAATGATCTTCAACACTCGTTATTCAGAATTGGAGAGAACTAGAAACACTTTGGATCTAAAGCCAATGGGTCCTACGTGTTTTGGTGCTCTCACTTTTAAGAAGGGTACTGAGAAGAAGTTTGAAGGAAGGATTCCATAAGAGAAGTTCGGTCAGTTTGCTGAGACAGAGGATGTGGCGGCTGAACCAGTAATAGTACAACCTGAACCAATTAATGCTGCTCCAGTAAATGTACCAGTTAATACTGTGATTGCAGAAGAACACGTTGTTCAAGTTGCTCCGATGAAGAGCCTGAGACAGAGATTCTTACGATAAACTCTGACGATGAAGACGTTGAAATTAGTTGTGATGATGATGATGATGAAGTTGAGCTTCCTCCTGAAGCAGAAGTTAGTTCTGCTGTTTCTACTGTTCAACCAGTGATTTCTTCTGAGGGTTTGGCTCTGCTGTTAAAGTCTATAACTGAAAAGATCGGAAATCCTCTTTCCGATCCTTCAATTCAAAATGAAGAGCAAATGACTGAAGACCCAAAGGATCCTGATACTCAACAAGTGAAGCGAAGAACAAGGGATCTTCGACCTGGTGTGTATATTGAACAAAACAAAGATTATCCTACAACTGATGCCGACGGTGAAGATGGTGTATATGATTTTGACTTTGAGAAAGACACGACTACTACTACCATTGCTACAGAATCAGGTTTTGATTTTGATGTTGATGCACCAAGAATGGATGTGGATGTTAATCCTACAGAGATTCCTGTTGTTGCTACTGTTTCTGTTTGAATCACCGAGTCAACTCTGCCTATTACTGCTGCTATTGCAAGTTCATCTGGAACAGTTCGTGATGAACCATGCAGCTCAAGTGGAAAACAGCTTGAAGAATCACTGAGAATGTCGTTTGTTGACGATTCAAGTGATGATGATGAGTTTATTAGCATGAGAGAGATGAAGAAAAGAATTGTTGTGCTTGAACAAGACTCGATCCACAAAGATGCTAAGATTATTCAGCTTGAAGATACAATTGTGCAAAAGAATCAATAGATTGGTCAGCTTCAAGGTGATGTCAGTTTGTTATTCAACATGGTGTATGATCTTCGTGGTAAACTAGAGAAGAAGTTTGGCAAAGAATTTTCTGATCTAACCGACACGGAGAGTAGAAGAAAAGCTGAAGAAGTTCAAGCGAGAGCCTTTGCTAAGGATGATGCTAAAAGAGCTGCGGCAATGGATCATTACTTCAAAAAGGTAACTGACAAAGATGCTGATGAAGCAAAGGCTGATAGGTTAAGGAAGAAAAGAGAGTATGTAATATTGAAGAACAAAAACCTTAATCCTGCTGATGAAGATGTTCAAGTCACTCATCATCTGATGGATGTCGGTGAAAATTATTACGATAAAGTTGGGAACCGCTCAGGTATTATAAGTTGGGGTTTTGATTATGATCGTCGTAGGTGGTGGATCAAGAGAAAGGTTGGACCGGTTGAATGGTACAAAAACCCTGCTCAATTCCAGACGTTTACTAAGGTGGATTTGATTATTCTGTTAAAGTCACCTTATGTAGATGATAAACCTGGCGGACGTGGATATCTATTCTTTGAGCGATTGCAGAGAGATGTGGCACGTGGATTTCCTTTAATGCATACTGCTAAATCTATCGTCTCTTCTGCTAAAGGTGTTAAAGATCCACGTACAAGATTGTCTCGTGGCCGCCAACTAATAAAGAAAAGACAATTCCGCTGGTCAAGAAGATTCCAAATGGTATTCTAAAGACCATGCACTTCTGGGCATATGATGAAACGTTGGGTCAAGCAGTGATCGTTTGTGATGGTGATGTGAGCTTCCGCTTAACTGATCCTATAGATTTGTTGAACTTAGATCAAGAGAACTTGGAAGCCCTTGCCAAGACTCAGATCAGGTCCACAGAAAAGTATGAAGAGGTTGTCAAAGGTTGGACCGCAACGGTTGTTGGAGTTCTTCATGTTCGTAAGAAAGGATTTGGTGATTACCACGATAAGGCGGATGGCGGTTAAGGCAGTTGAAGACAGAAGAACCTCTATGCATAAACCTAGGGGGAGATTGTTGGAACCTGAAGGTTTATACATAGAGGGTTATAATAGTTCAGGGGTTGGGTATGTAATGCTTTGTTTTGTACATGTTTGGGTCGAATTAGCTTGTAATGGGTCTTATTAATTTCGAGTTGGGCCTAAGGGGTTTTGACCCAATTAGTTTAGTATATAAGTAAACCTCAAACTTATGTTTGAGGTTGATCAGTGATTCGAAGATTAGAGGCCAGCCGAAATCATCAAGGAGTCTTGTATCAGTCTCGTTTAACGTTGAATGCAAGAATCCGGTTTGTGCTTTTTTATCATTCATTGTGTTGATTTCGATTTATATATTAGATCTTGAATCAACTTGTGTTTGGTTTCCGCACTCTCACAAGTTCTTGTTTGATATCATTGAAAGATCCCTTTTGGAACTTACACTCTGAAGCCAGCGTGAACCCGGTTAAGACAACATAGTCTGGCTGGAGTAGGGCAACGGGGCTCTCCAATTTGGGGAGTGCGGTAGCCTAATACAAGAAAATCGTCGTTCCAAAAAAAACCTACGACTTCCAAATTTTAGGAGACTATGTATTTAAACATTTTTCATAACCTAAATGGCACAAAATACGAACCATTTTTTTAATTTTATTTCCTTCGTTGTCGACAAGGAATTTAACCTTTTTTATCATATGTAATATGTTGTCAAAGAAAATTATTCTGTTATTATTATTACTAGTATTAAAACCCGTGTGCAAACAAGGTTGGTTTTAGAAAACCATGCATACGACATTTTATTAGTCGATGAATGACTAAACAGTTTTTAAGGTTTAATTAAAAATGGATTATAAAGAAAGGGAACATCATTTAAATAACAAACATGGTTAATAATTTTAACACAATAAAGCAAAGATTAAATACAATCGAGTACTAATGCTTTATAGAAATTTTGCATAGCCCGTTTTATTAAACAACGAATCACTATAAAACTTTAAAAGTAGTTAATCCATTACAACCAACTTTTTATAATCATCGTTGGTTTTACTCATCGATATCAGAAAAATCGATGATTAAAAAGGTTTCGGATACACCGTCTTTTCCGTTAGTCACTCGATCATGCCTAGAAAATTTCTTGGATCTGGCCATGATACAAACCAACCATGTCCCTACAAAATATTATGTACACAAAATTATAATAGACAATAAAATCAGCTAACAATACATACCTTCTTGTAGTAGTCTTTAGACTTGCTGAATGTAATCAGATCGTCCAATATACCCTTCTTCTTTTTTGGATCCATCGAAAGCGTATCAAACGTAGATGCGTGCTCGAATATGATATGGCTCCAAATCGTATTCTTGTAACCATGCCAATAGTATGATATGGCTCGAATATGATCAGGGATGGTTTTTCTTGAACTCCACCAGATCTTGACCCCATTCAACTCATCAGTGACTTCTTCATAATCATCCATAATAAGGACAACAAACTCACAGTCTTTGAGCACATTTACCTTGACCCATTTGGCTTCGTTAGATGAGTTGGCGCTGATGTAACGTTCGATGGCAGCGTACGCTTTGCTCCTCTCAAAGTATTCTGAGTGGTATTCATGAAAAGTGAACTGGACATAAGGGTATACATATCCAATGACCTTGTGAGTATACATTTCAAATGCCCATGAAACTGATCATGAAACCATTTCCGGAACATTGCATATATGAACATGCTGACCGTGAAAATCGGCCCTAACTGACTCACATCCCCCGCCATTGTCTTCTTCTTAATTTATCTCTACAGCAAGTGATCAAGTATATAAATGATTAAATTAAAATGTTATTTTTCTTCCTTAAAAAGAAAAAGATATTAATTAATTTTTGGGTTTAATTAATAATTATTATGATGGAGTAACTCTAAATAACTGTTTAGAGTAACTTCAAATCCAACAAATCTTGTAGACACTATCTTAAAGTCCTTGTGATAAATGACTTTAAAGCTCAAATTATTATTTATGAAATATTTTTCTTCTTTGCTCTACAGTAGTTAATAAAAGAATAAATTTATGGATATTAATTATTAAATAGTTGAGTGAAAACTTGGTTAGAAAAAAATTTGCAAAAAAAAATTATAATAAACTTTGTTCAAAAGTTACTTACTTTAATTCTTATTTTTAAGTTTATTAGCTCAAAGACATAAGCCCAAATTTTAATAAACTTTCTATAAAACTTTCCCCATCAAATTATGCAAGAATCTTTTGATCGGATCAAGTCGCTGAACTTCCGGATCAACACCTTCTTTTATTGAAGAAGATTGAAGTGGATCGAGATATTGAATCTTCATCATCTTCTTCTTTCAAGTTCCAGAGCATATAAATCAACCTTCATTAAACACAATACGATTATAATTCAGTTAGCAGCAACCTCTGTTGAAACCTCTGTTTATAAACCACTGTTTTTAAAACCTTTGTTTGGGTAAAAATTCATCCACTGCTGAAAGGTATCCTCTGTTCTCATAGCCTCTGTTTATCCTAACCACTGTTGTCTATCGACACTGGTTAGGATAAACAGAGGTTATGAGAACAAAGGATACATTTCAGCAGTGGATAAATTTTTAACCAAGCAGAGGTTTTAAAAGCAGTGGTTTAAAAACAGAGGTTTCCTAACATAAATGAGGTTTCCAACAGAGGTTTCCTATTAGTATAAACCAAAAAACATTCAAAAAACAAATCTAAGAATTCGAAATACAGATCTAAGAATTTTCGAATCAAACCAGAATTCGATATTATCAAACCTTTATATATGTAATCACCGAATCAAACCAGAATTCGATCAAATTAGACCGATTTCACCGAAATAATTCCGATCGCCGCTAATACCGGCACTATCTCCGCCACTTTCTTCAACTACGGAATCAGCAAAATACAACAAATCATCTTAGCAAATTAAGAACGATTATGGTTCAATTTATCACATCACAAATCAAACAACAAATCATCTTAGCAAATTAAGAATGAACTGGCAAAATGCCGATCATACCCGCTGATACGGTTTCTGCACCAGTTTAACACTACAGTAATCAAAATTACCAGTTATGACTACGGTGATTGATACGAACGGTTCCATTTTCGGTTATATTGAATCAAAACAGAAGATTCATTGACATTAATGTGGAAAATAAGGGACTGTGGATAGAAATATAGAATGATCAAGTATAATGATGACGAAAATCTATGTGTGAATTACATTTAATACAAATCATAAACAAACGCAATTACACAAAAATGCCCTCAGACTAATCATATCTAAAGATTTCATGCTGATGTCTTACTTGAATATATCATATATGCAATTACACTAAATCAGTCAAACAGAATATGCTGCAAAACTATACAGTTAGATTTCATGCTGATGTGTTTCTTAAATATTGAATCAATGTCCTATACAATATGATTAGAAGCCAAGGAGTTGAATGGTAGAGAGTAAAATAGACCTAGATATCCCAGACTCGTATATCTCATTTACAGTTTTGATTTTATTCTTGGACTCCAGGTGATTAGCATACGATATATAAAACAGAGAATGTGTCTGGCCGATTTTATTTGTGTCAAGAAAACTGTAAACAACTTCTGCATCATCACAATTTTCAGTCTGCAATGCAAATTTGAGTTATTACCATACATACACAACACAATGGGTTGGTTTGAATATCAACATGATACTGGTCCACGTTGCACGTTATTCACTCATTAAAGCACATAATTTGGTATACCAAACATATAAAGACACAAATCATATTATAAGATACCAAAATGCATTCACAAGAGATAATAACTAAAGGAAAAAATATTACCAAAGTAATTGTGGCAGTTGCATGAAATGTAACGCCCAGCGTCCCTAAACTTTAGACACTTGGCAAGATCAGTCCCTGAACTTCTATTAATTGTCAGTTTAGCCCCTGTAATTATGAGATGTTGATACTTTGATACTTTGACGTGAATATTATTGACACTGATGCTTGATACTATGATGCTTGATTCCTTATTCTAGATGCTTGATTCTTGACAACTAAACTATGAGACTTGATACTTAATCTAGACACTTGATTCTTGATACTATGGAAACTAGATTCTTTATGATTCTTGATACTTGATACTTGGACTCTTGATTCTTGATGCTTGAGAAACTATGATTCTTGACTCTTGAGGCTTATTTGGTGCTTGACTCCTTAGACTCGTGAAACTTGATTCTTAGTTAAACGCGAGACTGGAGCCTTGTCACTGGCGGAATGTATGAAACTTGGAAACTTTTGGTTTGTAATGTAATCTAGATATTTTATCTAAATTGTACGCAACGCAACGCTAAATATAACTCGCTAATCGAATCAAAGTCTGAAACGCGGAAGGAACGGATTGGCCAGAGTGGCCATCCAATCGGACTGTCACCCGATCGGAAGACCACCCGATCGGATGACCACTCGATCGGGTGACCACTCAATCGATCAGCCACCCTATTCGCCTTGCACCGCCCTAATGCGCTCTCACCCTATAAATAGACCTGTCACATCACCATTTTGAGTGATGAGACAGCACGCGCACCCTCCATTTCTTCATTTTCTCATTAATTCCGGTACGTTTTCGGCTAGATTCTTGTACTTTCTTGACCTACACTTCCTTCTCTACGTGATTCTCACTTGAGATCACACTTTTCACCGTGAAATCTCATGGATCTGAGTTCTTGAGGGTGATGTCATCATGGAGGTTTGTACAAACTACCATGTGATGTCATTCTGAGCAAGATCTAGCTCAGATCTAAGATGATTCATGTGATTTTACACTAAATCTAAGCTAAATCTAGAATTTTTCCTATAAAACTCGAGTATCTTCATCTTTTTCTCAAACTTTTACTTTATTCGGTGGAAATCAGGTCTAAACTAACTATAGATCTGATGAATGGTCTAAAGTTGGTATTGATCTGTGTTCTTACCGGTAAAGACGAGCATGACAACGGATTCCGACATAAACCCATTAGGAACAAACGACTGATCGAGTAGGGGTGATTCCCACCCGATCTGGGTTGTGGGTGCTAAAGGGTTTTACCATTGTCTCGATACATGTCGTGCCATTACCGTTAATCTGGAAACTTAGAAATTTTACAAACATGTTAAACGAGAACAAGGGTCGCCTGTTCGAGTGGCAATCCGATCGGACAGTCGTCCGATCGGACAACCACCCTATCAGGTGACACTTACCATAGTCTTGAAACTTACAGTCACTTGGTAAACAATTAAAACTTGGAAGCCTGATCGAATGGCAACCCGATCGGACAGCCGTCCGATCGATCAACCATCCGATTGGGAGGACCAGGGTACCTACACTCTGATCGAGTGATAACCCGATCGGACTACTGACCGATCGAGCAGCCACCTTATCCCTTCCATCCATAAACTTCAACACAAGTGGCAACCCGATCGGACAGCCATCCTATCGGATGACCACTCGATCGATCGGCCACCCTATTCGCCTTGCACCGCCCTAATGCACTCTCACCCTATAAATAGACCTGTCACATCACCATTTTGAGTGATGAGACAGCTCTGCTCGACCAGACACGCGCACCCTTTATTTCTTCATTTTCTCATTAATTCAGGTACGTTTTCGGCTAGATTCTTGTACTTTCTTGACCTACACTTCATTCTCTACATGATTCTCACTTGAGATCACACTTTTCACCGTGAAATCTCTCGGATCTGAGTTCTTGAGGGTGATGTCATCATGGAGGTTTGTACAAACTACCATGTGATGTCATTCTGAGCAAGATCTAGCTCAGATCTAAGATGATTCATGCGATTTTACACTAAATCTAACCTAAATCTAAGCTAAATCTAGAATTTTTCCTATAAAACTCGAGTATCTTCATCTTTTTCTCAAACTTTTACTTTATTCGGTGGAAATCGGGTCTAAACTAACTATAGATCTGATGAATGGTCTAAAGTTGGTATTGATCTGGGTTCTTACCGGTAAAGACGAGCATGACAACGGATTCCGACATAGAGCAGGGGTGATTCCCACCCGATCGGGGTTGTGGGTGCTAAAGGGTTTTACCGTTGTCTCGATACGTGTCGTGTCGTCACCGTTAATCTGGAAACTTAGAAATTTTACAAACATGTTAAATGAGAACAAGGGTCGCCCGATCGAGTGGCAACCCGATCGGACAGTCGTCCGATCAGACAACCACCCTATCAGGTGACACTTGCCATAGTCTTGAAACTTACAGTCACTTGGTAAACAATCAAAACTTGGAAGCCTGATCAAATGGCAACCCGATCGATCAGCCATCCGATTGGGAGGACCAGGGTACCTACACTCGGATTGAGTGACAACCCGATCGGACCGAGCAGCCACCCTGTCCCTTCCATCCATAAACTTCAACACAGGTGGCAACCCGATTTGACAGCCATCCGATCGGGCAACTGTTTGTCTTTTCACACTCATGAGTCACCCGACCGTCTGATCGTACAGCCATCCGATCCGGTGACTGGTTTGACACTTTATTCAATCTCGTTACTCTGCCCGACTCTTATCCTAATGTAATCTAATCAGGCTAAATCTAGAAAGAGCTCCCTTTGATCCAATAGCAGTGAATACTATTAAGCAATCACTGTGAGTATACTCGATCCCCTTTTTACTTTAAACTTTTGGGGTGTAACATGTATTCTATGAAACTTAAACTTGAATCTTTGAAACTTATACTCAATCCTATGTGAACATGAAACTTGTGATTCTTGATTCTTGACTCTTTGTGCTATGTGACGTTTAATCCAGAGTGTGTAGTTCCGCCTTAACAATAGTAGCACTATAGGAGATGCACCTCTCCCATTATTCTCGGGAGGTATTATTAGGAGGATTCTAGTTTACCTTGAGACTTGGGTAAACACTAAAGCATCGGGATACTTGGGCTATCACTGCGTGGACTGCGACACTAGCACAGCTGAACTATTTCATTGTTTGCACTATGGATATGAGTGTTTTAATCTATTATTCTATTATCAAACTTGTATACTCTCCAATACTTTTGTATTGATATTTTAATACATGTTGCAGGCCGATAGGATGCTTGGAATGCATGGAATTCAGCTAGGAAATGCTTAGAAACGTCGCCTAGATAAATTTAGAATCTTTGAACAATTTGAACAATATTCGTTTTGGTCTGTATTCAATACTTGTGTTGGTTGTGTTGGCTTTTAGACATTGTCATGATGAATTGGATCTAAATTCTATTGAAACAAATAGTGTTATGGAATCTCATGAGCAATCTGAACGCTTAGTGCTCGCACCCCAATGTTTCCGCCATCGGTTGGGGTATGACATGAAGGTTATTTCTTTCTCTCCTAAACCTGTTATGTGGTGCAGTGTGAATGCGTAACTGCACAAAAAAATCAAATCAACCGAATGGAGCTCAAGCGATGGCGACCCCTGTGACGAAAACTGGAAAGGCATTACCTGTTCTGGCTCCAGAGTCACAAAAATGTATCACTTCCTCTATACATATTTTTAATTGACATACTTGTATGATGTTGCTATAACTCCTTTTGTTTTCCATCAGAAATCTGTCAAGTTTTGGGCTTTCTGGAGGAATTGGATATCAACTTTCAAGTTTGACATCAGTAACTAACTTGTAAAAAACAATCAATGGCATCCTTCCTTTTAAGTCTTAATAATTTCTTTGCTCACATAATGTCATCTGGTGATGCATTGATGTAAGCAACAACAATTTTGGAAATCAGATACCTTATAGCCTTCCTCCAAAGTCACAAGATTGTATGATCCTAACTTTCTCTCACCTAATGAATGGATTCCATTTCTCACTTGTCATCTTGTAATGCAGAAATCTTGTTGGATGTGGATTTAGTGGCACCCTTCCATATTCCATATCACAAATGACTTCTCTAAAATTCTTGTGAGACCATTACAATATTTTCTCCCTCCTGTAGCAGTGACGTGAAAGGAAGCGTATTCAAAGTAAAAACAAACAGACCTTCAAATCTCCATATTCCATATCACAAATGACTTCTCTAAACTCTTTGTATGACCTTCCTCCTGTGCTTCAATTCTCCGTCATTTTTCTCTTCAGCTGATACATTTTATAACAACTTCTTAAAACTATATTATATGCTTCAGGGATTTATCTTCAACTACGATCACCAATGTATTAACGAATTTATTAAAAAACTAATCTATTATTAAAAGTAAAAACAAACAGACCTTCAAATCTCCAGATTCACCGACAAACGAATCATCTGGAACTCAGGAGAAATCAAACTGAAACTCATACCTGCTATACAACAACCGATAAACGAATATATATATATATATATATCTTCTGAAGGGTATTCAAATTTTGTTAACCGTCATCAATCAACAAAAATTGAAGCGGAATGATTGTAATGAAATTGTTAGTAGGATTGGGGAAACGATGAAGAAAATAATGACAATGAAAAGCCCCAGGTTACGGAGATGAAAAAGCTCCGGCAACGTTTCCGTCGTGAAAAACCGTCGTGGGTGATCGGAAACCCTAATTGTGACAGATTGTTTGGTTTTTGTGATCTCACTGCCGATATTTGTGGGTTTGTTTTGATTTTCCTCCAAGAAGCAAGTATAACGGAAACGATGACTTCTGTTTCGATTTTTTTAGATTCTTGCTCTTATATACTTCTGGAAACTATAATTTTGTATGCCATGATCAAAGGTGAGGGTTTAGAGAGGCGTGGAAGAATCTGGATTTGAGAGAGAGAGGATTAAAAATCACGAGAGAGAAGAGGAAATGTGAAGTAATGGATTGAAGAAATGTATGTTATATATGTATATTGTTTGAATTTTGAATCTAGAGCCAAAATTTTAAATTTTAAAGGTGAGCAGATGTATTTTAAATTTTGAATGAACATCAGAGGTTTCAATTACAAATGAAGGCAAAGCTTTGAAATTTGAGGGAGGGCCAGAGCTTTCAATTATGAATGAGGGCAAGCTTTGCCCATTTGTATGTGGACAGACATTTGAAAAGCTGATTGTGGGTCAGAGCTTTGAATTTTAAAGTGTTTTAATATTGAGCTTTATGATTCAATAATGACATAAGAAAAACATTGTTGCACAGTCTCTCTGGCTGTCACATCAGCTTTTCTTATGTCATCGAATTTCTCATTTTATAGAAAGTATAAATTATTAATTAAAAACTCCAATGCAACTATTTACAAATAAAAGTTGCGTATTTTTGTTCCAGTTTTGGTCCATATTTTCTTGTCACGAAGGTAGATGGATAATAAATGGCCAGACCCCCGAAAGAGAAAAAGTGTTAAAGTGCATGCGAATAAACATTGGGGAAGTGGCCTTGTGTACTTTCCACAAGCCTATAACACGAGTAACGTCTTCTTGAAATAACAAAAAAAATAAAATAAATATAAATTAAAAAAAAACATATATATGTTTAATAACGAGATTATAACGCTCAAACAAAATAAACAGGAGCGGAGAAGAAAAATAACATAGGATCATCGTATGGTTATCGAAGAACCGGTTAAAAAGATTTATCATTTTTCTCCTGACAAAAACACCAGATGTAGCGTAATTAAAATTATAAAACTCCTGGATATAAAGTATAGATTACTAAAACATGCATATTTTGTGATGGAGAAGAAAAGAATCACCCATAAAGGTCTACGGACTATAAGCCATACGTGATAATATGATGCTCTTCCTAAGCGAATCCAAGCCAACCAATATGTGTATCATTTGCTATCAAGTGGTGTCTTCTTTTCATATATATTGTAAACAATTAGTTAATATAATTTTTTAATAAACATATACGAATTACGAACAGAGAATTTTAATATTCACATATTTTTAACCTTCAATATATCTTGATGGTCAAAGTATAATTTGAAAGTATTTTCTAATATTTGTAAGGCAAATTGGATTTAAATAATCTCAGTTTTCTTAATTTGACCGATAATAATTACAATTCAGTTATTGGCCGAAAATAATCCGAACTGGTCCACTTTTGGCCGATAATAGTCTGCATTAAATATAGCTTAACGGAGTTAAGTTTTTTTCCGAATTACAAACTGATATTTTAGGGCTTTTGATTAGAACGAGGATACGAGTTGATTGATGTAAAATTTACCACGAAATACTGCCCCAAATGACGAAAACGATGCTTCAATTCAGGAGTTTAAACAAAAATCAAGCCGTTTGAAGCATCGTTTCGAGGTAAGTTTTACATAAATCGACTCATATACTCGTTCTGATCAAAATCAATCCATAAAACATCAGTTTGTAATTCGAAAAAAAAGCGTAACTCCGTTAAGCTATTTTTAACGGTGGACTATTATCGGCCAAAAGTGGACCAGTTCGGATTATTATCGGCCAATAACTGAGTTGGGATTATTATCAGCTAAATTGAGAACGCTGAGATTATTTAAATCCAATTTGCCTATTTTTAACGTATATGTAATAATATAATTACAGATAGCTTGAACCATAACTTTTAAGAAGTTTGGTAAACATATATAGTTTAATTTTTTTAAACGACAGAAGTTTCTGCGATAATAGAATAAGCGAAAAAGAGAAGGCTACATTATTACAAGAGTACAACAAATGGAAAGAAACAAGCGAAAAAACAGAAGGCTACATTATTACAAGGAAATTTACACAACTTATATAGTTTAATAAATTATAGCTATTTTTTCTACTATTTTTTTGAACAATTCTTTCATTACAATTAACAGGGCAAATTACATAATTATTTGTAAAACTCGAAAAGAGTACAAGAAAGGCTACATATATAGTTTAATAAATTATAATTATTTTCCTCAATAGTTTATTTATTTATTTATTTTTATTTTTTTGAAAAGAAACCTTCATTAGAAACACACCTTCGGCCCAAACGGACAAAAGGCCAAACAACACACACCCCCGACCCAAACGGGCAAATGGCAGAAAATTACAACATATATATACGGTATTTACACCAATCACCCAAACTAATATAATTACATGACGTTCTATTTTTAACCCAAACATAACCTCTCGACTTTATCTCCCCTACAAAACTTATAAATATTGTGTACTAGGAAATTTATAATGTGGAAAGAATGCATAATCTCAATTATCATTTGATATTTCTTTTTTTTTTTTCTTAACAAAATATTTAATATGAATACGTGTAATCAAGTTGAATAGAACTTTCATTATGTTATCAAGAAAGATTGAAAACGTTTTCAACGACCACTTATTATACAACCAATTAAACTAGAACTCAAGTTTACTTTTGATACACATAACAAATGGTCAACTTTTCATATGTTTTATGTTTGTTAGCTATGATGACTTTCTTGAATTTAATTCATATATTACATGATCCGATTCATTTGCTATGATTCTCTTTACTATGTCCATCAGAGGCGGAACCAAAGAGTGGTCAAGAGAATCTGCTGACCGTTGATCACGAGAATTTGTTGAATTTTGATAGATAAAGTCAAGGTTGGAGAACTTGTTAGTCGCTAGTCGGTCGGTGAGGTGAAGACTAGCGATTACTCGGAATTAATCATATCGGGTTTTTTATATGTAATTTTCATTTTTATGTATACATATACACATTTTTATAGGTAAATATTTTAAGTAGCTAGGTTTTAACTCTTATTCAACTCATTTTTTTAAGTGTACAAGAATAATTATTGGAATTCACATGGATTGGTTGGAAACTGGCCGAAATTTAGAAGTTTTGGCCCGAATATACAGGTTTTTTGCCGGAATTTGGCCGGAAACGCCGATTTTTGGCCGGCCGACTAGGTCCGACTAGCGATTAATCGCCGACTAGTCGCGATTTTTAGAACACTGTATAAAGTCAATATGGCATTTTCTAGAAAACAATGATTTGGGCCTTTTAGTTATAACGTGTAGAAAAGATTGTTTTATGGTGACCCTGCTAAAAATTTCTGGTTTCATCACTTTCTTTAGTTCAATAAAAATTGACTTTTAACTAAAACCAAACAAATGGAAAAAATGTTTTTGTTTACTATTTTAACTAAAACCAAACAAATGGAAAAAAATGTTTTTGTTTACTAGCTAGAAATTGTTTGGTTTTTTAGTTTCTCAATGTTCAATTCGGCTTGACTCAAAAAAGATAAGTTTCGTGTGTGTGTTTTAACACTAAAACCGAATCAAATCAAACCATAAATTTTGATTTCTGTAGAAATTTATGATTCAAATACACAAATACAAAACAACACAAGAAATAGCGACAAAACAGGTGACAAAATCTTATTAAACCAACCCAAAAGAATTTCCCCCCCAAATACCTAGAGATCTTACAATCGTAAGATCAAAACAATACAAGATACAGAAAGTATATAGATGATCATCCACTGATGATCATCAACACAACAATACAACCAATACAACTTAATAATCTCTCAGATACAGTTGAGAGATTATTCATACAAATCTCCGATCTCAAACCCTAGCGGAGAAACAATAAGAAGAGAGAGAAAGTAAACTGAACAACTAATGAAAGAGAAGGATATGAGATCCTTTTACAGTGTGAAACTTAACAAATTTCACTTTAGTCCAAATATTTTATCCAAGATGATCGCAACCCTCGAATAGTTTCACAAAGCATCCTTAGATATTTTATCAGTAGTTGGACCTGTTGCAACAACCCAAACAACTAACAAGCACATCAGAAAAGAGATAAGCCCAATAACAATAATAATAAGCCCAAACCAAATGAATGACAAGTCCAGATAATTTTAACATCCCCCCTTCATTCAATTGGTTTAAACAGATCAATTAAACCCAGTTGTTTACAAAATTCTTCATGCTGTAAAGCATTAAGACCTTTTGTAAATATGTCAGCAAGTTAACTTTCAGAGTCAACTTTAATAGGATTTATAAGACCATCAGCCACTCTTTCTCTCAAAAAATGCAAATCCAATTCAAAATGTTTAGTCCTTTCATGAAACACTGGATTAGCTGCTATTGACATAGCAGCTTGACTATCACATTTCAAAACCATAGGTAACTGACAGTTAATGCACAGTTCAGACAACAAATTTCTTAACCACATAAGTTCACAAGTAGCTGAGCACATAGCTCTGTACTCAGCTTCTGTAGTCGATCGTGAAACAGTGGTTTGTTTCTTGCTTTTCCAAGAAACAAGACACTCTCCTAAAAACACACAATAACCAGTTACTGATTTTCGAGTAGACAAGCACTTTGCCCAATATGAATCAGCAAACCCATACAAATCCAACGTAACACTTTTATTAAAACTTAACCCTTTACCAGGACTTTGTTTTAAATACCTTAACAGCCTTAAAGCTAAATCTAAGTGCACCTCTTTTGGACTATGCATAAACTGACTCAAAAACTGAACAGTATAACTAATATCAGGTCTTGTAAGAGACAAGTATATTAGTTTCCCAATTAGTTTTTGAAACTCAGTCACATTTTTAAGCAACTGCTGGCTTTTATCAATTTTAGAAGTGACCAAAGAACTTTGTTCTATAGGTGTATTAACAGGTTTACAACCTAAATACCCAAATTCATTTAAGAGTTCCAAACAATACTTTCTCTGACTAAGACAAACAATTTTTTTTATCATATAATATTTCAATACCTAGAAAGTATTTCAAAACTCCTAAATCTTTTATTTGAGTTAATTGCCAAAATCGTCCGTGAGGTTTGGGCACGTTTGTCATTTTCATCCAAAATGACACTTTTGTACCAAATTGCCCCCAACGTTTGTAATTTTTTGCCATTTTCATCCAAACCACTAACTTAGTTTATTTTTCTGTTAAGTTGAGGATATTTGGATGAAACTGGCAAATATAAAACCACATGGACGATTTTGGCAATTTACTCAAACCCTTTTAAATTTCTTTTATTTAATTATTTTTGTTACATATATATAATAAAAAAGAATATACATGGTGTTTTTAGAAAAAAAAATAATAGTTTTGTCACATAATTTTTGTAAATTTTCATCCAAATCACTAACTCAGCTTATTTTTTCTGTTAAGGTAAAGGATGTTTTGAGTTTTATAAATTAAGACAGAAATTAATTTACAGCTTTTTTATATAAATCAGTTTTATAAAGAGAAAACGTCATTGGTGTGCAACACATAACAATCGATTACAACTTTTAGTATTTATCAGTTGTAGAGATAGAAAAAAAATTGTAAAACGTTACATATTTTTTAAATGTGTTGAGCACCTAGGAAATATGTTGGCAGAAATAAAATATTTATTTAATTAATATTATGAGGGTAACTAACTAATACTTATTTTGTGTGGCTTGAGTAAATAAACTTTTGGTTCATAGCATTATAATTACAATTTGGTGGGTAATTTTAAGGTTTGGTAACAATACGTTGTTTGATAGAGGGGGGGGGGAACTGGCTTCTGTTTTTCCTTAGGAGCGAATTTAAAAGAGTAGAAAATTAATTACAAACTTGGTACATATGATAAGATTTTTTTTATTTGACATTTTTCAATATGGTCACCAACATTTTTGTTTTATAAAATTTAGAGGTTTAAGTATGTTGGGATTGAACGCTATCAGAGGAACAGATAATTAAAGCCAAAACTGGATCAGAGCAGTGGATCCAGAATAAGCAGACGTTTACAGATTAGTTCATGCAAATCTCTCCCCTTGAAAGTGGCTTTGTATCTGCTGATCTCCTATCTACTGATCTTACCAAGTGCTGTTCCACAACTGCTGCCTTGCATCTACTGCCAAGTGTTAAAGACTGATAGAAGACCAAAGCTCTGCTGATTCAATCTACTGCCTTGAGTCAAGTACTGCTGATCCGGACAAGCACTGCTGGGTTCACAGCAGTGGAAGGATGCAGCAGCGGTTTATGTGTCTTTTATGTATTAGATTGTAAGAGCAGTAGTTAGTACATCAGTGTTTGTATAGATCAGAGGTTAGAGTTTGTTAGGAGGTTAGATGTCACTTTCATGGTGACGTCAGCTAAGATGCTCAGTGGTTTGCAAGTGCCTATAAATAGTTCAGTACTTTGTACTGTTCTATTAGCTCTTTCACCACATCGTCTTCTTTGCATGAACAAACTACTGAGCTCTGGCTGAGGGGGAGTTTGCATTCTTACATCAATCATTGTAATCGTTGTTGAAATAAATTCAATCTTTCGATTCATTGGGTAAAGATGTTTGATAAAAGTATTACTCTCGTTTGATTGTATGCAAAGTTTGCTTTCATCTTATTTCCGCTGCACAACTCTTTCATTTTCCATCTTAATTTCAAACAAAAGTACAATAAAAAAGAAACTCAGATCCAACAATTGGTATCAGAGCTTGGACAGTCAAATTTGATTTAACAATCATTTTGACGTAAATAGTTCAGCTCATAACAGTTGATACTGATCGTTTGTTCGTCCGTTGAAAAACAGAGCAAGGATTAATCACCATTAAAGTTGATTTCTCAGTGTCTGTAAAACAACAAGAATGACGTCACAATCTCAGGATGACAAAAACAACATCGGCTCGCTTTTTAAACCACCTATGCTTAAAAGAAATGAGTACAACATCTGGCAGAGGAGGATGGGTCACATCCTCGCTCAACAAAGCACAGGTTGTTGGAAGTCTGTCATTTATGGTCCCCATGTTCCTTCAGTGCCAAGCGCTGAAGATGCTAAAAAGTTCGTTCCAAAACCAGTTGAAAATTATACCGAAACCGACTTTCAAAAGATCGAACTAGATGCTAAAGCGTTTAGCATCGTAGCATCTGCGCTGCCCAATGAGATATATGCAGGACTGTTACATTGTAACAGTGCCAAAGAGTTATGGGACGCACTTAAGGAACAATTTGGGGGAACTGAGGAAGTAATAGAAAACAATAGGGAAATCCTGAACCAACAGTATGAAACATTTTGCTACGTTAAAGGTGAATCACTAACGCAACAATTTGAGCGTTTCAGCTGTCTCATCAGTGAACTGAGGCTTGTTAACACCACTTTTACAAACTCAACTCAAAATAGCAGGTTCCTCAGGTCACTGCCAGAAAAATGGGACACCATAGCTTTTGTCACCCGAAACTCACCTGAATTCAAGGATCTGACCTTGACCCAACTCCATGGTCGACTCCTGACCTACGAAAGGGAATTGAACCAGAAAAGGAGGTTACAAGAGTCAGGAAAAGTTACCGATGATTACACTTTCGGTAATACTGCTCTTCTGGGTCAAGAAGAATCTGGGAGCAGTGGTAAGGATCAGGGTTTTGATCACTTCATTGACATAACTGCTAGTGCAAATTTTAACAACCCTGATCCTCACTCTGCTAGTTATGCATTCACTGCAAATGAAAACCAGATGTCAGACAATTTAAGTTTTGAACTAAATGATTTGCAACATTTTGATCCCACTGATTTAGAGGAAATGGACATCCTGCACCAACTGGCTTTGCTAAGTGTCAGAACTAGCAAGTTCTACAAAAGAACAGGGCGAAAATTCCCAGGTTTGCATGGGAATCTAAGGGTTGGGTTGGATAAATCGAAAATCAAGTGCTATAAGTGTAATAGGTTGGGATTCGCTAGGGAATGTAGGAGTCAAACTACTGGTCCCATAATTACTCATCCTAGCTCAAATCCTAGACCTCAAAACCAAAACACTGTGCACTATGCCCAATATGCCCCAGCAGCTCAAGTGAACACTGCTCACTATGCTGCTGCCCCTGTGCCAGTACATTATGTCCAAACTACTGTTCCACAAATCCAATATGTTCAAACCCCTGCTCCACAGGTACAAGTGCAACCTGTTGCACCTCAAACCACTGCTCCAGCAGCAGCACAACCAGATCAACAAAGTTTTTTCACTCAAGGGTTTGTTGACTGGAGCAGTATGCCTGAAGACCTTAATGATGAAAATTTTGCACTCTATGCTTCTAATGATTCCTCTTATGATGAGTTTTGTTTGATGGCTTTAGAGTCAATACAGGAGGGGGTTGAAACTGAGGAGGAACAGCAGTGTTTTGAAACAGTGGAAGAGGTGACTGAAGCAGTGGTTACTGATGTGGCTGGTGAAATACTGTTGGGAGAAAGTTCAGGTACCCTGATTGAACCAATGACAGATCCATGGTCCATAGAGGACAAAGAAGAAGAGAAAGAAGAAAAGGCTGGTGAAAAGAAGGTAAAAGCTGATGATGATGAAGATCATCAATGTGATTGTGCAATGATGGCAGCTGCCAAGGTATCTCCTCAAGTTCTTAAAAAACTGTGTTCTGACAATTGCATAATTGCTTTTGCTAACATTAAAGAGGTGAATGAAAACCTTCGGGATAAAATCTTGTCTGATGAGGTCAAATTTGAAAGGTCTTTAAAAGAACTTAAAAACAAATTGACTGAAAAAGAAAAAGAGAACAGTTGTCTAAAAGAAGAGCAGAGTATAACCAAAACCCAACTTCAAACTATAGTAGAAAAATACCAAGTTTGCAAAAAGGAGTTGGAGTCCGCCCAGATTACTTGTGAAAGATGGGTGGAATCCTGCAAAGGATATGAGGTTATGCTTGAAAAACAGAGAAAAAGCAATGTGAAGTTTGGGGTTGGGTATAGAAAACATGATGATGAAAACATTGCTTTTGAAAACTCTGTTCAAACCACTGATGTAACCACTGAGTTCATCCCCAAAAACAAGAATGGCCAAGAAGTGAAAATCACTGACAAACTTGGTAACAAAATCACACTTGACAGACCAATGGAATCCTCTACTTTTGTGGAGCTTGAAGAATACCAGTTTAAACCAAAATGGTCTGATGAGTGTGACATTCTTGAAAATTTCAAGCCAATGGACTTTACATCAATTGATGGTGTCAAGGCTCCAAAAGCTAAAGTCATTCCTCTCAAGGACATCCCAGCAGTTGTTAAAACCTCTGCTACAAAGGAGTCTGAAAAGAGAAAGAAGAAAGAAAAAATTGATAACTTGTTTTGTGAATTCTGTGAAAAAAGGAATCATCTAACAAAAGATTGTTTCCACTTGAAAGCTTATGATTTAAACAGAACAAGTGTCATAGTTTCAGCTGAAGGTTGCATTGTCTGTGGTAAAACAAACCACAAAACTCAAGCATGTGTGTATCTCAAAAACTTTGATGTGAAAAAGAATGAGTACATTGCTAAAACATCCTTGAGTCCATCATCAACATCTGTCAAATTGACCAAGAAACAACCACTGTTTGTGCCAGTTCAAACAGCTGTTACAAAACAGCTGAACCAAACATCTGTCAAAAGAGATGTTCAGGTTACTGATGCACCCCCTGCCAATCAGTTCAGAAAAGGCAGAGAAAAACAGTCTTACCAAAGGATTCCTCACGTTTATGAGGCCTACAAAAGGCCTTCTAAACCCAAAGTGAACAAGCATCCTTTTGGTTACCAGCAGATGATTGGTCAGGACCCACAACAGTGGTTAGAGAAACACTGTCCTAAAACAGTTCAAACCCCTGACCTAACCACTGTCCATCATCTTGCATCCATCCCAGACACTGTTGAGACCCCATCCAAAGCCTTGTTGGCTTTGGAGACCTTAATGAACTAATCCTTTTACTTCATGTGCAGGGAGCTTCTGCATGCTTTGATAGTCTTTGGTATGTAGATAATGGAGGCTCCAGGCACATGACAGGATGTAAAGCCCTCCTCAAAGACTTTAAAATCCATGGAGGGGGTGATATATCCTTTGGGAATAATAGTAAAGGAAAAGTTCTGGGGTCGGGTACAGTGGAGTCTGGAAAAGTAAAATTTGAAAATGTCAATCTAATAGACAATCTAAAATTCAACCTTTTGAGTGTGTCCCAAATGAGTGACAAGGGTTTTGGGTCATTCTTCACAAAAGATTGTTGTAGGATTGTTGGACCAGAAATGGTCAAAAAGATTGAAGCAATAATCAGAACTGGTCAAACTAAACTTGTTGCTCAAAGAAGTGGCAATGTTTATGTTGTTGACATGTCAAAAGAGTGTCCCAGAGCTGATGCCTGTCTGTTCTCAGCTGCCTCTAACAAAGAGACAGAACTTTGGCACAGAAGGCTGGGACACACAAATCTTAAGACAAGCACAGAAATTTCAAAAAATGGTTTGGTGAGAGGCCTACCACAAAAATTGTTTTCATGTCCTGAACATTGCATTTCCTGTTTAAAAGGAAAACAGCATAAAAGTTCTTACAAGTCCATTGAAGAGTCCAAAACAACCCAGTGTTTGCAAATGCTACACATGGATTTGTTTGGCCCAGTTCAAGTCATGAGCCTCAAAAAGAAAAAATATTGTTTGGTTATTGTTGATGACTTTTCTAGGTTCACATGGACTTTCTTTTTGCACTCAAAAGATGAAACTGCAGGCATTTTGCAAGACTTTGTAATACAGGTTGAAAAGCAATTTGACCTTCCAGTAAAAAGCTTCAGGAGTGACAATGGCACAGAATTCAAAAATAGGGAGTTAGATGCCTTCTGTGTGAAGAAAGGGATTGTAAGGCAGTACAGCATCCCAAGAACACCAGAGCAGAATGGGGTAGTGGAAAGGAAGAACAGAACTCTGATTGAGGCTGCCAGAACCATGCTTGCAGATTCAGGTTTGCCATTAACTTTCTGGGCAGAGGCAGTAAACACTGCTTGCTATGTTCAGAACAGAGTTTTAATAAACCCCAGGCACAAAAAGACTGCCTATGAAATTCTGTATAAAATCAAACCACTGATCTCATACTTCAAAGTGTTTGGCTGCCCATGCTTTATTTTGAACTTAAAAGATTCCATCTCAAAATTTGCAGCCAAAGTTGATTGTGGTTATCATCTGGGATACTCAACCACTGCCAAGGCCTACAAAGTGTTCAATACACGGACCAAGGCAGTGGAGGAGACTTTGAAAGTAAAGTTCAATGAGCTTTCATCAATGAAAATCCCAGCAAACCCTGCAGATCTGTTTGATCTTGAAAAATTCACTTTTGAAAACACTGCTGTCAAGACTAACAGTGCAGGTCCATCAGAGGATACAACACCAGACTATGGGTATGAAATCATCATCCCTCAAAGGTCTGCCACAAAGGGAAAAGCACCAGCTGTTCAAAACAGTTGTCAAAGCTCAACCACTGCTACCTCAACAGTTGTTGACCAAAGTAGCCCATCAACCACTGCTTCCACATCCTCAAACACTGCTGACAAAAGTCCTCAAACAGTGGATAAAAGTCAGCAGTTGTCCACTTCATTACCTCCTATACCACCACCTTTTGAAACCACTGCTGGATCATCAAAGTCCCCAGCAGTGGTTAGCTCAGATGATACACATTTGCAGCCTTCACCAACAAATGCCATCATACCATACCAAGGAGATTTAATCTTCTTGAGATCTCGTCCACCTGATCAAATCATTGGCAACATAAATGAAGGGGTGCTCACAAGAAGCCAAACCCAAAACATTTGTCTTTTTGCTGGTTTTCTATCACTCCATCAGCCAGTCAAGTACCAAGAGGCACTGAAAGACAACAGCTGGGTAGAAGCCATGCAAGAGGAGCTCCAACAGTTCAAAAGACAACAAGTATGGGAGCTTGTACCACTGCCAGAAGAGGTTAGTCCCATTGGCACAAAGTGGGTCTTCAAGAATAAAACTGATGAAAGGGGTATTGTTGTCAAGAATAAAGCCAGGCTTGTGGTTCAAGGTTACAGACAGGAAGAGGGGATTGATTATGATGAAACATTTGCCCCTGTTGTAAGATTAGAAGCAATTAGACTGTTCCTGGCCTTTGCTGTCAACCACAATATGAAGGTGTTTCAAATGGATATCAAAAGTGCTTTCCTCTATGGTACAATTCAAGAAGAGGTGTATGTTTGTCAACCTCCAGGTTTTGAGGATCCATTTTATCCAGATCATGTCTACAGGCTAAACAAAGCCTTGTATGGCTTGAAACAAGCACCAAGGGCCTGGTATGAAACTCTTTCCAACTTCCTACTCTCAAATGGTTTCAAAAGAGGTACCATTGATAAAACACTGTTCTTAAAATGGAGAGGGAAGGATTTAATGATTGTCCAGATTTATGTGGATGACATTATTTTTGGAAGCACATGTAACTCAATGTGTGAAGAGTTTAGAGAACTCATGACAGCTGAGTTTGAAATGAGTGCTATGGGTGAGCTGCAATGCTTTCTTGGTCTCCAAGTACAGCAATTGCAAAATGGAACTTTCATTCATCAAAGCAAATATGCTAAAGAACTTTTAACCAAATTTGATATGAATGATTGTAAACCATGCAGCACACCCATGGCAACAAATAAGCTGGTCATGTCTGATGAAAAAGATGAGTTGATTGACCAAACACTTTATAGAAGCATGATTGGATCTTTATTGTACCTAACTGCATCTAGACCAGACATCATGTTTGCAACATGTGTCTGTGCAAGAAGTCAATCAGCTCCCAGAAAATCAAATCTCATTGCTGTAAAAAGGATCTTCAGATACATAAAAGGTGCTCCCACACTTGGTATCTGGTATCCAGCTAATGGGAACATCAAGCTTTCAGGTTTCTCAGACAGTGACTTTGCTGGATGTCACACCACAAGGAAGTCCACATCAGGAGGGTGCCAGTTTCTAGGTGATTGCTTAGTCTCATGGCAAAGAAAAAAGCAAGCAGCTGTTTCAACATCCACTGCTGAAGCTGAATACATTGCTGCTGCAAGCTGTACAGCCCAACTCCTGTGGCTTCAAAATCAGTTGCTGGATTTTGGTATCACTGCCTTAAAGACACCACTCATGTTGGATAGTCAGGCAGCAGAAAATATCATCAAAAATCCAGTTTCCCATTCAACCACCAAACACATCGACATCAGACATCACTTTGTGAGGGATTGCTATGAAAAAGGTTTGATTTCTCTGCATCATGTCCCAACTAAAGACCAGCTGGCAGATGTGCTCACAAAAGCACTTGATACAGCCACTTTTGAAAGCTTGGTCTCTAGGATTGGGATGCTGAACATGGAATAACAAGCAACATCTTGTTTTTCTATGTATAAAAGCAACAAAATGTTTTCAGAAAATCAAAACTCCATCCTTAAAAATAGCTAAAAATGAAAATTTTTCATTAAAATCCTTAAAAGTCTGCCATTAACCACTGATTGTTCAAAAGTCTGCTCTACTTCAAAAGCCTGTCCACTGCTGAAAGTCAACCCCTGCTCTCTCATTATTTTGATAAACTCTGTTGTTCAAAAGCAGTGTCTTATCCACTGATATGCTATCCACTGATAGTAAAAATCATCCACTGCCTTCATCAGTCACTTTCACAAAAGTACTGTCCTTCACTTTCAACAGGGGTTGTCACGTGGACAGTACATATTGGTCAGACCTTTTGTAACGGCTGCCACCTCAGCATTCACTTTCTTCCCTATAAAATCCCCCACTCACCATCAAAACAGGGTTTTACTGTCGAATTGAATTCTTAAAAATTCTCTTCTCAAAGCAGTTTTTCATCTCATTTCTTCACAAATTTCTTCGATCAATCATCCTCAAAATGACAAAATCAAAGAAATCTTCAAAACCCTCATCAAAATCATCATCGAAAACAGCCTCTCAAAAGGCAATCTCCACTGAGATTCCACATAAACCATCTCATAATCTCCTGGGTCTTCTCACAAAACCAGGAACCACCAATATTTTCGATTCCACCATTGATCTCATGGCAAAATCAAAGTACAAAACTTTGTTTACTGCCGATGCACCAATCTATTTGGCGACCCAAAGGGAGTTCTGGAAAAATGCAACCCTTGAAAAACAAGGAGACACTGCAACCACCATAAACTCTTCAATAAAGGGTAAAGCTGTCCAAATCACGCCACAATCCATTTCAGAGGTCTTTCAACTCGGTGATCAGGAAGGTAAAATTTCTTTCACTAAAAACGAGTTACAAACTGACTTCATTGAGAGAGGGTATGAAGCCACAATGATGAAGAAAATTACCTTAGAAAAAGGTTATTTTCCTTCTGCAACCAGCTTTTTATTTCATACCCTCCTATTATGTGTTTCAAACAAAACCACTTCTTTCAATGAAATCCCTTTAAAGATTCAAAATCTGGGATATGCAATTCTTCAAGGCGAAAATTTTAATTATTCTCGGGAAATTTTTAAAGATTTGGTTAATAATGTTGAAACAAAATCATTCTTACTGTTTCCAGGGTTTTTAAGTTACTATTTTGCAAAGAAATTCAGTAAGGATGATTTAGCTATAATAAATCAAGGTGATTCTACTCAAATAAACAGTTTAACAACTGAAACTTTTTCAAGAATGTTAGCACCTTGCAAAACACAAGCAGAGGTGCCTGAGCAGATTTTAGCAGTTACAACTGCTCCTCAGGTATCTGCTGCTGAGCCCACTGCTCAAGGTGATCAAAGCAGCAGCACAACTGTTTTGAAACCCACACCTAAAATCACCAAAAAGCTAACAAAAAGAAAAACACAAAAACCCCCCAAACCCATCAAAAAGGCATCTCTGGAGGATGAGATACCAGAGCTTCTGCCAGTGACAACACAAAAGTCACAAGAAACCACTGCTGCTACTTCCTCACAGCAGTTGGTACAAATATCTCAACCCATAACCGAAACTCCTCCTGTTTCTTCACAAAAAGAACAGGTTGTACAAATAGGGCCTCCACATCATGATGCTCTGGAAACACTCGTTTCTATCATCCACAGTCCACTGCCCGGGACACATCCTATTTCTACACCAATCCTCACATCCAAAATTCCCTCACCAATAAAACCACTGTTGGATGCAATTGATTTGAACCAGGCATTATCCAGTCCTTCTCAATCACCTATCAATGAGAATATACCTCAACAACTGCCTGGGTCTGATGTATCAATCTTTGCTAACCCACCAACACAACCTGAGGAGGTTACACCCCTTGAGTTACAAGTAACTCTTGGTGGTAATCCAAGTGAAGCAGCCACTACAACTGTTACACCCACTGGGTTACATTTGGACAGTGGTTACATTCATAAGACTTCCTTGGAGGCAATTCCTTTTATAGCACCTCTGCCAACCACCAGTGGATTTATTTATCCTACTGGCAACATCAAAAGGTTGTCAAGTGTTGAAGGAAGAAGACCCCAGTACCAAGAAAAAGGGGCATCAGTGGTTAATGTTTGGAGTATATTCCCTACATCTACCACTGATAAAACCACTGCTAGTGGGAAATCAGATGATCCCATTAACTTGGGTGATGGTTTAAAGTACCAGAAATTGACAGATCGAATTGCAAAGCTTGATAACTCTGTTGCAGAACTCAAAGATATGCTACAACAGGTGTTACAAGTTCAGAAGGTACAATCAACTGCTGTTCCACCTCAAGCACTTGCTCCACAAAGGGCACCTGCTACAAATGAGCTCTGGAATCTATTTCAATCTTTTCTCCAACAACAAGCACAATTAACAGATCGGCAACATGAAAAACATGTATAACAGCTGAGAAATGTAATGGAGTCAAGGTTCAAGAACACTCAGGCTGATTTAAAGGCTCTCAAAACTCAGATCTTGCAAACCACTGGCACTGCTCCTCCAAAAGTCCGCTTCATTTATCAACTCCCAGAAGATAATGCCAAAAAGGGGGAGAAAATTAAGGAGTGGAAAAGGAAGGGTATAGAGGATGGTCTCTATCTTGAACCAGAAAATTCAAACATGACCAAAAAGATCCCTTTGCCAGATGGCAGCAAGAAGATTGATGTGACAACAAATGCACTAGCAGAAGCAGTTGCAAGTGTGAAAAGAGATAGAGAGGCCAAAAGGAAAGCCAGGGTGGACAAAATGGATCATCCAGATCAGGGTACTTCTGGGTCAAGGGATCATGAAAATCCTGTTGAGGAAAAGAAGAGGCCTACTAGAAAAGTAAGGCAACCCAAATCCATTCCTATCAGACGTTCAAAGTCTGCTAAAAAACCACCATACAAAACAGCTGATGCAGCAGGAGTTACAAAAACTACTGCTTGCCAAACAGTTGTTCCATCAACACACACCACTTCAACACACACAATATCCACCGCTTTACCATCATCACCACCAAAAACAACACCTGCTGACATACAGCAGAAGACAGCAGATGTTATAACATCTGTTGTAATGACAACAGTGGTTGAAACACCAGTTGTTTCAACAGCTGTTAGTCAATCACAATCCACTGCCACAACATCTACCACCACTGTTCCATCCAAAACATCATCAGTCTCTCCTAAACCAAAAAGGAGAAGGCTAATTTTAAAAGATGATGACACATCACCACCACAAACATCTTCAAAATCTTTTGCTCTTGTCACAATACCAAAACCTGTTCCTCTCTCTTCAGTTCCAATGTACAAGCCCTTACCTCCTGCAGGTGTTCAATTTCCTCTTGAACTAGCAGCTGTTAGAGATGAAATAAAATCCTTCTACTATGAGGATGACCCTTCAAAAAGGAGTTTGCCATCAATAAAGGGATATCCTTGGCCTAAAAATGTTGATGAATACTTGGAAATCAAAGCCAAGCAAGCAAGCAGAGGATATCTCAAAAAGAAACACACAAGGGAAGTCTGACAAAGAAATTTCAAGAAATTATCAATATCTGCTCACACAAGTCAGGTCCCTAGAGCAATTTGCAAAAAATGTTAGTCAACAAATTTCTGAAAAAGCAGCTGAATCTCTGAAGAAAGACTACATTGAAAGCATCATGGCTCACAAAAAGTACAAAGGAGAGAGATATATGTACAAAGAGTGGACTGTTCCTGAGCTTGAAGATGAAGCTGCAAGAATTCAAGACATGATCAAAAGGAAGGTCACTCACACTCCTCCTAACTGGGCAAAGTTTAGAAAGAATGTACCTGACAAACAGGTAGAACTGCAAAGAATGAAAGAGGAACTGGTTGCTGCTGATTATGGAAACAAAAGACAAGTGGCTAGATGGAAAGAAGATGTGGTTAGGGCTACTTACAAAAAGTTGGAACAATTAAGAAAGAAAGATCCCACAGTTCCTCAAAAGCCTGACTATTCTAAAGCAGAGGTTTCTAAAAGACCACCAAAGCTGCAAGTCAAAAGAACCACTGCTCCAGCTGGTGCTGCCATCTACAAAAGAAGGAGCAAAAACCAGTTTAGCATGGAAACAATTCAAGATCTATTAGCTGGAGATGCCATTGTAAAAGCAGGCATGGAAGTAATGATAAAAGAAGATCTTGAATTGGAACAAACTGCAAGTGCTGCTCAGCCAGCCATGAATAGGCCAGCCTCTCCAAATACTTCTGCAAATAAACATCTCCCAAGAAACCCACCAGGCTCAAAAATACAAAAGTGGGAAACTGACAAACAGACCTGCGTATTGACTTTGCTCAGGTCTGGTGGAGTAGTGGATAAAATATCAAGGGAACAAGCTCTTGGCCTGAGTCTTGAAGATTTGCAGGATCTCCTTGATCTTCCACTTAGCAGGGATGATGAAGATACAGATGCCCTAGACTTTGAATTACAATTTAAAGGTCAGATAAGGGAGCTGTTGATGAGGCAATAAAGATTTCCACAAATAATGAAGAGTTTTGGCATCATCTGTTCCAGGGGGAGATTGTTGGGATTGAACCCTATCAGAGGAACAGATAATTAAAGCCAAAATTGGATCAGAGCAGTGGATCCAGAATAAGCAGACGTTTACAGATTAGTTCATGCAAATCTCTCCCCTTGAAAGTGGCTTTGTATCTGCTGATCTCCTATCTACTGATCTTACCAAGTGCTGTTCCACAACTGCTGCCTTGCATCTACTGCCAAGTGTTAAAGACTGATAGAAGACCAAAGCTCTGCTGATTCAATCTACTGCCTTGAGTCAAGTACTGCTGATCCGGACAAGCACTGCTGGGTTCACAGCAGTGGAAGGATGCAGCGGCGGTTTATGTGTCTTTTATGTATTAGATTGTAATAGCAGTAGTTAGTACATCAGTGTTTGTATAGATCAGAGGTTAGAGTTTGTTAGGAGGTTAGATGTCACTTTCATGGTGACGTCAGCTAAGATGCTCAGTGGTTTGCAAGTGCCTATAAATAGTTCAGTACTTTGTACTGTTCTATTAGCTCTTTCACCACATCGTCTTCTTTGCACGAACAAACTACTGAGCTCTGGCTGAGGGGGAGTTTGCATTCTTACATCAATCATTGTAATCGTTGTTGAAATAAATTCAATCTTTCGATTCATTGTGTAAAGATGTTTGATAAAAGTATTACTTTCGTTTGATTGTATGCAAAGTTTGCTTTCATCTTATTTCCGCTGCACAACTCTTTCATTTTCCATCTTAATTTCAAACAAAAGTACAATAAAAAAGAAACTCAGATCCAACAAAGTAGATTTTATTTTTATAAAACTGATCTATATAAAAAATTAGAAATTAATTTCTGTCTTAGTTTATAAACATCCTTCGCCTTAATAGAAAAATTAACTTAGTTAGTGGTTGGATGAAAATTTATAAAAATTATGTGACAAAGCTATTATTTTTTTCATATAAAAATTGCATGTATATTCTTTTTTATTATATATGTAACAAAATTAATTAAATAAAAGAAATTTAAGATTTTGAGTAAATTGCCAAAATCGTCCCTATGGTTTTATATTTGCTAGTTTCATCCAAATATCCTCAACTTAACAGAAAAAATAAACTAAGTTAGTGGTTTGGATTAAAATGGCAAAAAGTTACAAACGTTGGGGGCAATTTGGTACAAAAGTGTCATTTTGGACGAAAATGGCAAAACTGCCCAAACCTCAGGGACGATTTTGGCAATTAACTCCTTTTATTTTAAAAGTTTCATTTAAAACATGTTTAACATTTTTAATTTCATCATCAGAATTTCTAGTTATCACAATATCATCTACATACACCAACAGAAACATTGTCATACTTTCTTTGGACAAAATAAACAAGGAATGATCACATTTGATTTGTATAAAGCCAATATTTAACAAGACATCAGTCAATCTTTCATTCCATTTCCTAGGTGCCTGTTTAAGGCCATACAAGGACTTAACAAGTTTGCACACTTTTGACTCACTTTTAGAATAGTATCCTTGTGGTAATTTCATATATACATCTTCAGTAATAGTACCATGTAAGAAAGCATTATCAACATCAAGCTGATATAAAGGCCAATCAAAATGCACAGCCAAAGCTATAACAGTTCTAACAGAAACCATTTTGACCACAGGTGAGAAGGTCTCTCCAAAATCAAGACCTTCTCTTTGGTTAAAACCCTTAGCAACTAGTCTGGCTTTAAATCTTTCTACTTCTCCACTAGACTTATATTTAACTCTATACACCCATTTACACCCGATAGCCTTTCTGCCTTGAGGAAGGTCAGTTAGAACCCAGGTATTATTTCTGAACAAAGCTTCCATTTCTTTGTTCATTGCCTCTATCTACCTGGGATCATTAGCTGCTTCCTCATAACAAGAAGGCTCAACTGTTTTATTTAACGAAGTAGTAAAATACAGATTATCAACAGACAAGCATGAATAATTGACAACTTTATCCAAACTATACTTAACCTTACTATTTAACACAAAATGTTTAAATCTTTTTGGCAAAATAACTTTTCTATTTGATCTCCTAAGAGTAGAACTTGTTCCATCAGATGGGTTGATCTCATCATTTGAAGTACTAGTGTCCTCTGCCCTACTAGACCCTTCACTACTACTACTTTCAACTCCAACTGTGGAATGTTGATGTTCAACATTGCTTGGAGTGGTAGATGTAGAGGGGATTGGTTGCTGATCATCACCAGTAACCTCATGAGATTCATGACTCCCCTCTTCATCATTGGGAATTATAGGATTATTGGTTAATACTTCAATACTATCAAAAAAAAATTAAATGATTCAAACTATCAGTTAAAGTTTTATCTTGATTGGTTAACTGATTTGATTTATAAGGAAAGACAGTTTCATAAAATTTTACATCTCTAGAATAAAATTCTTTTTTATTATCTAAACTCCACAATTTGTAACCTTTTTTAACATTTGAATAACCAATCAATATACACTTTTCAGCATTAAAAGACAACTTATCTAAATCATTTAGAATAGTACTAAAGCATAAACAACCAAATATCCTAAGATGTGCAAGAGAGGGTTTAAAACCAAACATTAACTCATATGGACTTTATCCTAGAAGCACAGATGAAGGTAACATGTTAATAAGATAAACAACAGTCAACACACAATCAGACCAGAAACTAAGTGGAACACCATTTTGGAACAACAGAGATCTTGCCAAATTTAAAAGATGTCGATGTTTCCTCTCAACCACACCATTTTCTTGTGGTGTGTAAGAGCATGATGTTTGATGCAAAATGCCTTTAGATTTACAAAAACTGTCCATTTTACTATTTACAAATTCTGTTCCATTATCACTTCTAAAGACCTTAACCTTTTTCTTAAACTGAGTTAGTATTAACTCATAAAAGTTTTCAATATTTTCAAACACTTCCATTTTATTCCTTAATAGATAGCACCAAACAGCTCGAGAATAATCATCAACTACAGTTAAGGAGTATTTAAATCCATCTCTACTAGTAACCTTATATGGTCCCCAAACATCTAAATGAATAATATCACCTACATTTTTTTTGTTTTATGTTCACTTAATGGAAAGGGAACCATGACTTGTTTGGCCCTATGACAGGTTTCACATGGATGTTTGGCAACATCAACAACACCTAGATCACCTTTTAAAATCGACAAGATCTGATCAGCAGGATGTCCTAACCTACTATGCCACAAATTACTGTTGTTCAAACTATTAAAACACAAATTAACAGAATTACCATCTTTATTTACAAAGTATAGACCATTATCCTGTTTACCAGTCACCAGGATTCTCCCTGATTTCGAATCCTGAAGTAAACAAGTGTTTTCATTAAAAACAACAGTGATTTTATTATCTTTAGACAATTTATACACATACAAAAGATTAACACTGTAAGTTGGAACAAAGAACACATCATTTAAAATGACACCTTTAGCAAGTTTTATACTACTAATTTTAGACACTTTAGCCTTGGTTCCATTTGGATGAGACACAGTTAAGTCATACTCAGATACATCAATACAATCAAACATATCCTTATCAGCTTTGACCATGTGCTGGTTAGCACCAGAATCACAAATCCAATTATAATCAAATCCAAAATTGATTAAGCTAGAACAACACACAAATTTGCCTAAGGAATTAAAAACATAACTAGACTCACCTCCCATATTAGAAGGTTGAGGATCAGTACTGGTTTTTTCACCCACAAGGCTCAAAAGTTTAGCAACCTATTCTGGAGAAAAGGGAGATACAGAAAGAACATAAGACACATTTGATCTAGAGTTTGAAAAAATTTTCCCAACCTGACCTCCAGGTTTCTTTTTGAATCCTGGAGGGTACCCAACCAACTCAAAACTTCTATCAACAGTATGACCAAGTTTATTACAGTGAGTACACTTAAGATTAGGATTAGGACCTCTAAACTCCTTTTTTTGCTCAAAAGACTGATTATTTTTAGAAACAAAAGACACATTTTGATTTTTTGTTCCTATACTTGCATTTCTATGTGATTCTTCTCTGGACACAATTGAAAAAGCAACTTTGACTGAAGGTAATGGCTCTCTAGTTAATAAGTTTGTTCTTACAGGTTGATAGACATCATCTAAACCCATAAGAAACTACATTAGTTTAATTAAGGTAGAAAAGTCATTATAGTCTTTATCAGCTTGACATGAACATGTAGGCAGTTGAAGCACAACATCAAACTGCTTCCACATTGTGTTTAGCTTATGATAATATTCAGAAACTGAACTGCCACTTTGAGTAATACAATTGATTTTTTTATACAAATCATACACTATAGAGCCATCAACTTTATCATAAGTTTCTTTCAGATCTGTCCAGACTTCAGAGGCTAACTTTGAAAAAAAACTTGTCCTAAGTATAATTCTTCTGAGACAGAATTTAATAACCAACTTAAGACAACTGAATTACACCTGTCCCACTGACCACTTCAAACAGCATCCACAGAGTTCTTTTTACATTTTCCATCTATAAAACCAAATTTGTTTTTTGCTTCTAAAGCCAACTTCACAGCACTAGACCAAACCCTATAGTTTTCAGTTCCTTTTAATTTTATACCAACAATAGTCAAAGAGCTTGAGTCACTAGGATGCAAAAACAAGGGATCTCCTATATCCAACTTACTAATCTAGGTCTGAGAAGGACCAGTATTATCACCCATGATAACAAAAACAAATGAAATACAATCACAAATACAACAAGATACAGATAACAACTCACAGAACAACAATCAAGACAAATACACAAAATACCCTAAGGCGAAGCTGTATCAGTGTCCAGATTCTAGGTTCATCACTTATAGTGCCTGGACAGGTCTTAATACAGGAGCCAAACACTAAGACAACGACCACATATAACAACAACAAATAACAAAGAGATAACACAAAAAACAGATAATAATCAGCAACAAAACAATCAAACAAAGGTGCCGGTCCTCACTACCCCGACTTCAACTATTCCAACAACAGAAAATAAAAGAGGGAGAGTAAGAACAATCTCACAGTGGGTGCAAAGCAACTCCAAAATTTATCAGATCTGTAGTTTTCGAGAACTAACAGATCCAATAAAGACAATAACCAAAAACAACACTACTGGTTAGTTTGCTCTAAATCTTCGAGGACTTAGAGACCAACGCAGAGTGTGTGAAGCCACCAGAAGAGAGGAGATCTTTCACCAAAAAATAAGAAGCCCTAGCTAGGGTTTCAGTTGCTCGTATACAGAAAATATAGCACTCCCAAGATCTAGATGATCTATCCAACGTCAACAACAGATCTGCAAACTTGAAGCAAATCTAACACAAGAACAACAAGAGAATCAGATCAACAGCGGAAATAAGACCGGAGCAAGAGCATTTAGCTTTGATACCATGTAGAAATTTATGATTCAAATACACAAATACAAAACAACACAAGAATTTGCGACAAAACAGGTGACAAAATCTTATTAAACCAACCCAAAAGAATTTTACCCCCAAATACCCAGAGATCTTACAATCGTAAGATCAAAACAATACAAGATACAGAAAGTATATAGATGATCATCCACTGATGATCATCAACACAACAATACAACCAATACAACTGAATAATCTCTCAGATACAGTTGAGAGATTATTCATACAAATCTCTGATCTCAAACCCTAGCGGAGAAACAATAACAAGAGAGAGAAAGTAAACTGAACAACTAATGAAAGAGAAGGATATGAGATCCTTTTATAGTGTGAAACTTAACAAGTTTCACTTTAGTCCAAATCTTTTATCCAACATGATCGCAGCCCTCGAATAGTTTCACAAAGCACCCTTAGATATTTTATCAGTAGTTGGACCTGTTGCAACAACCCAAACAACTAACAAACACATCAGAAAAGAGATAAGGCCAATAACAATAATAATAAGCCCAAACCAAATGAATGACAAGTCCAGATAATTTTAACAATTTCTATAATTAGCAACCGAGCCTACTGGTTACCTATGCAACTTAGATTTTTTTATTATTATTTTTTTACTTTTTGGTTTGGTTTTTTTTAATTATTTTAGATACCCCTAATCCTCTGGTATAGGTACATACTTTTTTTTTCTTACTTAAGGAGGTCTAACATACATTAATCTTACAACAAACTAAACCGAAAATCAATAACAGAATAACTAATTATTTCTATGCAATCTTAAATTATAATACCGTTATTCGTAAAGAGCAATATAATAAATAACGTTTTCTCTTATGACACCATGATCTTGTCGGGTACTATAAAAAATTATGTCTAGTTATAATTTTTTAAGTTAATAATAACTTTATATGAAAGTTATACCATGAAAGAAATGACTTAAAATGCTAGGTGCCGTCTAAAGGTGGCTTGCCTAAATTGTTGGAGTCTTTTTATGAATATAAAAATTATGAAATCGAATTGAAGTTTTCTGAAGTGAACTATTAGTATACGGCAAGGAACTGGCAGTAATTATGTTTATTCATATTCGGATGAGGTTATTCATTTTTTTTTCATGTGGTGATTAGTGATGAATATAAGAACTTTTTTATTGGGTTTCTTTTGATAGATTGACACTAATTTTATTATTTTTTTCCAAACCATACGAGGTTCTTACTAATTTTTTTCAAACTGAATAGGTTTTTGGAAACCCACAAAAGTGACTTAGATCCGTCCCTGGTGGTAATCTAAATGTATTCATTTAGCTTGTGGATATGAATGAAAGTCAAAGGATAAACTATGTCTAGTTAGTTCCTTGTTGAAGTCCAGCAAATCTAACATAACAAGATTTTGGCAAAATTGATAGGGTGTTGGTATATGCATTTTCGTTCTGCATTAACATCCCACGCCAACTCATCCTTTAACGATTCTCAACATCGTCACGTCAGCGTTAAACATGGGCGACAAAGAGGGAGGCACTACCCCTTTAACGGGCGTGAGAGGATAAGTGTGTGAGGTCCACCTCCAACTAACTAATAACACTTTTTTTTGTTTTATTTAATTCTTAGTTAAAGTACAACATAATAGTTAATATGTAGGTTAATTAAGTTCACTACATATGTGGCAATGATGTGACACTGTGTTATGGATTTTTTAGTTAAAACACAACATATAGTCTTAGACAGCATGGTATTGTTTGAAGTCCCTATGGGTTTTATGGCGCCACCTCTGCGCCACGCCAATCAGAGGGCTCCATTGCCTCATTCCAATAAAGCACACGATATGGAATAGAGACTTCTCAATTATTACCTAATATTTTTATGTTTTTTATATTAATCATTTAAATAAATGAAAATAAAAACCATAACAGTTAAATAAAATAAAAATAAAAAAACATAACATTTAAATAACATAGAAATAAAAAAAACATAATACCACAAATAAAATGATACTCCCTCCGTCCCATTAAATGTGTCTTATTTTGAATTTTCAAAGTCTTTATTTATAAACTTTGACTTTAATTATATATTTTGTGTTATATAAAACTTGATGAAAATTAACCCGATAAAAACACTTGTAAAACACACTCAAATTATATAACTTTCATCAAGTATTATCTAACACAAACAAAATTATTTAAGGTCAAAGTTTATAAATAAAGATTTTGAAAATTCAAAATATGACACTTTTAATGGGACGGAGGTAGTAACATTTTAGTAAAACAAACATAAACTAATGACGTGTCGCGGCAAGCCTCCCAAATTCTAGCTAGTAAACAAAATGTGTACACTTTACGCGTAATTGCAAAAACATTCTTAAAATTTGTTCTCTTCCACAAAAATTCTCACTCACACGTTCGTAGAATGTGGCCCTAATCCTACTCCAACATTGAGGCAAATCTAAAGGAAATCCTAAATCGACTGTATCCACCCAATTCGTGACTAACGCAATATCCTCGGCCTCGGTCCAACGACATGCCATTAAAACTAAAGAGATTGAGAGTAAAAAGAGGTTAAGAGTATAAAGAGTTTGAGAGTATGAAGATGTTTAGAGTGATAAAATTAAAAGTGTGTGTATACATAGATTAGAAATTATTATTTTTTAAATGTTACCGTTGTTAAACGGTAAAGTCACAAGGCCCCACCAATTATATGAAAGATATAGACTTAAAAATTGAATTAAAAGAATGCATACATTAGACTGAAGGGTATGGGGGCCGGCTAGGCCCGGCTAGGACCGGCGCCGGTCCCCCACACCGCCCCTGAGGATCGGCTCGGCCCAAACGGCTCCCCACAGCCGGGTTAGACGGGGCCCCACTTATATTAAAAATTATTTTTTTCCTTTTTCAATTTAAATACCCTCTATCTCATCCATTTTTATACAATTTTATCCCATTCTACTTAGAAAATTATAAAATAATGAAGTGGGGTAGCCCCATCCTCCATCCCCTTCAAATGTGAAGGAGACCCATCCCCCACGAGCCGCCTACGTGGCGCCTATGTGGCGGCTCATCCCCGTGGGGATGAGCCTCACCATACCCTTTAGTCTTGGCTGGTAGTAAGTAAAACTAAAACCAGAAAGAATTAACTATATTATCTGACACATGAATTTACTGTGATGATGAATTGTAAACCTTTGTTATTTTATTATATTAAAAAAATTCAATTTCATTCCTTATACTTTAAATAATATATATTTTTAAATTTTTAAATATTATTTATTTTATACTTGCAATTCATTATTTTTTAAATTAAATGCGCAACCGTGTTTAATATTTTTTTATCGATGTTCTTGTATAAACTTTGTTGGATAAAGAGTTTTATTGAAATTAGTACAGTGACGAACCGAATCGATACCAGCATTCGTACCGATATTGTTATTATTGAAATCGGTACCAGCATTCATTTGTATGACTTTCAATGTAAAACCCATTCTTTTGTGCATATCGTTGACTTTAAACCGTATGTGATACCATAGTGATACCGTCACAAACTGAACTGATACCGACTAAATTCATGGCACATCACCTGCGGAATCTATTGACTTAGAACCCTGATGATGAATAGTAACATGATTTTTCTATGCTATTATATTAAATTATTTTATGTTCCAATTTCACCAACTCATGTAATTTTATTTAATTTGATTTTTTTCTCTAATAACTCGCGTTCATTATTTTTTAAAGATGAATACACAATTATGTTTAATATTTTTTCACGACGTTCTTGTATAAAATTTGTTGAAAGAAAAGTAGCGTGACGAACCGAGCCTACACCTACATCAGCAACAATATTGTTATTATCGGGACCGGTACCGCTATTCAGTTTTTATGTTTTTTTATCGACATCGATACCATTATTATTCATGTAATCAGTACGCTTATTCGTTTTTATGTTATATATTGTAAAACACATTCTTTTACGCATATCATGATTTTAAACCGAGGGCCGGTACATATCAATACTATCACGAACCCAACCCTAGCAGTCGAATTTGCGCCGCATCGTGCGGGAAAATTTCGCTAGTTCAAAATATTTTAAAATATATCCTATCGAATAACTATTTCATTTATTTTAATCATATCATTACTTTAGCATTAAATAATTTTTGTTTTCACTATATTCATAGCATATATGTTCAGCTATGTCATAAAAAAAATATACGTATCAGGTTGTTGACTTTATCAAAGAAATGATGAATTAGGTGCAAAAAAATGTTAGATTATACCCATTAGTATAATGATTAGGATATATGGTGTGTGGGGCATGGTTGAGTTATCAATCGTCACGTAGGACCATTAATGGATTGCTACACCATCTCCTTGTCTCATCACCATAATTCTCATGGATTAAAACATGGCAACTAGACCTGTCGGGTTGGGTCGGGTCATGGGTTAAAATGGGTTCAGGTCAATTAAAAAGGGGTCGTTTTGGTTCGGGTCAAAACGGGTTTGGGTCGGAACGGGTTCGGGTCAGAACAGGTTTTGGGTCGGAACGGGTTGGTTAAAAATATTTTTTTAAAGACATTGTACATCAAGGGACAATTTCGTAAATTAAAAGCCAAAGCTAAACGAAAATGCCTCATTCCAGGAACACGTTCTTCCCCTTTGTGATCTTGAATTTCCCCAAATAATTTTCCAAAAAATCAAACAAACAAAGTATAAGCAACACGAACGAAGATCATCACTCACAATTTCGTCACCTCTGCTAGTGTGCGAGGTGCACGAAAATTACTCATTGAGGATGAGCAATCAGGTGAACTTTCGTTCGCGTTCTTTTTCGATCTGTTTGTTTCTTAATTCAATTATGCATTATATGAACGATTTGAAGTTTATTAATCGATTGAGCATCGTTCATGTGATCAGTTTGTTGCTGTTTGTTTAGAATCTGTAATGATTGAAATGGATTTGAGTTGAATTGAAGTCAATTGTGAATCGCGTGTTTTGAAGTTGTTTGTTTGGAGTCTGTAATGAATAATGATTGATAATCCAAATGGAATGAAACCTATTTGTGCTGAATTTGGTGAAGATTTTGAGTTGTTGAACTTATGCCGAATGAGATCTGAGGTTTTAGTATAAGTTGTTAACAATAATATTATTATATTAGTGTATATCTCAGTGTATGTATATGTTGTCGAGATAGTTAGTCACTTGTATTAGTCGGTTGTATAGATATGATTAGGGATGTAAATGAACCGAACGTTCGGTGAATAGTTTGTGAACCGTTCGGCGGGAAGTTCGTTTCGAAACGTGTTCGCGTCGAAACGGTACTGGTCGAAACGGTACGGGTCGAAACGGTACGCGTCGAAACGGTACTGATCGAAACGGTACACGTTGAAGCAGTACGCATCGAAACAATTAGATTCGAAACGGTACGAAACTCGTCTCGTGCGGAAACTCGTGTCGGCACAAAACCCGTTGCAATCCGAAACCCGTCCCATGCAGAAACCCGTGTCGGCCCGAAACCCGACCCAAACAGACCCATTCCGATCTAAAACATGTGTCGTGCCGAAGCACATCTCGGCCTGAAACTCAATTTGAACTGAACCCGTTCTGATCCAAACCCGTTTCGTGCCGTAACCCGTCTCGTGCGGATACTTGTGCCGGCTCGAAACCCATTCTGATCCGAAACCTTCCCCATTTCTTTAAGACACTAACCCACATTGACCCATTTATTTAATGTTGTCGACTCGCTTTGACCCGAAAATAATAAGATGGAATTTCAAGTGACCCATTGTGACCTATTTAGTTAAAATATCTTACCCAAACCAACCCATATAATTTTAAAAGCAACCCAAACTGACCCACTTGGAAGGCTTTGGGTCAAGATTGCCCCCTCTAATGGCAACCATGGGCCTCCTTTCCTTATTCAATATTGTCTTTCCTTTTCACAAAAATAAATCAAAATAAGATAAAAGTGGTTTGAGTCATGACCACACCCTTAGGGTAGTGGTTTTGGATGATGGATTAGAAGTAGGTGACATGACGCTGATATGGAGGGTCATGGTGATCATCAGGGTCATGACCACACCCTATAGCCTTATACTATATCGAGCAATTCCAATTCAGGTCATAAGTGATTCGGTAATCTCTATTCGAATAAAAGGAGGAAATTAACATAACTAATAATTAGGTTATTAATCTCTATTATAAATAAACAAGTTTACCTTAATAAAAGAGTCGTAAATAGATAGGTTTACCTTAAAAGAGTCGATTAGTCTAGACCTAGTCAAGGTGTGTGTTTCTTGTTCGTGATAGTGATATGCAAGCAGTAAAGAAATTGTCTTTAGTTCTTCTAGGTTTATAATTTGGTATTAGAGACTGACTTTGAAAATAAACAATCGCGGCGAAGATGACATTGACGATACAATGTGTGAATGCAACCGGTTTGACCAGCTGTAACAACCCGCACGTTCGTGCGTTGTTACTACTCGATATACTATTTACGCCTAGCACCAGAGATTCGGATCATAATGTGGCTATATCGCATACATTGTTATTCCGCAGTATTTTCGCATATTACGCATACTTTATCGCTATCACATCACATTGCACTTGCTGGCAACCACGAAGATATCAAATGAGGACCAATTCTACCCTCCTTGATAGCCGTGAAGTGTCGCAGTGCAACTCATTACTCAAAACGCATATCGCATCACACGCATTAACGTTCACGATGACGTTGAGTGAGGACCTATTCTACCCTCCTCGATGACCGTGAAGCGTCGCAAAGCAACGCATATTCGAAATGAAACCCGGTTATTGTATCGCAACTTTGAAATATGGATATGTATATACGACCCAACGTAGCTAATTATAATAAATATATGGAAATGTGGATGAAAATGTGTAACCAAACTATCGCAACGCTTAGCAATCGAAACGGAACGCCAAAACTCAGCTCGCCGGATGCGTTTGATCGAATGGCACTTCGATCTAATGGCCATCCGATCGAACAGCCATCCGATCGGACAGCCATCCGATCGGACAGCCAACCGATCGGACAGCCATCCTATCCGATGCACTGCACCGCCTTTCTCCTCCTTTGCCTATAAATACCCCACTTGTCACATCAACAACAGTTGATGTGACTACTCTCGCTCGACCAGACGCCTTCTCGCCATTTTCTCTCGATTTCTCGCAATTCTTGTAATTTTCTACCTCAAATCTTGTACTTCCATGATCTACACGCACTCCTTCATTGTTCTCACCATTAAATCTCACTTCTTCACCATTAAATCTTTGGATTTGAGTCGTTCTAAGGTGATGTCATCATGAAGTTCTTAGGAACAATGAAGTATGACCTCATCTCATCAAGAACAGTCCAGATCTGATGGATTCCACGGAGAATAAACAATAAACTCGCACAAATCTAAGCCGAATCAAAGTTTTCTTCAAACTTTCCTATCTTATCACTCGAAACCGATATCAACAGAGCTCGTACAGACCTTCTACTTTTCCTATAGTGAAGTGTCAGTTTGAGAACTGGTTCCTATCGACGAGATGATCGGCTTGTCGTGTTAAACACGAATAACCATCGAGAACAGTTAATTGGTTGGACGGGGTGATTCCCATCTGATCTGGTGACTCGGACCTGGTGGAGTTCCATTGTTTAGCTCGTAGTCGTAACGTCTCGATCAGATCGCAAAAACTTAACGAGATAGCCAAGATGAAAAACGATAAGATTGCGGGACGGGTTACCGTCCGATCGGATTGCCATCCGCTCGGACTGCCACCCGATCGACCTGCAATCCGGTCGGGTTGCACTTGGGGTCAAGACTTAATCAAATTTTCAAACATTCAAGGATCTGAACAACGAACGGATTGCCGTCTGAACGGACTGCCGTCCGATCGAACGACCATCCGATCGGCTGACTTTTGGATCCTCAACACTTAAACGTTTTACAAATCCTCGTCACACATCAGTTCAACGGATTGTCACCCGATCGGATTTCCACCCGATCGAGCGACCAGTCTGCTGTGAACTTATCAGCAACCAAAGTGTCTTGCCAATCGGATCACCGTCCGATCGACCGACCTGAAAGGTAGAGATACTTCTCTGTTTTCAAAATGCTACAACGAAAACTTCAAAAGGCAAACCATCATACACAAACAGCTCTTCACCAAACAAAGTGAAAATCCAATCGAATGGTCATTTGATCGAATAACCATCCGAACGGATTGCTACCCGGTCGACTGGCCATCCGATCGGATTGCCATCCGACCGGATTACCATTCGACACTTGGTTCACTCGCCACCGTTTAGCGCACTGTTCGACGCTTACGCTTTCAAACTGAAACTAGGATAATCTCAAACGCGCTCCCATCAATCCAATCAAGTTGTGTTTACTTGCTGAACACCGACTGTGAGTATACTTGAACCCTTTTTGCTTTTGCACATTTGGGTGTAACATACGTTGCTATCAAATCGAATCACATCAAATGCTTAAACTACTTATCACTTGCGAATGACTTACGTGCATAGTTATACGTGATGCTAGTTACATATGTGCTAGGACTTATACTCGCGACGTCCCACCATGACTAGTATAGTACTATTGCGCCCGATGGGGTCTAGTTTAGAAATCGTGATCGAAGCTCGTGGACTTAGCTGGTAGTATCAGTTTTGTGAGTATATATGTCGTGTATTACGTTTATGTATGTGGAAATTCGTAGCTTTTATCTATTACACTATTACATATCAAACCTGTATGCTCGCCAATACTTCTGTATTGACATTATTTTAATGTATGTTGCAGGTTAGATCGCAGACTACATCAAATCAAGCTAGGAAGTATAGAAACTCACCTAAAATCTAGGTTGTCGGGTTTGTATTGTTCGAGAGGACAAGAAATTTGTGATAACTTATGTGATTGCACTAATTGTTAGTATGGGATAACAAATGCAATAAATACTGTCGCAATTTAGTTGTTATGGATTATTTAGAGCAATCTGATTCGCCTAGTGCCGCGCCCCAATGATATCAAATGAGGACCAATTCTACCCTCCTTGATAGCCGTGAAGTGTTGCAGTGCAACTCATTACTCAAAACGCACATCGCATCACACACATTAACGTTCACGATGACGTTGAGTGAGGACCTATTCTACCCTCCTCGATGACCGTGAAGCGTCGCAAAGCAACGCATATTCGAAACGAAACCCGGTTATTGTATCGCAACTTTGAAATATGGATATGTATATACGACCCAACATAGCTAATTATAATAAATATATGGAAATGTGGATGAGAATGTGTAACCAAACTATCGCAACGCTTAGCAATCGAAACGGAACGCCAAAACTCAGCTCGCTAGAGGCGTTTGATCGAATGGCCATCCGATCGGACAGCCATCTGATCGAACAACCAACCGATCGGACAGCCATCCGATCTGATGCACTGCACCGCCTTTCTCCTCCTTTGCCTATAAATACCCCACTTGTCACATCAACAACAGTTGATGTGACTGCTCTCGCTAGACAAGACGCCTTCTCGCCATTTTCTCTCGATTTCTCGCAATTCTTGTAAGTTTCAACCTCAAATCTTGTACTTCCATGATCTACACGCACTCCTTCATCGTTCTCACCATCAAATGTCACTTCTTCACCATTAAATCTTTGGATATGAGCCGTTCTAAGGTGATGTCATCATGAAGTTCTTAGGAACAATGAAGTATGACCTCATCTCATCAAGAACAGTCCAGATCTGATGGATTCCACGGAGAATAAACAATAAACTCGCACAAATCTAAGCCGAATCAAAGTTTTCTAAGTTTTCTTCAAACTTTCCTAACTTATCACTCGAAAGCGGTAGCAACAGAGCTCGTACAAACCTTCTACTTTTCCTATAGTGAAGTGTCTGTTTGAGAACTGGTTCCTATCGACGAGATGACCGGCTTGTCGTGTTAAACACGAATAACCATCGTGACCAGTTAACTGGTCGGACGAGGTGATTCCCATCTGATCCGGTGACTCGGACCTGGTGGAGTTCCATTGTTTAGCTCGTAGTCGTAACGTCTCGACCAGATCACAAAAACTTAACGAGATAGCCAAGATGAAAAACGATAAGATTGCGGGACGGATTACCGTCCGATCGGATTGCCATCCGATTGGACTGCCACCCAATCGACCTGCAATCCGGTCGGGTTGCACTTGGGGTCAAGACTTAATCAAATTTTCAAACATTCAAGGATCTGAACAACGAAAAGATTGCCATCCGAACGGACTGCCGTCCGATCGAACGACCATCCGATCGGCTGACTTTTGGATCCTCAACACTTAAACGTTTTACAAATCCTCGTCACACATCAGTTCCAATGGATTGTCACCCGATCGGATTTCCACCCGATCGAGCGACCAGTCTGCTGTGAACTTATCAGCAACCAAAGTGTCTTGCCAATCGGATCACCGTCCGATCGAACAGCCACCCGATCGAACAGCCACTCGATCGAGTTGCCACCCGATCGACCGGCCGTTCGATCGACCGGCCGTTCGATCGACCGACCTGAAAGGTAGAGATCTCTGTTTTCAAAATGCTACAACGAAAACTTCAAAAGGCAAACCATCATACACAAACACCTCTTCACCAAACAAAGTGACAATCCAATCGAATGGTCATCTGATCGGATGACCATCCGAACGGATTGCCACCCGGTCGACTGGCCATCCGATCGGATTGCCATCCGACCGGATTACCATTCGACACTTGGTTCACTCGCCACCGTTTAACGCACTGTTCGACGCTTACGCTATCAAACTGAAACCAGGATAATCTCAGACGCGCTCCCATCAATCCAATCATGTTGTGTTTACTTGCTGAACACCGACTGTGAGTATACTTGAACCCTTTTTGCTTTTGCACTTTTGGGTGTAACATACGTTGCTATCAAATCGAATCACATCAAATGCTTAAACTACTTATCATTTGCGAATGACTTACGTGCATAGTTATACGTGATGCTAGTTACATATGTGCTAGGACTTATACTCGCGACGTCCCACCATGACTAGTATAGTACTATTGCGCCCGACGGGGTCTAGTTTTGTCACACCCCCAAAATCCACACGCGGAGTATCACCGCTTGGAGGCGTGACTGACCAGGATCAAGCCACCAATTATATTGAACATATAAGTAAGTAGTAAAATCATTCATCAATACGAAAGGTGTTTTCAAAAACCAAACGTCAACAAGTATGTAGCGGAAGCATAAGTATGTAAACCCAAAGTAAATAGTAAATTCAAATGTTTAGATAGATAACATGGCATCATCGATCCATGTCCCACAACGACCTGCTCCTCCCTGTGCAAGCTCCATATGTAACTAAGGTCCTGCAAGGCATGTAAGAGAGAGTCAACAACTAGTTGAGCGAGTTCACAGTTAATAGGTCAGTATTAGTATAGCGTGAGTAGTAGTATGTTCGTTCGTTACAAAGTATCGTATTATTTCCCATCGCGGCCCTCCAGGCAGGTGTGCGAAGATGTTGGGGAATGTTATTCCCCAAGTATTCTAGACTAGGTTTATTTGTATCGCGGCCTCTCCAGGCAGGTGTGCGAAGATTTGTAAGTTTAGTTCGCGGCCATCATATGGCAGGTGTGCGAAGACAGTCATAATATCGCGGCCAATCCTTGGCAGGTGTGCGAAGATCGTTCAATAAGTGTTACTAGTCTAGCAGTAGGTTCCATCATTTACGTATGTATAGTAAATCATCAAATCCCCATTCCCCCCTGGGAACCCCATGCCTTGGCTTGTGTGAACTCACCTTGGGTTTGCTCGGTATGCTAAGTATATGTTCGCAAGTAATCAATCCCGTCCTAAAGTATGCATGTATGTGAGATCAGTTTGTGTTCAAGTTGTTCACGTATAAACATGTAACACGTAATCACAGTCATATACAAGATGGTTACACTTAACAGCAGTTAAATATTCCAGTTAACACTTAACAGAATTAACCTAAGTTGCTGTGCTGATACATATTGGCGAAACACACATGTTGGCGAAACACAATAGTTGGCGAAACACAATATTGACGAAACACATTATTGACGAAACTCATTCAGTTTCGTCGTGTCCTTGTTTGGCGAAACAGGATTCTGATTCGTCGATTTGCTCTTGGCGAAACACTTCTGTTTCGTCAAGAGACCTGTTTCGTCGAACAGTCAGTTACGTCTAACAGTTACGAATCATACAGAAAACCCTAATCATCACTAACAGCCGACATCAACATTAACAATCATGCAGTAATCATTTGTTCACAGAATCACATAACACAATCCTTAAAGAATCATCGTCTAGCATGAACCCTAGTTTACATATACAATATATCGATTAACATACAACGTCGCATCACCGACCCCTATCAAGATGTTAGTGTGTATTCAGTACCAGATCATAATAACAACATTCAGAACCGAGTACTTGATCGTATTAATCTTTACATAGCACTATTATATCCGATTACATCATGCATATCAAATCCTATATCATCATCATACTCTTATAATCACAGCAGTAATACACATCAATCATATACACAAGCATGAATCGAGACACCACAGAAACATGAAACCGAATAACAAACATACACTAACCGATTCGAGATGAACAAACAAGGATTCGAGAGCTAGGGAACGCTAGATTGCCGTCAACAGAGAAGGAGAGACTCTAGGGTTTCGGTGGTTATGATAAAAGTGTGAAACTGACGTTGTTTTACGTATTACAACTCGAAATAACATGTTGGGCCCGAACTGGGCTTCGTGAATTACTGGGCCGGCGAAACAGCCTGTTTCGTCGAGATGAGTTTGACGAATCAAGGACCTGTTTCGTCGAGAGGTTGTATGGCGAATCACATTTGATTCGTCGGGTCCTTAATGGGCTTTTAGATCCGAAATGATTTAAATCAGTTAGGTTCACATGCCACAAACAAACACATAACCATGCAAACATAATCCGTTTCATCATATCACAAAGTGTACAGTTACGAAGTCAGACAGTCAAACAACTAAACAGTCAAAGTCAACGTGCATTAAATGCGAATAAAGAATGTCGGAAATTCGAGTTGTCACAAGTTTAGCAATCGCGATCGAAGCTCGAGGACTTAGCTGGTAGTATCAGTTTTGTGAGTATATATGTCGTGTATTACGTTTATGTATGTGGAAATTCGCAGCTTTTATCTATTACACTATTACATATCAAACCTGTATGCTCGCCAATACTTTTGTATTGACATTATTTTAATGTATGTTGCAGGTTAGATCGCAGACTACATCAAATCAAGCTAGGAAGTCTAGAAACTCACCTAAAATCTAGGTTGTCGGATTTGTATTGTTCGAGAGGATAAGAAATCTGTGGTAACTTATGTGATTGTACTGATTGTTAGTATGGGATAACAAATGCAATAAATACTGTCGCAATTTAGTTGTTATGGATTCTCTAGAGCAATCTGATTCGCCTAGTGCCGCGCCCCAATGATTCCGCCATCGGTTGGGGTGTGACACCAGGCTTGTTCCATCAAATCACAATTCATACTTAAACCAATTGCAAGAACGCATCATCAGTGGTGATCATGTCAGGGTTTCGGGTTGTCAGCAATACGAAAAAGTTAAATAATATTAACTGCAACTCATGGTCAACATTCATGATCTCACATCTTAAAGGCCATTATCTTTGGGAAATCGCCAACAGTTCGAAGACACAAGATCCAAGGGTTAATACGAACAAAGAAATTCACAAGTGTAGGGGAAAGCGGGGAAGACCATGATTATTTTGAAGACTACTATTGAAAAACAAATGCTAGAACACCTTCAAGGAGTTGAGTACCCCAAACCTGCTTGGGATACTTTCACATGGTTGTTTTCAAAGATGCTAGATCTACAACTGTTGCAAAGTGATTATATGATAGCATCCGAACGCGACCCGTCTATCCCTTAGTACTTCTGCAAAGTGAAAACTCTATAGCGGCAAATTAGTGAGCTCAATGAACAATCATGTTGGACAAGATAGCCTGAAGTGGGTCATAATCCAAGGCCTAAAACCTAAATATAGGAGTTTTATTACAACCATACAAGGCTAGGCAACTCAACCACTTTTGGTGGAGTTTGAGAATCTATTATCCGGCTAAGAGGTCTTCGCTAAACTACTCGTGGAAGTCGTAATCAAGAAAGAAGATGAAGTCTTATATGCAGAGGGAAGACGTGGAAAGAATCGATTTAATAAGGATTCGAATAAACATTATGAAAAATAAAAACCATCCTCAAGTGACCAATGGAAACCACAAGACAAGGACGTTTCCACTGGTGACTCGAAATCGAAACGGAATTGGAAAAGCTTCCCTTACAATTACTATCATTGTGGCCATAAAGGACACATGGAAAAAAATTGTAAGAAGGAAGCTCGTGAAAAGGTAATGTTGTGGTGACCGGAGATGAAGAGGGTTGGAATGTGGACGTGTTGGTTACACAAGACTTTAATCGAAAAACGATGTAACAGATCATGCCCTCACAGTTTCAGTCGAATCACAAGTCAACAAGTTGGACGATTAGACAACTGACTTAGGATGCTAAAATCACATGACTGGAGAACGAGGTAAGTTAACTAATATCGTTAAGTATTCCGAAAATTTTATTGTTATGATCGTACATAACCTAAACATAACATCTTAAGCACTGGAGATGTTGTCTTTCCTTCAAAGATCGATAATAATGAACTAGTTCTCAAGGTTGTTTATCATGTGCCTAACATGCAAAAGAATTTGGTATCTATCCCACAGATTGTCGGCACTAGTAACTATGTTGTCTTTGGTCCGAAAGATGTTAGAGTGTTAGAGAAATACGAGACTCCCTTGAAACCAGTGCTTAAAGGAGACATCGTTGAGAAACTATGTACATTCTCTCTGCTTAAAAACATATGTTAGAAAGACGAAAAACTCGCAAACCGTTGACCTGTGGCATCAATGACTAAGCCAAGTTGGTTATGAAAAAAATGGGAATTATCATACAAATATAATTCGTTATCAGCTTGCCAAAGTATGTGCATACAGTCAATTTGGGAAAGCCCATCAGTTTCCTTTCAATCAATCCACATACAATGCTACCATTCCGCTCAAACTAATTCAAACGTATGTGTGGGGACCAATGAAGCAGAAACCGATAAACTTTATGCATTATTTTATTAACTATATTGACGAATTCTCTTAGTCTGTTGGGGTGTTTTTCATGAAACATAAAAGTAAGGCGTTATCCAAGTCCAAAGAATTTAGAATTGAAGCCGAACATGTCACCAGAAGATCGATTAAATATATCCGATCAAATGATGACGGGAGTACACGAGTCAAAGTTTTACTAACTTTCTTAAGAGTTGGAAGATTGGAAGACAATTAACATGTGTAAATACACCACAACAAAAACGACATATCAGAGAGCTTATAGTATAATCGAACTCCTCAGTAAGGATTAGGTTATGTCTTTTCTTTTTAAATTTTACACAACAAACGATCTAATGTTTCATATATCAAAGTTTTTGGTCGTTTTTGTGTCAAGTCACCTTAGATAAAAACCAGATAAAAAGGTGATTCGTTGCATCTTTATTGGATATGATGAAGAGTGTAAGGGTTAATAATGTTGTGACCCCAACACTGGGTAGTGCTTTGTATCTAGACACGTAGTATGACGAGAACTCAACTTGGTGGTCTCAAGGCAACAAAGTTTTACCTAATTTAGAAGAGTTAGCAGAAAAACTCAAGAGCTCATTTGTTAATGTGATTCAAGACGAGAACGAATCAGAAATCAACATCCTAGAGGAACAAATTGATCCAAAGTATGTTGATCAAGCTGAGGCCCAATCCAACAGCCACAGGCCCTAGTTTAGCAGTCGAGTAGGAAGTGTTCGACAGTCTAGCAGAGAAAGGATGGCCAACCTTTTGGTATGAAAACTTGGCCATAGTGGAAAGAGAGGTCGTTGAGCCAGATACATATAACGAGGCAAGTAGTTCAAAAGAATGGATTGAAACAAAGAAAAACAAGATTGGTGCCTTAACAAAGAATCAAACATCAGAACTTGTTCCAAAGCCCGAAGATATAAAACTAATTTCATGTAAATGGTTATAGAAAATCAAGCGAAGGTTCGGTGGGTAGGTAGAAAGATTTAAAGGCAAATTAATTGCTTGTGGTTTCTCGCAAGAATATGATTTGGACTACAATGAAACGTTCGCTCCCATTGCCAAGCTAATTATGGTTCGATTAATGTTCGCCATTGCTTCTACTAAGAATTGGAGTCTTTGGTAATGTCAATAATGCGTTTTTATACTTAGACTTAGGGGCTGTTTGTTCACCTCTTAATGATGCTCTTAATGGTTTAGACCTCTTACTGGTTCAACACTTAATGGTTCAGACTGTTTGTTTCACGAGCAGATGTCTGAATGGTTAAGACATTTACCTCTGAATGGTTAAGCATTATATAGAGTCTGAATGATTAAGAACTCTAATCCGAATTGGTCAGACATTTGGCTCTGAATGGTTAATCATTATACCGGCTCTTACTGGTTCAGAGCTCTTACTGATTCTGCACTTAATGATTCAGACATTTTATTGGTTCAGCACTTAACCATTCAGAAATTGCCAAACAACCTCTTAGATCGAGGAATCAACATTGATCAACCTATTGGTATCGAGAACAAGATGCAACTAAGTTATGCATGTAAGCTGAAGAAAGCTCTCTCTACGGACCTAAAAAGTCATCGAGAGTATGGTAGGGGAAAATAGCGGAATTTCTCGAGTATAATGGATTCTCAAGTACTTCAGTTAATGCTAAGCTTATTGATAAAAAAAGATAGAAACAAAATAATAGTACTCGTCTTGGTGTACGCCGATGACTTGGTTATATTGTGTGGTTTCCAAGAGAGAAAATATTTACATAACCTATCTTATACTACAAATCCTAACTATAAAATAATAATTTTATTATATTAACACACACATATTCAACCTTCACCATCATGGTAGAAGGATATTAGTGTTGAAAAAAGCAATGGACAAGAAAGTGTTGGTACAAGCACTTTCAATATCCATTCACTCTGAATAATTCAAAAACTGGTGATTAGATTCTTATATATCTAATTCACCAACTACTCCATTTACTTGCGTTTTTATTTAACTGGAATCCATTTAATATATAATTCTTATTTATAATCAAATTAATACTTAATACCAATATAGTACCGATTATTCTTAAGTTACAGTTACCGTCGGCCATATGTGTAGTCAGTCATAAAGCTCTTTGTGAGGCTTTATGCGACAAGTGGCGAAACGCATAACAGAGAGACTTTATGGGGCTTTATATATATATGTGTGAGTGGGGAAGAATGGACAACGTCGTGAAAATTTTCACGAGGAGGAATTTTTAGCACATGGCTCCCCCCGTAATAGAGTTCAGGGGCGCCGTAGGGCGTTATAGGAGGGGTAGGCGTGATATAGAGGTCCAATTACGAATGGTCAAATAAAAACAACCAAATTAATGATCATATAATATCAAAATATTTTGAAAATTAATCATATACTAGAATTGAAAATATAAATTTTACAAAAGTTATAATATTGGAAGCCCTCCACCACTCTTTCCATTTTGATCCCACTTTTCCTACCTCTCGTTATCATTTTTATTATTATATACCCTTCTTTTCGTTAGGTTACTTTTTGAAATTCGACGATGAGCATGGAAAGATATTCTTACCTGTCATTTCATACTATGTATGATTGTGCCGATTACTACTTGACGACCATCAAGATAATCTTTTTGTTTGATTACTTTTAACTTTTAGGTTCAACTATGGGTTCTTGAAAAATTAAATGGGAAAATGATTAGATGGTGTTTGGGATTATGTTTTGAAGTGATTATTTGATTATTGCGTTTGTAAAACATAAATAATCTAAAAAAATGTTTGGATGAAAAAGTGATTATCTGCCTCCAAAACGCAGTCTTGGAGAAGCATGTACGTACATGCTTTTTCAAAACGCAGTTTTGAAAACGCAAAATATATTTTGAAAACGCATAATCTATTTTGAAAACGCAACACCAAACACCCCCTTAATCCAATTATATAAAATTGCCTTGGATTTCGTAAAGTTTATTTTATGACTTTGTGAAACGCTAGAATATGTGCGTTTTATTTATAAAAAAAAAGGTAGAAATGAACATCGCGTGAAGTATAAAAAACATCATTGACTAATAATGATATAGACAAAAGGCAAAATGTAAAATGCTTTTTACGAAATGTGAGAATATTTTGTATGAAATTTCACAGATATGTGACCGATACGACATTACTTTATATTCGAGCATTACAAAACTGTTATAAATCTGTTGGCATGTAAATGCATTTGGTCAGGAATAAAATATGGTCGTAGATCATAATTGCAACGGTTTGTTTGTGACGAATTTAGCGCCAATAATTAACCTCGCCATATCATGGAGGGATGTTTGAGTGTAAGGTTACACCGGTAAAAGGTGTGATGAAACTTGTTGCCGAGGATTTTGCAATGGAATTGCGATAGATATGGCGACAAAACCGTCGCTAATTTCTCAGTATTATTAAAACTCTTTTTTATGTAAAAGTTCTGTTTTACCTACCATATGGAAGACTTGATATTTTACTTAGATTTTTGAGTAAACTGCCATTTTGGTCCCTGTGGTTTAGGCACTTTTGCCATTTTAGTCCAAATCTCAAACTTTTTAAATCTGGGTCCCCGTGGTTTCACTTTTATTGCCATTTTAGTCCAAAATTAAGAGTAAACTGCCATTTTGGTCCCTGTAGTTTCACTTTTATTGCCATTTTAGTCCAAATCTCAAACTTTTTGGAATAGTCAAAAAAATGGGGATTTTGAATTTTGGACTAAAATGGCAATAAAGATGAAACCACAGGGACCCAGATTTAAAAAGTTTGAGATTTGGACTAAAATGACAAAAATGCCCAAACCACAGGGACCAAAATGGCAGTTTACTCTAGATTTTTTGAAAACTTTTTATATGTAAATAACACATACCCATACAATTATAATAAATTAGTAAGCTAATTTTATAGAAGGCAAAGATCATACCATTAAACTACTACGTTATCGATTGTTATTTTACTTAGATTGCCAGATTTCTCTTAATTTTTTTTTAACGACAAATTTCTTTTATTTCTGTCGTCTGTGGGACTTGAACCCAAAACCTACCCCTCCCAAGGTGTTTAAAGGTTTTGCCTTTGCTAATGGACTACCACCCTATTGGTCAGATTTCTCTTAATTAATAACCCAAATTTTGCATTCCGTACCCAATGTAACCTCGAACCATTGGACCACTAGCCGAAGAATTCTTTTCTGCCGGTCACTAAGTATTATTCCTAGCCGACCACCTCATATATACCATATATACGGATAAATCTTGATCAACACTGGACCGCCACTAAAGGTGTCTTTTTCTTTGTTAACTTTTTTGAGGAATTCCTTCAAGTGTTTGGAAAAAGTTTAAACCAGTCATTTTATGCACCACCGGACCACCAAGAACTAACCATCGGAATAGATGTTTGTCTTGATGGTTAGGTCTAAGTGTTGTGCTTTCAAAGAGTTGGGGCAATATTTTGTTGGGACCAAGTAATGTAGTTGTCGAATCATATAAAGAATAATACAACTTTATTTCTCATATACGCTGAAGATTGCAATTTAGATGGAAATGGCCTCACTATATGCACCATGGAATATTATGATCATGTCTTTGCCCCCACCCACCTCACTTATATCAAACTTCCACTGTGTGTGGACAACCAAAGATGAATATTTCAAATGGAACTTGAAAAACTCAAATTGGAATAGAATGGAATTCTAATATTTGAAATGAAATTAGAGTTGTACCCGATTCAAATTCACAAATTGGTTTTCAAATTGATCTTCCAATATCCAACTTGGAACGCAAATTCAATATGTTTACCTGTAAAGTTTTATGCATCATTGTAATGTGTTGGACATACCATCATAAACATGTGTATCAAAACTCATAACTTCTAATTAGATTTGGAAAGTTTGGACTCACCATTGTAATGAGTTGGATGCGTTTATTATACATGCACATCAAATAGATTTACAAAAGTGATTTTTTTTTAACGGCCAAAAGTTTTATATAGCACCCTACAACTAGAAAAAAGCAAGTCGGGCACAACCTAAACAATTATATAACAAGGATCGGGTTTTCAACCACTTGGTCATACAACTTTAAACTTACACTTTCTACTCGAAAACCATAAAAACACGCCAACAATGGAATCAAAAATAGTATCCCGTCAATATCATTTCTAAACCTCCAAACGAACCAATATGTTAAAAAATATGACCACTTCAACCAACTCTTTCTTGGGATTTGATATCTTAAGTGCATCTAACTAAGCATACAACTCCAAGGGACATTTAGAAATAGGCCATGATAAGTCCAACCAATGACCAATAACCGACCAAAAACATCAATCGTCGAACATTTTCCAAAAATATGATTCCAGAACTCCACCTGAGAATCACAAATAGGACACATAAATACCACCCTTCAATAGAGGTAATCCTAGCCCATAAAATGAAACATTTGGACTAAACTGGCAAAATGACGCAAACCATAGGGACTAAAATGGCATTTAACTCTAAAAATAATTAAAAAACACAACAAGCTCTTAGTATTATCCCAGGACCAATCCCAGAATCATCACGTCATCAGCAAAGATCGAATGTGAAATATATATACATGCATCGCCAATATGAGTCTTCGTAAAAAAAAACATGGTTGAATAGCATCTTCAATTGCCGCATGTAAACCTTCCATAGCCAGGATGAACATAAAAGAAGTCAGGGATCCCCTGCCGTTTCCTTCTTTGTAAAGGAAACTCATCAGAAGGACTACCGTTTACTAGGATCAAAGCCATAGTGATCGATGTCGAAAGGTCGGTCAAAAACAAGTTTAAAAATCGACCCAAGCCAAAGGGAATACGTGGTTAGTGTTTAATGGTAAATTCTATTGACTAACTATTATCTTTTTGTTTGATTGTAAGATTGTTTATAAAAACACTTACTTTGATAGATTGTAAAAACAATTATGAGAAAAGGTAATCTACTCCATATTTCGGGTTTGAAAAAACACAATTAATATTGTTAACCTAGTGAGAAGTTATTAATAGTGACTTTGTATATGGTTAATCAAGTGGTAGATGAGGAACTAAGCGTAAGAGGTCCTATTCACAAAACACCAATTCTATTATATAAAACATAAATCAACAAACAAATCATAGACCAAAAGGTTCATGGATTTAGAGTTTCAACAAAATCAAATATTTTAAAAGAAAAACCACATCTGAAACTAACAATAACTTAACGGGTTATAAATTCAATCACAAAAATCTAGTTTAAACAAGTATCAAAAGCATCAATTACAAACCCTGCACCCTAAGAAGATCACGGGTGAGATTAGCCACTCATGGTAATGATTTGATCTTCAAAACTAATGGTGGAATGCATTATGGATGATTGCACAATGATAGGATAGTGTGGAATGATGAATAATATTCAACTGAGTCCCGAATATCGCCCCTATATTGGTCTCCACGATCTAGTACAAGAGATATCCTAAAAAACCCCTAAAATCTCGTTTTATACCAATAAAACCCGACTTTTGCGTCTACAGCCACCATAGGCTACGACGGTGGGTGTAGCCTACGACAATCTTGAGGTCACCTTACGGCAAAAAAACACCATACAGTCCTTGGCCACTGCCTTACCGCAGTGGCTTATGGCCATAGCACACTTCCAATTTTCGCTCTTTTGCAATGTTGAGCTCATTCCACCTTTCGATTCCTTGTTTATGCATCCTATAAGCCCACTAAACCTACATAAACACGATTCATTGTAGTTAAACAATCTCGGTTGAATAAATGCCATAAAAACCCGTAATATTAAGCATTTAGACTCGCAAATTATCACTCCAACACCCGTTTATCACCTCCCCACACTTGAACTTTGCTTGCCCTCAAGTGTAACAACCCGTATTTCGGTTGTTCTCACTTTGATCGTATTTCCGTCGTAGACATTTGTACTCTCGGGATTCGATTAACGCAATGGGTTAAACTATATTTTAAACGCATATCACAATGCTTACTTAATCAAGATTGTTGCATTTAAACACTATTTAAAACGCAAACTCAAACGCGGATTTATTTACATTTATGTGTGTACTTGTGTGCTTACTTGTGTGTGCTTTATATGTTTTGGATGATACTCACAAACGCTATCTCAACGCAAACTCAACGCTACTCGCACAATTCGAATTAACACGATAAAACGCAACACAACACTTAAGCGAACCAAAGTTAGAAAAAAAACTAACAAACGCAAACCCGGCCGTCCGAATGACCATCCGTCCGGATGGGGCCCATCCGTCCGGATGGAGCCATCCGGACACCGTCACTCGCGCACCGACTTAACCCTCGCCCCTTCTATAAATACCCGCCGTACGCCCTCATTTCAACACTTTGACATTCCCATCCGTTCCCCAAGTCTCAGACGCGATTCAAGGCCATTTTGTAAGTTTTTTCTCTCAAATCTTCTTCAATCTTCATTCTATTTCACTTCTACTCCGTCTTCTTCATCAAAATCACACTCACTCACTCACACACACATACACACACACACACTTTAACTTTTTCTCAAAAACCCTTGATTCCAGCCACCTCGGAGACGGTTTTCCACTCATGTTGCTTAGGCAAACTGTTGTGGAACATCGTTCACTCGAGATGGGATCACGTTATGAATGATTTCCAACGTTTCTCCACTTATTTCTGAACTCCTTTTTCAGTTTTTACACAAAATCGGAAGAATCAGGACTCGGTCTGACTCTCGACTCGTTCCATAGTCCAGAGCCGACTCGAGCACTGATTTCCACCAAAGAGATGGACCGATTAACGGTCAAACATGAATCTTCATCAAGAACAGCACGTTTGTCCGAATGGGCAGGGCCCAAATGGTCGAAGGGACTGGATTTGGTATTTTCCCGTTGTTTGACACGTCGTCACGCCGTCTCCGTTAATTTAAAAGCTTTTGTTCGAAAAAATTTTGCAAAACTTTTAACAATGACCATCCGTCCGAATGGACCATGTCCATCCGTCCGCACAGGTCTTGCACCCACTCCAAATGTTTTTCCTTCTATTTTAACGCATCAGTTTTACATCGGTTTTTATCGTTCGAAACAGAACAACCCATCTGTTCCGACATCCGTCCGGATGGCGCCCATCCGCTCGAGTGAACTGTCGAATACTTAAACCGCGCAACACCCTGTTTACAACCGTTCAGCCCTGAGAAATACTTATGCTTCTATTTCCGTGCACAGGCTGACCCGACGCGCTCCCTTCAATCCAATCCAGATTGTGTTTACTTGCAAAACACACACTGTGAGTATACTCAAACCCATTTTCGTTTAACGCGCTATTGGGTGGTACATACATTCTCTATCAAAACACAACACACAACACAAACACTTTATAAACGCTAACCGCTCCCATATGCTATACGTGATTTGTTGAATGCTTGTTACTATGCTTATACAGAGTTACACTAGACCGCCTCTAGCAACGATGGTACTATAGTTTGGACTCAGCACCTGTGTGACAGGGGGTGCTAGGGATCACATTACTTTACTTCACGTGTTCGCTTTGGTGAACATGTGTCGCGCATACTCTACATCGCAGTCTCGTGGGTGGTATCATTGTTGGTAGTTACATGCTTTGGCCGTTACGTGATACATGCTGGTTATGCATAAAACGCTTTTATTACTATATCTATGCAAACTTGTGTACTCACCTTTACTTTATGTATTGACTTTTATTTTAACGTATGTGACAGGTTGATTGGATGTCATGCTAAGCTGTAATCAAGTTAGGAATTCTAGAAACTCACCAAATAAAATCTGAGTTATCGGAATGGAATTCGTTTTTGAGTCTGAATATCTATAATGACTATTTTTGCTTTATTTGTTTAATAGTATGGGATATTAAACCTTATAAATATTGTCACTTAATAGTTGTTATGGAATCTCTTGAACAATCTGTTGTGCTCAGTGCCACGTCCCGATAATTCCGCCATCGGTTGGGGTGTGACAGATTGGTATCAGAGCCATAAATATAGGGAATTAGGTCGAGTCGTGTAGTGTAGAACATACCTAGTCTATAGTCTAAGTACCAACAGACCTTTCATACGAACCCACTTGGGGCTTCGTACGAACCTACTTGATGTATTCTGATATAACTCTCATCTCTGCAACTTCCTACAAAACCACGCACTACAGCTTCGTGTGAAGGAAACCTTTCCTAAGGTTTAAACTATATTTGCCTTTCCTAAGGCTGACACAATACACATGTTTCAAAAACGCTCGTACAACACCAACGAGTGATTGTATCGAGAATAGTTGTGAAAACCAAGAACTCTCGATGAGATCACTCACTCTACGTGTATTTTACTCTCATCACGAGAATCTTTCATTGAGTTAGGAGTGATATCCATATCTCGACGAAGATCTCCATCTCTATCTCGTGGTTGTTTAACCACACTTAGGAGCGAAGTTGTTAAGTTAGGGGTGAAACCCGCTCCTTAATAACTTGTTGCACTCCCTACTTTGATTTTACAAACTCTTACCAAAGTCTCGACTATTCCAATGACCTGGAGCCACGTAGTAACTAGAAGGGATGAGTGTCGTTCGCTGTATTCAGCGAGTGAACAGTCTATTAGGCTAAAACGTGCACTCAAACTCGTTGGGAATAATCGAATCTCATCTAATTCATATGATGCCGTCTGCTGCAGAACTTGCACTCGACGATGTCGTCATTTGGATCTCACACTCACCATGCCGCCCGAAGAAACCATGCTGACAAGCGAATCACTTCACTTGTGGCCAAGGAAATGGCCAAGGACATACCTCAGATTGTCAGTGAAATCAACGAGGTTAGCAGCAAATCTTCTGTTGATTCAAAGAATGAAGCGCCGAAAGCTCCTTTCAGCTTCAAACAATTCAAAGCCTGTGGTCCAGCAAACTTCACTTGCGAAGATGGACCAAACGCAATGTTTCAGTGGTTTGACTCGAACGAAGTCACCTTTCATCAAAGTGGATACCCAGGGAATCTCCGCACTGTGAATGCTACTGGAGTCTTCCAGTCCAGGGCATTGGATTGGTGGACCGCTGAGCGCAGCAGGCGAGATAATGATGCAGCTTATGGCCTCTCATGGGAGGAGCTCAGGGAGCTTATGACGAAGGAGTTCTGTCCTCCTCACGATGTCCAGAAGCTGGAAAATGAATTCTGGCACATCAAGCAAGAAGGAGGTGACAACGCCGGTCTCACCGCTCATTTCAAACAGCTGAGCATTATTTGTCCCAGTCAGGTGGACACGCCTGATAAGACCATCAAGAAGTATATTCACGCTCTTCCCGACTGTGTAGTTGACTTTGTTCACGCAACGAGACCTACCACCATCGAGGAAGCTTACCAACTCGCAGCTAAGATCAATGACAAACTAGTCTTGGCTGGAGCTTTCAAAAGCTCGACCAAGAGTTTCAGTCAGGCTACTGCAATCCCCAGTACCAACAACGCAGCATCTCAAGGTTTAAAGTATTCACGCCAGAGCCGTAAGAGAAAGAACAACAACAACAACAAGAACTATGTGACTACCTCAGCACCTCTCAACGCAATCCCCGCTCAGCCCAACAACCAGAATCGCCAAGTCGCTGTTACTAACGCACCGCCTGCCAAGCGTACGTACACTGGTACACACCCTATGTTCCCTACTTGCAACTACCATCATCCGACAGGGGTCAACTATCGATTCTGTGCAAACTGCAACATCTATAGGCATTTTACTGTTCACTACCGCTCAGGCCCCCATCAGCAAGCTCCTCAAACTCTCACCACACTGCCAGCTCCACTCCAAGCTCTTCCAGTTAACCAAGCAGCTCCTGTAACCGCTTTTCATGCACGAGCTTGCTACTCTTGTGGTGACCCGAATCATTTTGCTAATGTCTGCCCATTACGTGTTGTGAAACAAGAACCGCAGCAACAACCACAACCATGGTAGCAACAACAACAGCAGCCTCAGCAGCCAGAATAAGCAACCCGTGGAAGAACCTTCAATATCAATGTCTGCCAGGCTCAGACTGACAACAATGTTGTCAACGGTACATTCCTTGTTAACGACATTTATGCTTCTTTCTTATTTGATACTGGAGCCGATTATTGTTTTGTGTAGATTGAATTCGAAAAGCTTTTAAAACGTAAACGCGCTAATCTCCCAAAGACATTCGACGTAGAAGTTGCCACCGGAAGGACCGTCACCGTCAGCTCCGTTCTCCGTGATTGTACCCTCGAACTCAACAATCATGTTTTCCTAATCGATCTCATTCCTATGCAACTTGGTAGTTTCGATGTCATAATAGGCATGGACTTTCTTCGTGAAAATCGTGCTGAAGTTGTTTGTTTCAAAAAGATGATTCGTTTCTCCCTCTCAAACGGTGATCAATTATGTGTTTATGGCAAAGTATCGTTGAAAGAACTGAAACTGATGTCGTGCGTCCAAGTAAGCAAGTATTTTCGCAAGGAATACTTGGCCTTCTTAGCCCACATTGTAGTAGCGGAGGAGGAAAATAAGGCGATGGAAAAGGTACTTGTGGTTCGTGATTTTCCTAATGTCTTTCCTGACGATTTACCCGGTCGACCCCCTACCCGCGATATCGACTTTCGCATCGACCTTATCCCTGGTGCTAACCCTGTTGCCAAAGCCCCTTATTGCCTTGCGCCATCCGAAATGCGTGGACTTTCTAGCCAACTCCAGGAGTTGCTTGATAAAGGCTTCATACTCCCTAGCACATCACCCTAGGGCGCACCTATCCTTTTCGTGAAAAAGAAGGATGGATCGTTCCGAATGTGCATCGATTATAGGGAACTCAACAAGCTTACTATCAATAATCCCTACCCTCTACCCCGAATCGACGATTTGTTTGATCAACTACAAGACGCTACATGTTTCTCTAAGATAGATCTACGTTCTGGTTATCATCAGTTGCGTATTCAAGAGCAAGACATCCCGAAAACCGCTTTCCATACCCGTTATGGCCATTACGAATTCGTGGTCATGCCTTTTGGTTTCACAAACGCACCCGCGGTCTTCATGGATTTGATGAATCGCGTGTGTAAACCCTTCCTAGATCGCTTCGTCATCGTGTTTATTGATGATATCCTTATCTACACAAAGTCGAGAGCCGAACATGCACAACATCTTCGTTTAGTTCTCAAACTTCTCTAAGGAAATCGCCTCTACGCCAAGTTCTCCAAGTGTGAATTTTGGCTTAAGGAGGTCCAATTCCTTGGTCACATCGTCAATAGTCAAGGAATTCACGTCGATCCCGCGAAGCTTGAAGCTGTTAAGAGTTGGATTACACCGAAGAACCTTTCCGAAATCCGTTCTTTCCTCGGATTGGCAGTTTATTACCGTCGATTTATCGCTGACTTCTCTAAAATCGCCGTACCGCTTACCGCTTTAACCCAGAAGGATAAACCTTTTGTTTGGGGTCCCAAGCAGGAGGAAGCCTTCCAAACCCTTAAGTTTATGCTCTGCAACGCTCCTATTCTTACCCTACCCGACGAAAACGACGATTTTGTTGTGTATTGCGATACCTCTAACCTAGGTCATGGTTGTGTTCTCATGAAACGAGACAAGGTTATCGCGTATGCGTCTCGACAACTCAAGTTCCACGAGAATAACTACACTACCCACGATCTCGAACTCAGTGGAGTTGTTTTTGTGCTAAAGATTTGGTGATGCTACCTTTATTTTCACACCCTCAAAATCCACATGCGGAGTATTACCGCGAGGCGTGTGACTGACCAGGATCATACCACCAATCATACTGAACATTTAAGTAAAGTAAAGTAAAACCATTGCAGACAAAACATTTAGTGTTCACCAAAACCAAAGTTCAAGACCAAATTTAAAAGTTTGCGGAAGCATAAAGTATGAAAACCCATAAAACAGTTTATAAATCATAAAGTTCATTAGTAGGAATCCAACTGTGGATTCCTAGCCACAACGCCCACTCCGCGTGCAAGCTCCATCCTTATACCTAACAACCTGCAAAGCATGCAGTAGTGTGTCAACAAAAGGTTTGGCGAGTTCACAGTTGGTTGTTCGTTTTAATTTTGTTCCAAAAACCCAAAAGTTGTTAAGTTCCTTGTTCTTTATAAAAACATGCCATGGGGAGCTACCCCACTGTTTTAAACCACTAGACCTGTTACCGTACCGACTGCTGACTGTAGTTATGTTTACTGCCCCGTGTCAATGTCTATCGTCATTGACTAAGTGCCCAAGTACATTAGTCCACGCCCGTCCTCTGCGGCACGGTGTGAGGCTTGTTAAACCTAATAGTGCTATTTAACTAATGACCCGTTCGCCATTGGCCCGACGATTAAGTCGATAAAAAAATGGAGGACTTAAGATAGAGTTGTTGTCTAGTAATCTAAAGACATGAATTATAAAAGATTATTGTCCTACCCAAGGAGGATGGTAGTACATATTCTATCCAAGGAGAATACGCTGTTTACATCCCACCCAAGGGGGATAGTTGTTGTTTAACCAATTCCCAAACCACCAGGAATCCCATGCTTTGACGAAAAGTGTGAACTTACCTTTGAGTGCTCGGTTGGTCTCTTAAAATGGTTAACAGTCAAGGTAGGTCAATCACGTCCTAATACGGTTACCATTTAGTTCATTAGTGTGTTCAAATAAGTCACAAAGCTCCTACACGCATCTAACACATAACATGCACTCACTTTGACAGTTTACGCACATATACATATTCCACCCATAACTGCTCATGAACAAGCACACAATACTTCACATAACACTTTCGTTGACATTAAGCAAGTTGGATCATTATCAGATAGAATAACCGACATCTAGACACACAAATCACAACTTATAATGTTTCAGCTTTAACATCTAAAACTGGGCTGTTTTCGGGTATTGTTATAAAATAGTTATCTTGTTCCAAATATTCTCAAAAATTTATAGAATGTTCTAAACGGTCCACGACTCATTGTGTAAAAATCTCGGGACTCAATTCATTATCAATTATTTTATAAAAATCATTTACCAGGCTGCAGTCAGATTCGTCACTTTCTAACTGCAGTCAACGAAAAAATACATTTAAAATTCATCGTAAGTCCGATTGACGAAATTCCAGTTGGAGAATTACGACGACACCCGTTCCCATCTACTGTACCAATTTCATGACCTAACTCTCTTCAGATTACAAGTTATGACGAAAAACATAACACACATTTTCTGCAGAAAAAAACGCAGCTTTTGCTGCTATACAAAACATGCCTTTAAAAATAGCAAACGACCTCAGAAAAATATGATTCCAGTTCCATTTGAAGTGTTTTTTGAAAAAGTATAATTTAGACTTCATAAAATCAATTTTTTGATTCATAACGGTCCGTTTACAGCCAACTGAAGTTGGCTGTTTTCGTCCATCAGCATTCTGATTTACAATTAAACGACACCAAAACGCATGTAAACGATCCCGACACTTCCTAATAACAACTAACAGCTAATTAACCATCAATTATCACCTAATCATATCAATAGTCACAAAACCCTAGATATAAAACATCATGATTTTTACAAAAACGCAGCCAATGATCATTTATGCATACGTATCATCAATTAATCCAACAAATCGCATACTCAACCGAAATTAATCATGCAACAAAAAAACCCTAGCATAAAAACTCAATATCACAGCCATGATTCCACAAAATGACACCATGAATCACAATCCAAATCAAGAATACTAACCTTGGAGCGAATATAAGGGCTAACGAGGAAGAAAGAGGCGAATCAAGAAGCTGAACAGGAGCTAGTTTGCGCAAGGGGGGGGGGGGTTTCTTCCTGGCCGTCGCACTCTATGGGGTGTTTAGGGCTTCTGATCTTGTTTTCCTTCTTCCCAAGTCATGTATGTATAATTAAAACACAAGGGTGTTTGGGCTAATGGGCTGCAATGAACAAGGAAGTTTGGTTGGGCTTGATATTTCGAACAAGGGGATAAAGGGTGGGGTTGGGCCTATTAGTGGCGTAAAGGGGGAGGGGTGGGCTTTGGTTGGGTTTACTAAGTGACGGTTTCACAAGTTTCACGAAATACCTAATTAAAACGTTTCGTAACGCAAAGCAATATATTACAAGGCTTCGTTTCACAAAATAACGTATTCCAATATCTCAGTTTTGGGTTTCGGTTTCACATAATTCACATTACACATTACCAAGCACACAATCATTCAAATAAAATCAATCACCAAATTCAATTCATTTAACGTACATGAAATTACACAGTAAAACGAAACGTTCAGGAATTTACACGAGTTGTCACATCATTCCCATGTTGAAAGAAATTTCGTCCTGAAGCTAGTTGTGTTGTGCGTTTTCCTGGGGTATCACATCATCCCCCCGTTGGTTTGGAATTTCGTCCCAAAATTCTGATGTAGCTTCAGTACTGGACTCACCTTTCTTAAAAAAGTGGGGGTACTTGCGTTTCATCTGGTCCTCTCATTCCCAAGTGAACTCTGGGCCCCAACGGGAGTTCCAACGAACCCGAACAATAGGTATCTGTCACACTCCGATTTTCCACGTGTCACCGGTGGGCCCGGTGGGGAGTATCGTGACGTCATGGTAGGCAACATAATAGTCAAACAACACAATATTAATATGCACAGCGGAAGCAATTGAAAATATAATACAACCGAAATTATTATTGTAATATCCATTGTCACAATATTCGGAAGTTTATCCACAGAAGGATCGAACATAAAAATGGAAACAATAGTTCAACAGACTTTAGGCATCTTAAGCTTGCGAGACTTCTATTGATGCTAAGGAGAAATGTCCCAGCCAATTTCGCTTAGTACCTGCATTTAATCTTTTTGGGAAAATACGTCAGTTTACACTGGTAAATACAATCAACTGACTCATTTTGAAAAATGGTTTAAAAATTGGTTTGGATGCACATGGCATAAACATTTTATTTAACTTGGGAGAATTATTTTACTATTATAATCTTGTGAACGAATTACATGTTACTTGTGCGTTCAGTCGCCCGGATCTTGTCCGGGTTAAAGATCAATAGACGCACCACATCATAGAGTTAAACACTGACAGGTGTACGCCTACACCCCGTGCTCAGGTCGTGGCCATCTCGTAAGATGATGCCGAGGATATCCGGGACATGGTTATTAATCCCCCAAAGGCATTAAGTAAACAAGACTGTTTAAACGAGCCGATCAATATATTCAACAACCCACTCAACTGTGGAGATTTGATGCTCGATCAAGCGGTATGCTATATACCGTAACCCAAGCCCGTATAGGGAAAATAAGTTAAAAGTATTTACCTGAGCAAAGTATAAATCACAATAAGCAAAATGCACGTTGCTTTTACTGGTCCTCCTAATCTGGAACGAAGGTTTTAAATAACCTATTAGAATCCTAACGGGTCTTTAATTAAGCTTAAGCTTAGACCGGCTAGTTTCAGAGATACGGTTCGTACGCACGATTAAGCGAAGACCGGGTAGAATGTGATTCAGCCCCGACAAGTTCAGAGACTTGTTTAATATGGATATATTATACACATTCTGGATTTTGAGATAAAACCGATAAGGTTTGACCCGTTTCGGCTAGTTTATGTAAACTAGTTACGTAAACCGAACCGTACGCGTAATAAGCGTGACGGGTACTCATGAGAGCTATAGACAGGTTTCCTAAGTTAATTATGTCTCAAATATGTTGTGACATCAGTAGGATGTCTTTCATTATGCCCTAAACGTGTTTAAACACAAACTAGGCCCCGTAGGGGTAGTTTGGTCATTTTAAAGGTTGTAAAAGGGTTTAAGTGTTTAACTGAGTTACAGGTCTGATGTAATCAGTAAACATACTCAGATTAATGAGTTATAACAGTAGGATAAGGTACATATATGAAATTTATCAATTATAACCAAACTATGCCCCGTAGGGGTATTTTTGTAATTTCACATAAGCCGAAAAGCTCAAAACCGAAGTCTGAGTTAATCAACCTTTGCTTACTGTTAAAAACATTCCAATTTGCCTAAAATATCAGTAGGTATCAACCCGGGTATGTTCAATATAATTTTAATACATACTATGCGTTAAAAACGCTTAATAAGGCGATTAAAGGCCATTTCCGGGTTCGATACTTAAATCTGATATTTTTATATTTCTAGAAGGCTTAGAATACTTTATTTATCATATGTGATTAGTAGTAAGAGGTTTGGATTCGTTTAGATCGGTAAAACTCATTTTATGGCCCGTAAGGGCAAAATCGTCAATTACCGTATTAAGCCTACGACTACTAGTTATGCTCAGCCTAAAATTAATTAAAAATCTTTAAAAATCCCAAAATAATATATTACATCAGTGGGTATTAAGTTTGGTACCAAAAAGTAGGCTTAACTAGGCTATACACTAATTACGCCATTTTATTAACATAAAGATTTAAATTTGCGATAATGAGCATAACTCTTAATCTACAAGTCAAACTGATGTCAAACTTTGCATACAAGTTTATATATCAGTAACTAGGGTTTCTACACTTTTACATTTTCATAAATCACGTTTTAAGGTAATAAGGGCATAATGGTCAACATATGAGCAATTAACGGAAACATGCATATTAATTGGATAACTAATGAACCAAGGTGTATAATCACGGAGGGTTGTACTAACAAGTAACCTAATCCAATTAAAGCCCTGAGACATTTCTAAAACATGCCTAAACGGGTCAGAACTGAAAGTCAAAGTGAAAGTCAAACTATGCGACTTTCGGCTCCGAACCGGGTCTAAACAGGAAATTGTCGGGTTGAACATGTTTAGACATGTTCTTACACTTATTACCAAGTTATAAAAATGATCCAACAGGTGGCATATGATCTACAATGTTAATTATGCATAAATAGCATTTTAGGCTTCCTGTTGACTTTTTAAATATAAGTTTGACCCGACTTTTGACTTGGTTAGAGTGGTAATCAGGGGGAACCCTTTTGAGGTTTTATTTCTCACATCAATACCTACTTATAAGTACTTTTGATTCGAGATATGACTGAGCCATTGTTGACTAATCTCGAAGTCAAACCGTAATAACGTCGGTTTGACTTTTAGCTAAATAACTAAGCTAAAATTAATTAGGGAAGGTTAGGCAACTTACAAAGGTCCTAAGCTTGATTAGAGAACACTTGAGAGAAGGTTTTGAGTTCCAGAAGTGCTCCAAGAATGCAGGTGAAGATGTGATTGCAAAGTTGCAACTCTTGGCACTTATATAGTGGATTTAAGCACCACAATGGGTTGACAACAAGGTCTACTACTGCCCACAATAATCCTACAGGTGTCCTACATGTTTAGGGAGTGTTTAGGGGCCAAGGGGTATGAGGAAACTCGTTTAAAAGTCGAATGGTGCGTTAAAACAACAAACAACAACATTCTGGTCGCTGGGCATTAGCTTGCGCACCGTAACAATTATTTGTTGCGGTGCGCAACAAATCATCAGCAGCCAAAAATCTTGTTCCTTCATGCATTCGAAAGGGCAACCTCATAATTCGACTTTGGGACCTTGTTTTATCAGTTTGGGACCTCTATTATGGGTTTTTAACAATTACATACCCTACCATTATGTTATGTTTGCTTGGATCCTTTTCAAAAGTGCCGAACAAGAAGGTTAACCATAGAAATTTTCATAGGAACCTATCATGCACTTTGAATTCGTTTATCGTCAATGAATTTCTGGATTTAGGATATATTAGATGTTTGAAAAATATAATTGGGTATTGGGATTTATAAATGAGGTCGTTCAGAGGTGAAATTTAACATGACGACACTTTTAAATCCTGCCAAAACATCTTTATTAAATTCGGGTTTACAACGCGTTTTGTCTTACATGACACGTGTCGTTATTTCATTGAACACGAATTTTCGAGGTGTTACATCCTCACCCCCTTAAAATAAATCTCGACCCGAGATTTACTGAAATAAGTAAGGGTACTTTTCTTTCATCGTGGATTCAACCTCCCACGTGAATTCGGGACCTCTACGGGCATCCCATTTGACCTTTACAATAGGTACATGCTTCCTTCGAAGCTTCTTTACCTGTCGATCTTCAATCGACAAAGGTTTTTCCACAAATTTTTAAGCTCTCATCTATATGCACATCTGTATGTGGTATAACCAGTGATTCGTCAGCGAAACACTTCTTCAGATTGCAGATGTGGAACACATTGTGAATTCCATTGAGCTCTTCAGGTAAGTTCAACTTATAGGCAACTGACCCGACACGTTCGATAACCTCGAAAGGCCCTATGTATCTCGGGCTTAGCTTGCCTTTCTTACCAAATCGCATCACTCCTTTCCAGGGTGATACCTTGAGCAACACTTTATCACCTACTTCGAAGTGAAAAGCTCTACGCTTTGGATCTACGTAGCTCTTCTGCCTATCACGGGCAGCTTTGAGACGGTCACGAATCTCGACAATCTTGTCCGTCGTTTCAAAGACTATCTCTGGTCCTGATAATTGGACATCTCCGACTTCCGCCCAACAAACGGGCGATCTACACTTTCTACCGTATAATGTCTCGAAGGGCGCAACCCTAAATGCTGGTATGGTAGCTATTGTTGTAGGAGAATTCGATTAACGGTAGGTTCTTATCCCAACTACCACCCAAATCGATCGCACATGCACGTAGCATGTCTTCTAACGTTTGAATAGTACGCTCACTCTGACCGTCAGTCCGAGGATGATAAGCCGTACTAAAATTCAAACGTGTGCCCAAAGATTGTTGGAAACTTTTCCAAAAATGTGACGTGTATCTAGTATCCCTGTCAGAGATAATAGACACAGGTATGCCATGCAAGGCTACAACCTTATCAACGTATAACTGGGCTAACATGTCGGAGCTATAAGTCTCCTTGATGGGTGAGAATGTGCTGACTTAGTCAGTCTATCAACTATAACCCATATTGTATCATTTCCTTTCCTTGTCTTGGGTAACTTGGTAATAAAATCCATAGTTGCCATTTCCCATTTCCACGTAGGAAGTTCAAGCTGTTATAGCAAACCTGACGGTTTCTGATGCTCAGCTTTGACTTGTGCACAAGTCAAGCATTTAGCTACATAGGTGGCTACAGACTTCTTCAAGCCTATCCACCAATAATTTGCCCTTAGATCCTGGTAATTGAACTTACCAATCTATTGCCCCTACAATAGATGTTTATCATTCTATCTTTACAGGGTCTCTAAGGGAGTAGCCTTGATGCTTACATAACAACTATCAAAGACAAGCTTATCTTAAGGTGAGATGGTTATTCCAACCACTACTTAACAAATTTCAAGGATTAGTTGATCCTTGAGGTTAGTTGAACAAATCGACGATTCAGAACAGCTGATGGCAATTTCTTAATTGTTGCCTAATTAGGGTTGCGGTAACTGATGCATAAGGAAAATGAACCGTCTTTCTTATTTAACAATATCAAACTTTCGAAATATCGAGTTAGGCTATATGAACCCTCTATTTTAAAACTTAGTAAGTCAGGGTTTCGATTCTTCCAATGATGGTACTAGCCGTCTTGGAGATTTCATAATAATATAGCCTTAAATGGGATATGAAACTTAACTCTACCTGCCTCCCAGGGGTAGCCAAGGTGATCTTAGGAGAAGATAATCAAGGTACAAGGAGGTTACAGAGATTTCCATATCTCGGGCTCCAGTTCACTCATCAACGCTTGTGTCTAATAAGTGACACATTCATGTTATGCGTCCTCATATTCCGTTACCAGGGAATATTTATTTGGATAATTCTATTATGGATATCTTCTTTGAATACTACTAGTCGACTTTAGTACAATATGATCATTGGGATATCTTAGGGGTTCCATGTATTAAACCTCCATACTGATCAGGCATGGAAGTAATCTATGGGACACACTAGAATACGCCAATCCTCATATGGCACTTTTATAGAACATAGTTTGGCATTCGCAGGCGATATAAAAACAATGAGAAAAATAATTAAAATAACATATGTTGTCGTACTCTATGCGAAGAAAGAGTACTCTTAGATTTTTCTGAAGGATTCCTTGCCGATACGAGAAGAATCGGTTACTATGGTTCCCTTGGTAATTTATACCTTGTGGATAATATAAAAGTTTACTAAGCTTATGGTTTATGAAGAATTATTATTGCCTGTATTTAGTCAGGACGCTTAGCAGAAATTATAATTGGTAAATGATAAGGGATGTACTTGATGACATCGTGAACTGCCTCTTGGCATTCATCAAGTGAGTTCAAGCATTTCTTCCTTTAGCCTTTCCAGTGTTTAGTCAACATAAGCAAGCCAAGAATAATTAAAACATAGAGGTAAAATCTTGGATTCTAATACTTAGTCAACATAAGGAGGATAAGTAGGTGACTTATAGTAAGAAGTAAGGAAGTTATTGTACATGTGCTTATATTCAACCAAAAATGGGAATTTCACAAACTAGGCACCTAGCTCGGTTGGCTAGGCGCGCGAAAGGGTGTGGCCTAGACCCAGGTTCGATTCCGGGGACGGCCAGTTCCACCATTTTTTTTATGTTTAATACTAATTAATCGTACGAGTACATGTAATTATGAGGGTTGTCTCATAAGGAGTCTTGATAATTAATTGCTTCTTATCACCCCCAGTATGGGCTTGTTTTTCGAGGCAACCAATCGATTTTTATCACTATATTGAGTCCTTATATTTTAACGGAACTAGGACATCGGAAAAATTTCTAATGGATATAAAACATCCATCTAATATTTCTGAAGCCGTCTCGGAGGTACTATCGGTAAATTTTTACTTTACATTTAACGCTTCGAGTTTTAGCAGGCAGATTTAATGATTTACAAAATCTATTGTCTACGGAAGACTTATCTGAACCTGAATCAATCAATACTCTAGCATGAGCGTTATTGATAAAAATTACCTGTTATGACCTTGTCATCCTGAATACCCTCCTGAGCGCCCATTCGAGAGCTCCCAGCTTCGGTCTTCTTAGCTTCCTTAAGATTTTTAGCGTATTCAGGGCAGTTGGTCTTAATGTGCCCTTTTTCATTGCAACCATAGCAGGTTGCATCTCCCAATCTCCTGCAATCCAAGGTCTTATGCCCCTTGGACTTGCAGATTCCACAGGGTAGAGGCTGAGATCCATATCTGCATTTCCCGAGGTGGTATTTCCTACAGGTTTTGCATCTAGTCTTCTCACCGGTCTGTTGTTTATCCTTCAAATCCTCCCCAGACTTAGTTGCTCCTTCCTTGGCAGCCTTAGGGCAATTAGTACTGATGTGGCCCTTTTCGCCGCAGCTGAAACGGTTTGCATTCTTTATGTCCCTACATTCGTGGGAGTGGTGGCCATCTCTTTTACAGATGCCACATTTCTTTATCTTTGGGTTTGATCGACACTGCCCCCAGTGTCTTCTTTTGCAGGTTTTACATTTGGGTTTTGCCTCCCTTGGTTTGGACTGGTTACAGCTTGAACCGGTCTTAACCTTTTTGTAACTTTTATTTGGGGCATTATCGCACTTTCTCTTAAGATCCTTCAACACACGGTCCACAGCGTTGGTTACGGCTATTTTGATCATAGCCTTTAATCCGGTGCTTATTAATTTCAGTCTTGCATCATCCTTCTGATTAACTGGATGATTGTGAGCTTCAGAGGAGTCAACCATGGTGAAGCTTTGAAGGCTACAAACCAAGTAGTAATAATTGGTTTAAGTATAGGGTGAATTGTCAAATTTGATGATTATTTAGCCATGGTACAAATAAACCATATAAGCGAATAGATAGTACTAACTTTATTTGATTATTTTTTTTGCCTAAGTTTTTAAATAAACTATCCTTGGCGTTTAAACGGACTGTAATCCTTCATATTTATTAGGCAGGGGACATAAGTCACGGCTGCCAATGTCATACTGACATCTTTTATATATAGCACAAGGGCTTGTTCCAAAGGACTTTGGATGGCTCATAGGCCTTGTCACTAGGGAAATTTTTAAATCATAATCAATGATTCCTTTGGATCGGAAAATTTCATATGTCATTGTCCTGACAAGAAGTTATGAAATAGAACTATCTTTTCATGTATACATCCTTGCCCGTAGGTATACGTCCTAATGGATGTTTTGATGTGCTCATCATGTTCGACGTTTATAGCCATGATTCCTCTTGATCATTTAGGCTAAACAAGGGGTTTGGAAAATTCCTAATATAAAGACGACAAGTGTGATTTTATCGTCTCACTGTTGTCAGGAGTGGTAACATATTTACAATGTTATAAGGATTTGAATCCTTTGAATAGGTTCTACCATCTTGGCCTCGTCTGGAATGATATATAGGCTAGGTCGTACCGTTAAGATCCTTCTTAATATGTATATTGGCAGGGAAGGAAGGATATTTATCTTATTTGGGATTTTTATCATAAATCCTAATTTACAAGTTAATAATAGCACAATTGGCCTAGTCGCGTAGACAAGTTAAATTTATAAGCCATGACTTTAGATAATCGAGGCATTAAGGTTTGCATCAAAGTTCATTATCTTTTTTTTTCCTGACAGGGAACCGTAGGCTATCACTGTCTTTAGTCTCCGAGGACATTAACTATAGCCCGTAGGCACTTCCCTTCTAAGGGAAGTTTATTGCGGAATTGTCCCTTAGGGAAAATCATTAACCATGGTAACCAGAGACCATATTTGGTTAATTTGTTAATCACATATAATTAGGATTTCTATTATAATTTATCCTAATTATAAAACATTAACAGTTTTATTAGTGGCACCCAATGGCCTGGTCTCAAGGACAATTTTAAATTATAAGCCATGATTTTCAGAGAATCAAGGCCTTTAAGTATACTAGCACAACAGGCTTAGTCATAAGGACATTTTTAAATCATAAGCCATGATTTCAGAGAATCAAGGCCCTTAAATTATATTAGCACAACAGGCTTAGTCACAAGGACATATATAGATTATATGCTATGATTTCAAAGAATCAAAGCATTTGAGGTTTGAACCTAGTTCATTACCTTTTTCTGACAGGGAGTCATAGCTACCACTGTATTTTGGCTCATGTGGAAATGAGCAAGGCCCGTAGGCACTATATTTAAATTATAAGCCATGATTTTCAGAGAATCAAGGCCTTTAAGTATACTAGCACAACAGGCTTAGTCATAAGGACATTTTTAAATCATAAGCCATGATTTCAGAGAATCAAGGCCCTTAAATTATATTAGCACAACAGGCTTAGTCACAAGGACATATATAGATTATATGCTATGATTTCAAAGAATCAAAGCATTTGAGGTTTGAACCTAGTTCATTACCTTTTTCTGACAGGGAGTCATAGCTACCACTGTATTTTGGCTCATGTGGAAATGAGCAAGGCCCGTAGGCACTATATTACCACGTATGGTTAAAATATGCTCATCTTAATTGGTGATGTAAACCCAGGATTCAGGGATCATTAAACTGGGTTAGGAATCCTTTGAAGAATCCTTAATAACGTGTGTGATTTCCAACGAATCACATCTGTCGGGAGTGTTAACATGTTTTCAGATGTTAACTGGGATACGAACCTTTTAAACAGGTCTTACCATCTTGGCCAGGTCTTTATAATGACACTCAGGCTAGGTTTCACTCTTAAGATTCTTTTAATATTTATCGCAGAACAATTTCTAAATTGAAAGGTTAATAAGGATCTGAATCTAAATTGAGGAACGGCCATCTTGGCCGGTCTTAATATGACCCGAAGCTAGGTCTTGTCCTTTTTAGATTTTGCCATCTTATTATAATGGTAGATCTTGCAAGAGGAAATGTTATTTTTCCATTTATTCAATATTTCTTGTTTTAGAATGAAAGTTTAAACTTAATCATTCCACTATATAAAAATAAAAGTATAAAGTTGCCCTAAGCGGGACTTGAAAGGAATAGTGTTGTCCTCGAAGGGACTAAAAAGATAAATATGTCCTTATAAGGGCTATTGAGGAAACGATTTTCAGCAAAGGAGTTTCTTCTTCATTCAATTCCTGAATGCTTTCTCCTTGGTTGCTCGTCTCATCTTGGTCGATGTACGAAGCTCAGCATTTCAAGGCTCCGGGTGTGGAGAATCCCTCGTTCAGCTTCCTCACTTGGCGACGTATCCAATAATAATAAAAATTGGAAGCAAAAATTTCCATATTGGGATTAAGATTATTCCTATGTTAAGTCTAGACTCAGAAGGTCAAGGAATGTGCTATTGTGTACTGAGATTAAACACAAAAGGCTAGTGTTTAATTCACTCAGAGTTGGCTTTGATACCAACCTGTCACACCCCGATTTTCCACGTGTCACCGGTGGGCCCGGTGGGGAGTATCGTGACGTCATGGTTGGCAACATAATAGTCAAACAACACAATATTAATATGCACAGCGGAAGCAATTGAAAATATAATACAACCGAAATTATTATTGTAATATCAATTGTCACAATATTCGGAAGTTTATCCACAGAAGGATCGAACATAAAAATGGAAACAATAGTTCAACAGACTTTAGGCATCTTAAGCTTGCGAGACTTCTATTGATGCTAAGGAGAAATGTCCCAGCCAATTTCGCTTAGTACCTGCATTTAATCTTTTTGGGAAAATACGTCAGTTTACACTGGTAAATACAATCAACTGACTCATTTTGAAAAATGGTTTAAAAATTGGTTTGGATGCACATGGCATAAACATTTTATTTAACTTGGGAGAATTATTTTAATATTATAATCTTGTGAACGAATTACATGTTACTTGTGCGTTCAGTCGCCCGGATCTTGTCCGGGTTAAAGATCAATAGACGCACCACATCATAGAGTTATACACTGACAGGTGTACGCCTACACCCCGTGCTCAGGTCGTGGCCATCTCGTAAGATGATGCCGAGGATATCCGGGACATGGTCATTAACCCCCCAAAGGCATTAAGTAAACAAGACTGTTTAAATGAACCGATCAAATTATTCAACTACCCACTCAACTGTGGAGATTTGATGCTCGATCAAGCGGTATGCTATATACCGTAACCCAAGCCCGTATAGGGAAAATAAGTTAAAAGTATTTACCTGAGCAAAGTATAAATCACATTAAGCAAAATGCACGTAGCTTTTACTGGTCCTCCTAATCTGGAACGAAGGTTTTAAATAACCTATTAGAATCCAAACGAGTCTTTAATTAAGCTTAAGCTTAGACCGGCTAGTTTCAGAGATACGGTTCGTACGCACGATTAAGCGAAGACCGGGTAGAATGTGATTCAGCCCCGAAAAGTTCAGAGAGTTGTTTAATATGGGTATATTATACACATTCTGTATTTTGAGATAAAACCGATAAGGTTTGACCCCTTTCGGCTAGTTTATGTAAACTAGTTACGTAAACCGAACCGTACGCGTAATAAGCGTGACGGGTACTCATGAGAGCTATAGACAGGTTTCCTAAGTTAATTATGTCTCAAATATGTTGTGACATCAGTAGGATGTCTTTCATTATGCCCGAAACGTGTTTAAACACAAACTAGGCCCCGTAGGGGTAGTTTGGTCATTTTAAAGGTTGTAAAAGGGTTTAAGTGTTTAACTGAGTTACAGGTCTGATGTAATCAGTAAACATACTCAGATTAATGAGTTATAACAGTAGGATAAGGTACATATGTGAAATTTATCAATTATAACCAAACTATGCCCCGTAGGGGTATTTTGGTAATTTCACATAAGCCGAAAAGCTCAAAATCGAAGTCTGAGTTAATCAACCTTTGCTTACTGTTAAAAACATTCTAATTTTCCTAAAATATCAGTAGGTATCAACCCGGGTATGTTCAATATAATTTTAATACATACTATGTGTTAAAAACGCTTAATAAGGCGATTAAAGGCCATTTCCGGGTTCGATACTTAAATCTGATATTTTTATATTTCCAGAAGGCTTAGAATACTTTATTTATCATATGTGATCAGTAGTAAGAGGTTTGGAGTCGTTTAGATCGGTAAAACTCATTTTATGGCCCGTAAGGGCAAAATCGTCAATTACCGTATTAAGCCTACGACTACTAGTTATGCTCAGCCTAAAATTAATTAAAAATATTTCAAAATCCCAAAATAATATATTACATCAGTGGGTATTAAGTTTGGTACCAAAAAGTAGGCTTAACTAGGCTATACGCTAATTACGCCATTTTATTAACATAAAGATTTAAATTTGCGATAATGGGCATAACTCTTAATCTACAAGTCAAACTGATGTCAAACTTTGCATACAAGTTTATATATCAGTAACTAGGGTTTCTACACTTTTACATTTTCAAAAATCACGTTTTAAGGTAATAAGGGCATAATGGTCAACATATGAGCAATTAACGGAAACATGCATATTAATTGGATAACTAATGAACCAAGGTGTATAATCACGGAGGGTTGTACTAACAAGTAACCTAATCCAATTAAAGCCCTGAGGTATTTCTAAAACATGCCTAAACGGGTCAGAACTGAAAGTCAAAGTGAAAGTCAAACTATGCGACTTTCGGCTCCGAACCGGGTCTAAACAGGAAATTGTCGGGTTGAACATGTTTAGACATGTTCTTACACTTATTACCAAGTTATAACAATGATCCAACAGGTTGCATATGATCTACAATGTTAATTATGCATAAATAGCATTTTAGGCTTCCTGTTGACTTTTTAAATATAAGTTTGACCCGACTTTTGACTTGGTTAGAGTGGTAATCAGGGGGAACCCTTTTGAGGTTTTATTTCCCACATCAATACCTACTTATAACTACTTTTGATTCGAGATATGACTGAGCCATTGTTGACTAATCTCGAAGTCAAACCGTAATTACGTCGGTTTGACTTTTAGCTAAATAACTAAGCTAAAATTAATTAGAGAAGGTTAGGCAACTTACAAAGGTCCTAAGCTTGATTAGAGAACACTTGAGAGAAGGTTTTGAGTTCCAGAAGTGCTCCAAGAATGCAGGTGAAGATGTGATTGCAAAGTTGCAACTCTTGGCACTTATATAGTGGATTTAAGCACCACAATGGGTTGACAACAAGGTCTACTACTGCCCACAATAATCCTACAGGTGTCCTACATGTTTAGGGAGTGTTTAGGGGCCAAGGGGTATGAGGAAACTCGTTTAAAAGTCGAATGGTGCGTTAAAACAGCAAACAGCAACATTCTGGTCGCTGGGCATTAGCTTGCGCACCGTAACAATTATTTGTTGCTGTGCGCAACAAATCATACGCAGCCAAAAATCTTGTTCCTTCATGCATTCGAAAGGGCAACCTCATAATTCGACTTTGGGACCTTGTTTTATCAGTTTGGGACCTCTATTATGGGTTTTTAACAATTACATACCCTACCATTATGTTATGTTTGCTTGGATCCTTTTCAAAAGTGCCGAACAAGAAGGTTAACCATAGAAATTTTCATAGGAACCTATCATGCACTTTGAATTCGTTTATCGTCAATGAATTTCTGGATTTAGGATATATTAGATGTTTGAAAAATATAATTGGGTATTGGGATTTATAAATGAGGTCGTTCAGAGGTGAAATTTAACATGACGACACTTTTAAATCCTGCCAAAACATCTTTATAAAATCCGGGTTTACAACGCGTTTTGTCTTACATGGCACGTGTCGTTATTTCATTGAACACGAATTTTTGAGGTGTTACAGTATCTTGGTTCGTTTAAGAGTCTTGATTTCCCGATCCATAATTTCCACCGGTTCCTTGACGAAACATAACTGGTCGTCGATAGTGTGTTCCTTGAAAGGAACAATGAGGGTCTCATCTGACAGACACTTCTTCAGATTCGACACGTGGAAGACGTTGTGAACACCACCGAGCTCTTCGGGTAAATTCAGTCTGTACGCCACCTTACCGATTTTTCTCAGTGTATGCTCAGTCTGCCCATCTGTTTGTGGGTGATAGGCAGTGCTCATGCCTTGACGTGAGCTAAAGGATTTGTGCATCGCTTGCCACAATTCAGACATAATTCGGGTGGTGGAAGTTGGCACTCCCCTAGCGATTACTTTCTTCGAATAAATGTCTGTTAGTGTAGGAAACTTGTCGGTTTCCCTGATTATCAGAAAGTGCGCAGACCTAGTCAGTCGATCCACGATCACCCAAATGGTGTCGTTTCCTCGCTGAGATCTAGGTAAACCAGTGACAAAATCCATGGAAATTTGCTCCCAATTCCATGTTGGGATATCTGGTTGTTAGAGTAGTCCCGAAGGCTTCTGGTATTCAATCGGAACCCTAGCACAGGTCAAGCATTTACTAACATAGGTCGCTATGTGAGCTTTCATGTGGGGCCATCAGTACAAGGTTTTGAAATCCTGGTACATCTTGTCAGAACCAGAATGTACCGTGTAACGAGACTTATGTGTTTCGTCCATCACAAGTTCTCACAGGTTTCGATAGGATGGGACCCAAATACGTCTCATGAAGTAGTAGGTATCATCTCCCTTGCGTACGAGTTGCCTTTCCATTCCCCGCATGGTCTCAGCTAAGAGGTTCCCTTCTTTCAATGCTTCAGCCTGAGCGTTGCGGACCTAGGTAGGGAGACTGGAGTAAATTGTAAGCTGCAACACACATACACGCTTAGGTTTGGTTTCCTTACGACTGGGGCATCGGCCACAACGTTGGCCTTGCCTGGATGTCACTTGATTGCGCACTCATAGTCGTTTCGGAGTTCGACCCATCGACGCTGTTGCATGTTCAACTCCTTTTGATCGAAGATATGCTGGAGACTCTTGTGATCGGTGTAGATGGTGCACCCAGTACCATACAAGTAATGTCTCCATATCTTGAATGCAAACACTACTGCTCCCAACTCCAAATCGTAGGTAGTGTAGTTCTTTTCGTGAGCCTTGAGTTGGCGTGATGCGTAAGCAATGACTTCCTCACGTTGCATCAACACACAACTAAGTCCTTCGATAGATTTGTCACAATAAACAACGAGATCGTTTGTGCCTTCTGGTAACGAAAGAATGGGTGTACTACAGGGTTCGCCTCCAACTGTTGAAACGCGGATTCCTGAGCAATCCTCCGAGTTAGAGTTGCGAGATTTTGTGCATACGATCAAGAAAAGAGGTCTTCGCAACGCCAAAAGTCGTTTGTTGGAAACTAAACTTATGGTTGTTTGTGTTGTAGGGGCTCCATGGTAAGGTGTAGGTATCGTTCGGATTCCTACTAGTTCTTGGAGTAGTTTCAGATGTCGTTAAAGAAAACAAGTGGCATATCCGTCAAGGTAGGCTAAATTCGAATGTCGTGACTGGGAACCTATCTCGGTCGTATCGAGTTCTAATGACAGTTCTCGTGATACTTCCATATCTGTGATATTCATGGCCCATTACGATACCTGCTCCCCGAGTATCGTTCGTAGAGAGTAACTCCTCCAAGCGAGAGTTCGCGAAGAATGTTGTTAGGATAAGGATCATAGGATTCGAGATGTATATCACGAATGGATGTGGAAACATGTAAAAAGGGTAGTCACAATCGATGCGTAAGCGTGTAAGGATCCGTAACAGGAGTTTACTTGAAGTCAAGGGTAGAGAGGGTCGTACACAGGTTGCACGAGTTTAAAATGAAGAACGCCACTTATCAAATAGAGATGTCACATGGGTATATCAATCAAGAATTTACCATAGAAGAATGGGTGTTGTACGAGTTTATAGTGTTAGGGTTTACTGGATCTTCCGTCTAAGTTATCGGGCTCATCTACGTGCGGAGGAGGAATAATTCACCTTGATCCATGAACTTGGTCGAGTTTGCATTTCATCAAGTCGGTAAGCGACTAGACTCGGAGGAGTTTCCTTAGGTCGTGTGAATGAGTCTGAACTATGCCTGTGTAGTCAAGAGGTTTCAAGAAACGACGCGAAAACATGTTCAAGAGGGTATGATTGTATCAACAACACATCACGATCCTCAGGGTTTCAGGAAGTGATCACCAATGATCAAAAGTCGAGCCTTCCAAATTCTCTAAATTAGAGTGAGTTCGTATTAGTGTCGCTCCCTAGAGAAGCGAGGGCGTAGAGTCAATGTGGTAAAGGAACGATGGTTGTGAACCAAGAGTAGGAATTAGGCATGGCATTAATCAACAAGCATAGGTCCGTACAAAAGCTAGTGGAAAGATTTCACTTAATTTGAGATAAACTATCATGGGATCAAAATGCGATTCTTGTAGTGTAAAGGGGGGGGGGGGTCTCGAGTAACTAGTTTGTCGATGTGTTATATACCCAAAGGGGTTGGGCAAATATAAACATTTAGAACAAAATAAAACCTAACGAGTGTCGGTTCTAGGGTTATGAATGGAAACAGAGGGGTCATTAACTAGAGACTTACTCGTCACGATGTTGAAATCAATCCCTGCTTCGCCTGAGTCGTTCGCCAAAAATTCACTCTTTGCTCCGTTGTTGTTTCCAGCCCCTTGGTCCCCTTGAGGGCATTTCTCCTTGATATGCCCTTCATCCCCACACTAATAACATGCCCTGGTTTTGTTCTGTTGCTGCTGATGTCGTTATGATTTCGGTTTCCAATTGGCTGGGCGCGGGCTCCTGCAATCCCTAGCCCCATGCCCCTTCTTATTGCATCGTTGACAATGTCTCCTCACACACGTCCCGCTGTGGTGCCGTTGGCACTTGTTGCACTTCGGCTTACTCCCTAGGTATCCATCCTGATTTTGGTTGTCCGGCTGATGCGTGTGTAGCGTTATATATATTTATGTATATTTTTAGCCTTTTTTACACTTTAGTCAAGTTTTAAATTTATAAAACACGATATTTTACTAACACTAAACACGCATATGGGTAAGTGCACCCATCGTGAGCGTAGTATAGCGTTGGTAAGATACCGAGGTGGTCCAAGGACACAAGAGCTTTTAGTACCGGTTTATCCTCAACGTCTAATCAAATCAAAAGTTTAGAAAAAGGTTTTTAAACTAGAAAATAAAAAAACTAAAAATGCTGAAAAATAAAAATAAAAATAGATAGACAAGATGAATCACTTGGATCCGACTCGCCTTTAGTGTAACCTTTGATTATATCCGCACTTTTGCACTTTTTAAGAGATTATCTTAGTTATAGTAGTAGGCCCCTCTTTTGAAGGAGACGTTACCCTCAACCCAGTAGTTTGAGTCAGCAAGGATACAATCCTAAAGGGTTGGATTATTGAAAGATAATTAATTAAGTTATTAATGCATAATGTGGTAGGCCCCTCTTTTGAAGGTGACGTTACCCTCGGCTAAGTAGTTTGAGTCAGCAGGGATACAATCCTAAATAGTCGGGTTAAAGTTTTAATAGTAGTTTACATATGAGGGGGTCAATGAGTTCGGACCCCCGCCATCCAATACCAGTGGGTATTGAAGGAGGTCCTACTAAAATTGACCCAGGTCCTTGCAGGATCTATACACTAAACAAGGCAAGACTCTTACCAAACCATTCCCTTAACCCCCGACCAGGTAGCCAACATATCTCCATATAGACCGTGGAGATATGAATGGTGTAAATCTTTTATTTTATATAGACAGTAAAATAACGCCAAGACACCACGGACAAAAGATAAGGAAGGTTCACCTTCAACATAAGAAACTAGTTATTAAAGTCATTAATACATAACCAAATAAAAAGTGCGAAAAGATTAAAAATAAAAAGTATTACACTAAATGCTTGTCTTCACCAAGTGATGTAAGAGACTTAGGCAAACATGGCCTTTGATTGTCAAGAACTCTTACGATCAATCTTGGATCCCGAGACTACTACACGCACTCTATGATGGATGATGGATGATGGTGGTGGATGTGGGTTGTGATGGTGGTGGAGGGTGGGTGTAGTGTGAGAGAGGTGGTTTGCCAAGGGATGGTTTGCAAGTGAGCCAAGCACCCCTATTTATAGCCTGCACAAAGGCCCGGACACGGCCCCGTGTCCACCCATCTTCTCTTTCTTCATTAAATGCAGTTTGTCTGCATTAGTTGACCACGCCCCCGTGTTCGCTGGGCACGACCCCGTGTGCAGTAGTGTATCTGTACTTTCAAGATTTGCATAGATTCTGCGAATCTTTGCGTTGACCACGGCCCCGTGTCCGCTGGGCACGCCCCCGTGGTGAGTGATAGAAGCTTCTACAGCTTTGTCTTTTCTGCAGACACTTGGGCACGCCCCCGTGCTCACTGAGCACGGGGCGTGTTCAGCCTTCTGTTCTCTTGTTTTTGCATGGGGAGATGCTGTCGAGGGGTTGGGCATGCCACGTTTATTCCTTTTCTTGTATTATTGTTAGATTTGGCTGCATTTTTGATTTTTTTTGTTCATTTGAGCTCATTTAATCCTGAAAATACAAAAGGAAGACAAAAACACACTTTTTCCAACATTAGTACTAAAAAGGGTTAGTTTTATGCCACATTTGTTGTAATTTATATGTTGCATGTTGCACACATCGAATACCCCCACACTTGAATCTTTGCTTGTCCTCAAGCAAAACTCTTATAATGTGGCTTACACTCCCAAATGGAATGGGTAGAAGAGAAGGTTTTTGGGCTTGTCATAGAGTGTCGGGATTCCAAGATTCTTTATTAGGTTTTATTTTTATTTTATTTACAATCCTATTTGTCATGATTTATTTAGAACATTACATAAGATAAATTATTTATTAGGGCATAACATGCCTTTTTAAAAATTTCATTTATATACAAGTTCACATACCTCACGGGGGATCACTCAACACTCGGCCGAAGGTGTATTTTTGTGAAGCACTCGAGAGCGGCATGGAACTTACTCTTACCATAAGTTTGCCAAGCAATCAATCCTCCTCCTTTTTAACTATAAACCTTTGTAAATATCAAGAGGACTTTTGGGGAAGGGTTAGGCTTGGGTTAAAGATAGGTGGTTGGGTTAGTGGTCAGTAGAAAATGGCGAAAGGCGTAAAAAGCGTCAGTTTTTGTAAAACATTTTGTTTTTGTGACTTTTTATTTCAATGGAACCCGCAAGAGGCACTCGTCCTTCACGCTCCACAGTTTCAACCACCTCCTCAATACCAGTACCAGCCCCACGGTGATCCGGGCCAATCCTCCTCACAAGGAGGCGGTTTTCCTAATTTTCAAAGTTTACATGATTTGTTACAGGAAAACCTCATGTGCACCAGGAACACCTATAACATGGCAAGCAACACGTACACCCGGGTCAGAGCGATTGAGAGAAACATCTCTGACATTCAAGATGACATTGGGAACATCCGGGAATACATGGCAGGGCACGGAGGAGGAGGAGATGATGAGGACGAGGACATGGACTAGGCGGGAGGAGCAGAGTTAGGAGCAGCTGGTTGGTGATCCCACAGGTTAACCCTCTTTTCTTATGAAGAATTTCCGGCTTGCGTGCCGCGTGGTGAACAATTTACTTCCTTTAACTCTTTTTATTTTCTGCATTTTTTTTCTTTTCTTTTTAACTTTGTGGTTTGATGTTTGAACTATGGTAATTTAGGATGCTTGTTATGGTTTGGTGTAGTGTTTATTGATAAAACAGGTACATACGAGGCTTAAAAGTACTAAACATTAGTGCTACTAAAGCCAGGACAGGAAAACCGAAGCCAGAAACCTGTTTTTCACCCTTGCAGACTGTCTACATGGGGTCGTGTCCAGCCGACACGCCCCCGTGCGCACTACCCCCAGACCTGCTGTTTTTTTACTCCTGCAGATTTTTGCCAGACACGGGGTCGTGTCCAGCCGACACGCCCCCGTGTCCACCTTCTGTAAGTCTTGGTTACTGGCACTCTGAACACGGGGTCATGCTCAACGACCACGGGGCCGTGTCCAGACGCCCAGTAACATAATTTTTTTTTTGCTTTTTCACACCTTTTTACACATTCAATCAACCTAAAAACTTATTTTTGGGACAGATTGAGGACAATGTGTAATTTAAGTGTGGGGGGATGCTAAAACCTTGAATCTTGCAAGTCCTAATCAGAAGCCTTACACAAAACTCTATTGGAACCGCTAATCACCCCAAATTTTTGTCAAAAATTTTTTCATTTTTTTTACTTGTCTAGGTTTAATTTGGGAGTTTAAAGTTCTAAAAAGTTTATATTTTTACAAATTTACAACCGATAGCATCGTGATAAAAAGAACCAACATAAGAAAATTATGAAACGGCATGACAAGTTTAGTTAAAATTTGATTATATATATACTTGATTACATAAAAACCCATTCCCACAAAAAGTGAGTTTTGAGCCTTTATTGAGTATACAAATACATATCCTTAAACTAATTGCTCATTTTTCGTTTCTTATGTGAATAGCCGCTCGGTTCTCACGACTCTAGAACTTGCCACGACAATACATTCCCGGTCCTTACCAACTTAAAACTGAGTAAGTAAATGATGGAGGCATTAGGACTAACCCTTTTTATTTCTACACCATTATTTTTCTTTTTTTACCACCTACCCAAAATCCCCATAGTTAACCCCTTTGAGCCTAAACCTTTTCATTTCTTAACCCAAAACAAACACCATTTTACCCACCAAAACCTTTTTATTTTAAACCCTTTGTTTTAGTAACAAGCTCGGTTTTTCTTATGACTCCCTTATCAAAAAAAAATTATGATGATGAAGCCAAAAAAATAAACAAAAAAGTTTATCAAAAACAAATTTGTTTGAAGAAAGTGCTTCATCAAAATAAAAAGTTATGAAAAATAAAAAGTCTCATGAAAACCGATACTTTTTACGCCTTTCGCCCTTTTCTACTAACCACTAACCCAACCACCTACCTTTAACCCAAGCCTAACCCTTCACCCAAAAAGTCCTCTTGATATTTACAAAGGTGTATAGTTAAAAAGGATAAGGATTAATTGCTTGGCAAGCTTATGGTAGGAGTAAGTTCCATGCCGCTCTCGAGTGATTCACTAAAAAAACATCTTCGGTCGAGTGTTGAGTGATCCCCGTGAGGTATGTGAACTTGTTTATAAGTGGAATTTTAAAAAGGCATGTCATGCCCTAATAGGTAATTTATCTTATGTAATGTTTTAAATAAATCATGATGAATAGGATTGTAAATAAATAAAAATAAAACTTAATAAAGAATCTTGGAAATCCCGACACTCTATGACAAGCCCAAAAACCTTCTCTTCTACCCATTCCATTTGGGAGTGTAAAGCCACATTATGAAGAGTTTTGCTTGAGGACAAGCAAAGATTCAAGTGTGGGAGTATTTGATGTGTGCAAAATGCAACATATAAATTACATCAAATGTGGCATAAAACTAATCCTTTTTTTAGTACTAATGTTGGAAAAAGTGGGGTTTTGTCTTCCTTTTGTATTTTCAGGATTAAATGAGCTAAAATGAACAAAAGAAGCAAAAAGGCAGCTAAATCTAACATAAATACAAGAAAAGGAATAAACGTGGCATGCCCGACCCCCCGACAACATCTTCCCAAGCAAAAACAAGAGAACAGAAGGCTGAACACGCCCCATACTCAATGAGCACGGGGGCGTGCCCAAGTGTCTGCAGAAAAGACAAAGTTGTAGAAGCTTTTATCACCCACCATGGGGGCGTACCCAGCGGACACGGGGCCGTGGTCAACTCTAAGATTCGCAGAATCTGGAAAAATCTTGAAAGTACAGATACGCTTCTGCACACGGGGTCATGCCCAGCGGACATGGGGGCGTGGTCAACTAATGCAGACAAACTGCAATTAATGAAGAAAGAGAAGAAGGGTGGACACGGGGCCGTGCCCAATGGACACGGGGACGTGCCCGGGCTGCTGTTCAGGCTATAAATAGGGGTGCTTGGCTCATTTGCAAACCATCCCTTGGCACACCACCTCTCTCACACTTCACCCACCCTCCACCACCATCACAACACCATCATCCACCACCCTCATCCATCATCCATCATAGAGTGTGTGAGTCGTCTCGGTATCCAAGATTGATCGTACGAGTTCTTGACAATCAAAGTCCATGTTTTCCTAAGTCTCTTACATCACTTGGTGAAGACAAGTGTCTAGTGTAATACTTTTTATTTTTAATCTTTTCGCACTTTTTACTTGGTTATGTATTAATGACTTTAATAACTAGTTTCTTATGTTGAAGGTGATTCTTCCTTATCGTTTGTCCGTGGTGTCTTGGCATTATTTTACTGTCTATATAAAATAAAAGGTTTTCACCATTCATATCTCCACGGTCTATATGGAGGTATGTTGGCTACCTGGTCGGGGGTTAAGGGAACGGTTTGGTAAGAGTCTTGCCTTGTTCAGTGTATAGATCCTGCAAGGACCTGGGTCAAATTTAGTAGGACCTCCTTCAATACCCACCGGTATTGGATGGCGGGGGTCCAAACTCTTTGATCCCCTCATATGTAAGCTACTATTAAAACTTTAACCCGGCTACTTAGGACTGTATCCCTGTTGACTCAGACTACTTAGCCGAGGGTAACATCACCTTCAAAAGAGGGGCCTACCACCTTCAAAAGAGGGGCCTCCTACAATAACTAAGATGATCTCTTAAAAAGTGCAAAAGTGCGGAAATAATCAAAGGTTACACTAAACACGAGTCGGATCCAGGTGATTCATCTTGTCTATCTGTTTTTTATTTTATTTTATTTTATTTTTCAGCATTTTAGTTAGTTTTATTTTTCTTGTTTAAAAGCCTTTTCCAAACTTTTGATTTGATTAGACGCTGAGGATAAACCGGTATTAAAAGCTCTTGTGTCCTTGGACGACCTCGGTATCTTACCAACACTATACTACGCTCACGATGGGTGCACTTGCCCATATGTGTGTTTAGTGTTAGTAAATATCGTGATTTATAAATTTAAAATTTGACTAAAAAGTGTAAAAGGGCTTAAAATATACATTAAAAACCTATAACACACCGCACACATCAATACTCGAACCCATTTTCGTTTAACGCACTTTTGGGTGTTACATACGTTCTCTATCAAAACACAACACACAACGCAAACACTTTATAAATGCTAACCGCTCCCACATGTTATACGTGATTTGTTGAATGCTTGTTACTATGCTTATACAGTGTTACACTAGACCACCTCTAGCAACGATAGTTTGGACTCAGCACCTATGTGACAGGGGTTGCTAGGGATCACATTACTTTACTTCATGTGTTTGCTTCGGTGAACATGTGTCATGCATACTCTACATCGCAGTCTCGTGGTTAGGTGGTATCATTGTTGGTAGTTACGTGCTTCGCCCGTTACGTGATACGTGCTGGTTATGCGTAAAACGCTTTTATTACTATATCTATGCAAAATTGTGTACTCACCTTACTTTATGTATTGACTTTTATTTTAACGTATGTGACAGGTTGATTGGATGTCATGCTAAGCTGTAATCAAGTTAGGAAGTCTAGAAACTCACCAAATAAAATCTGAGTTGTCGGAATGGAATTCGTTTTTGTGACAGAATATTTGTAATGACTATTTTTACTTTATTTGTTTAATAGCATGGGATATTAAACCCTATAAATATTGTCACTTAATAGTTGTTATGGAATCTCTTGAACAATCTGTTTTGCTCAGTGCTACACCCCGATGATTCTGCCATCGGTTGGGGTGTGACATCAAGCAAATCCATTCAAAAGACTATAGTAGATAAAACAAATACTCTAACCGTCCCTACCATGCCTTAGCTAAGGTCCAAAGTCATACCCCACTCAAAGATTACATTTTTTTTCTTATTTTCGAAAGCAGTTTTGCAAGTTTTACGAAGTGTAACATTTTTGAACTTAAATTTTACGAGTTTTCAATGTGTAGTGCATATAAAAACATGTTTCTATAGAAAACAATTAGTTTAACAGACAAACCTATTATATGTCTGTGTATCAGACAGAAAAAACAAAAACCTATTACAGTTACTTTTGTTAGTCTCTAACATGTTCTGAAAAAGTAACTTTTTGTAACATCCAATCTCAACCATACAATTTTTAGATGAATGGTGGTGATTGAGTTTCTTGAATTTTATGAACTTTTAGAGGTTTTCTTATTATTCCTATATATATATATATATATATATATATATATAAGCACATAGACTTACATTCACGATTGGTAATGGAACATGTCAATTTGTAAAGTAGTCGACATTTGCAGCAACAATACACCAAATTTTGTAATCACTTTGATGGAAAATATTGGACCATTTATGTTGTTGTCTACATCATTTGATGACAATACTAAAGCCACTAACAACCAGTGCTTGTCATAGATTTGCAATAAACTATTTCACTAAAGTTAATTCAATAGATTTGCTTTCTTAAATATTAAAGCTTTCCCTAGGGATGAGTGTTGGGCCTTGAAGGTTTATACATTATTAATTATTTAGTAGAGTAGGATATATGTTAGTTTAATGCTTTGGGCTTGTAGCAGTGGGCTTAGGTGGCGCAGTGGGTTTAGGGGGAGTTGTGGGCTTAACTCTCCTATAAATATATGTTTTGTTATCAGGTTTAGGTTGTTGACTATATAGTATTTTTGCTGCAAACTTGTATTGGACAATTATTATTGTATACAAGTTGAAGTTTGGTTCATCTTTATTCTCTACATCTTGTTATTAAATCAAGTTTGATTGTGTGATTCCGCCACAAATCAAACTAGTTGTGATATCGTTGTATTGATCTAATTTAAGGGACATACAATTGGGACTTATAATTGGTATCAGAGCCAAAAGAACTGTTTCTAGTATCAGATCGATATCACACTGATTCTGGTTCTTTCAAAAGTGCTGTGTTGCTGTGTTTGAATACTGCTTTGAAGAACAGAAGATTTCGGATAATCTGCTGCTGTTTTTGAAGATCTACTAGTGTTTTCGGATCATCTGCTTGTGATTTCGGTTAATTTACTTGAAGATTGTTTGAAGATTGTTTGAAGTTGTTACTGTTTTTGAATAGTTCCTGAAGATATGCTACTGTTTTCTTCGAAAATTCCGTTGAAGATTGCTTGGAAGATTTCGGAAAGTTTGTTGCCAGATTTTGGTAAAAAATAAAAACGGTTAGGAAAGGGTTAAATGATTCATTCCTTTTGTTTTATGATCTTGAGAAAGAATTAGGTGAAACTGCCGCTTTTAGTGTGAGACCCTAGGTGGATTGATTATATTTGAACTTAAATTGCAAGATGAGGGCTTAGAACCGGGTTCGGGTTTAAGTGGACACGTATACTTGCAATCGCGATTAAAACGAGTTTCAATTAAATAATCTAGATTTTGAACCCGGATATTTTATCTGATTCTGATTCTGTTTGCATAAGTCTTTTTAGGGACGAAAAAGAGACAAGTGTGGGGATATTTGATGTATTGCAAAATACATTAATTATCTTGTATAGTGTGTTTGGTTTTTAGTCACGTTTAGTGTCGTTTTAGTTAGAATATTCATACATTTGATTCGTTTACGTTTTATAAGGTTTGGATGACTAAAGTAGCTGAAAATAGGAATAAAACGAGCTAAAATGTGCTAAATCCAAGTACCGGGACACGAACAATAGATCGAAAGATGAAAGGAACGAAAAAAATGAAGATTTGAAGCCTGTCGCGCTACGCGATAGGTGTGAATGATTGTATCGCGTGCCGCAAAGGTCTCCGTTGACCGTCTGACTCGTTTTTACACGCCATGGGCCACGACAAGAAGAGCCCAGCCCTTCGCAGGTTGCCAAGGGGTTAAAGCCCAACGAATTTAGTAGAAATCATGATTTTGGGCCTTTGAACAATTATTTATACATTGTTATGATCATAAATTAATCCCTAATCGATCATAAATGAATTCAGACCATCTGGGACAAATTTGAAGAGTAATTTTGCAAGAGATCAAGGCTGGGAATAATTGGATTGAAGTTAAGGGCTTAGAGATCATGGACGTAACGGGTTTTGCTTACCAGTTTCTCTTGTTTTCTAGTTTTCTTTGTTTCTATGTCGATGAATTCTTGTTTTAAACATTGTTTTATTGTTTTTAAGACGATGTTGCTTGGCTAAATTTCTTAGACTACTTAGGTTGTGATGAACTTTTGATAAAGTCTGGATTTTTATTATATGTTAATGTGATTTATGGATTATTCTTGAAAAGTAGTAAACTTTGGATTCTTGATTTAATGTTTATGCGTATTTAATCCTGTTTAAACCTGATTACATGTTTCACTTGCGCTTTTGTGGATGTCTTCCATGTATGAATGGTAGTTAGGTCATAGACTATGTGTTAGTAACTAGTTTACGGTTAATTCTGAAGGATTTCTGTAGAAATTGTGATTAAGGTTTTGATTAAGGTTTTATATTCTACTATTCTTTATATCCGTAAGGTGAGAGATTGTCGATCCATCTTTATTGTTAGATTGCTAGGGTTTGGTAATTCATAAGAATATCACCTTAGTTTACCTTTCATTATTTGCTCACTGAGTTAAATCAGGTTCCTTAGTTTCCCTAGACTTTCAACTTTGAGGTAGTTAGTCATATTAGGGTACTTTTCTTGATAATTAGATAACCGTATAGGAGTCTGATAAACCGGTAGTCTTAACAGCCTATTAGAGTTCCACAGGTGTCTTCCCGAGAAGGGTCGAGGGTCCTGTTCGGTTTCTCTTAGGGTTTAGAATTTAAAGATCCCGGTTCAATAACACATTAGCATCCGATATAAACCATACAATATCAATTGGGATTCCAACCTAGGTAGTTATTCGTCATCACTGATCTCAATTCTCGTTTAAGTCAAGTTCTAGTTATATTTTAATTATTTAATTTTATTTTAACTGCAATTTAGGATATTTAGAAACCCCTTCCCCCTCAAAATATAAAATTAATTTAGTCGTGTCAGTCTGTCAAGTCTTTAGAGTTTAGAAATGTAATTAGAGAGTCTCGTGGGTTCGATACTCGGACTTACATAAGTTATACTACATTGACCGGTACATTTACTGGTTGTGTTGTCTAGGTCAGAGAGTCTTAATTTTATAAATTTAAAGCTTAGAGTGTCTAATTTAGGGTTTAATTAAGTTAATTTGTTTAGACCACTTTTAGCACATCAAGTTTTTGGCGCCGCTGCAGGGGACTCTTGGCGCGATTGCGTTCATTAGCTTCGACGGGACTTGCTTTTATATTACGTGCTATTTGTGTTTTATTTTTGAGTCGTAAGAGTCTAATTAAGTAGTGTCTTTATTTACTTGTTTAAAGTCTTCTATTTGAGTCATTTTAGCGTTGCTTTGTCGGTTTTGTAGTGAATGCCCCATACGCATTCACAAGGACTGCCACCGAAGCCTACATTATATTCTTCAAACTTAAAGGTAAGTACTTCTTCTTCATCTTCTGCCCTTTCTGACTCTACCCTCCAATCTAAACCACCAGCCTTTGACTTCACGGCGCAGTCGTTACCACACTATTCACTACCTCCTTCCTGCCCTTCTAGTCCACCACCCACCGCACCAAACATGAACCAACGTTAAACCTGTCACACCCCCAAAATCCACCATGCGGGGTATCACCGCTTGGAGGCGTGACGTGACCAGGATCGAGCCACCAATCATATTGAACAACTCAATTAAGTAAATAAAACCAAACATAATACGATTGGTGACCAAAGCTAGTTAAGCTTGTTTGGTTTAAACAGCGGAAGCATAAACGTGAGTTCAAAAGCATAAGTCCATAGTTCATAAGTTAAAGTTTCAAAACGCAAGTTTAGTAAGTTCATAAGGATTTAAACATTAAGCACGGAACATAACAGTCCGTACACCACAACGACTCCTTCCCCGTGCAAGCTCCAAGCATTTAGCGACCTGTAAGGCATGTAACAACGAGTCAACAACAAAGTTGAGTGAGTTCACGTTTGGTTGTTTAGTTTTAAGTTGTTTCTGAAAACGTGGTTTGACTTTCGTTGGCTTATTTGCCGTGGGGGTCACCCCATAGTTGAAAGTATGTTTAACCAGTTCCTTTTCTTTACCCAAACCATATCCATAATCAGTGGGGGCTTTCCCCGTTTGAACTACTAGACGGAATGATATCGACTGCTACGCAAATTAGTTGTGCCCTATATCAGTGTCTATCATCACTGACAGTCTGCCATAGTCCATTAGTACACGCCCGTCCGACTGGCACGGTGTGAGGTTTGTTAAACCTAATAGCGCTATTAACTAATGACCCGCTCGCCATTGGCCTCGGCGATTAAGTCGATATAAATTGAGGGACTTCATGATAGAGTTTTGTCTAGCTAGTTTTAAAGTTGTTGTCCTGCACCAGGAGGACCACAACGTACGTATTCTGCACTAGGAGAATTCGTAGGATTAATAATGGCATCCAATCTATGGAGGATGGCCGTACATATCCTACCCAAGGAGGATATGTAGATTTAGTTTTAATTCTTTAACCCATTCCCAAACCACCGGGAATCCCATGCCTTAGAAAGTGTGTGAACTCACCTCGGTTTGCTCGGTTAGATTCTCAATATAGCTAACAGTCAGGGTCGGTCAATCGCGTCCTAGTATGATTTATCAGTTAGTCATTTAGTGGCTTTCAATTAGAGCACAAAGTTCCTACACGTATCTAGCACATAACATGCATTACTTTAACTGTTTATGCCCATGTATGTTTCCCATCCATTCCCCACTCATAATCAAACATACGATAATACACATAACATATATAGCATATTAGATCATTCACGGATAGCATACTTGACATTTAGACACGCGAGTCACAACTTATGTCATTTCAGCATTTATATTCAAAACCGGCTGTTTTCGGACATTTTAATAAAATAGTTAAATTATTCCAAAAATTCCCAAATTTTTACAGAATGTCGTAAACGTTCCATATTTTATTGTGTAAAAATTTCAGGGTCCGGTTCATTACCAATATTTTACAAAAATTCATATTCCGGACTGAACTCAGATTTATGTATTTCTGACCACAGTCCACGGAAAAATTTATTAAAAATTCATCGAGTGTCCGATTTACGAAATTCTAGTGGGGTAATTACAAATACATAGGTTTTTATCTACTGTACAAATTTCATGGTCCGATTCATCACAAAACTCAGGTTATGACTGAAAGTACGACACCCATTTATTGCTGTCAAAATTCAGCTTAAGTTGCTGTTACAAATTAACACTTTAAAAATAGTAAACGGAGTCCAAAAATTACGATTCCGGTGCCATTAGAACCGTATTTTATAATGACATATTTTAGATTCAAAATATCGGTTTTTCGTTAAGTTTATGACCTGTTTACAGCCTGTTAAAGGCGGCTGAAAATACACATCAGCAAGCTGTTTTCAGTCTAACAGCTACTAAAACGCACACATATGATTACCATTCCTTCTAATAATGATTTACAACAGGTTATAAGTTATTTACAGCAAACTAATACTCATATATTTCAGATTCACCTTGTACTACCATGTTTCATCATTATTTACTCTTTAACCAACAAGTTTATCATTCTAGCAAGACTTTTTAGTTTTGATTTTATATGTTCACAATTTTAACCGAAAAATCTCTTATTAACCACTCTAGACAAGATCAAGAAGGCGTTTAGAGCAACTTACTACTAGCTCGAGGCTAGGGAAGATTCTAGTCGAAAATCGAGTGGATAAAAGCAATGGGGTGAGGTCCTTCGCGTTCCGAATGCACCAAGGTTCCTTATACGCGTTCCTTAACACTTGTAGATGTATGGAATGGGTTGAAGGAAATCAAAAAGGTGATGGATGGGTGTGGGTGTCTTCAGCCGAGAGCTCCAAGGAGAGGGAGAGAGTGTGTTTTGTTCAAGTGTTGGTGGTGATGGTTATGATGGTTTAAGCTTATTACTTATAGACAATTTCAAGTTCATTAACCAAGGGTTACTATGCTCCCTTGATATTAGGCAAGGATGAATATTTTAATCACATAAAGGACATGGGTGTGTCCCCTAGGGGACGAGTTCGGTTGGGGGGAGGGGCATCCTAGTTCAATTCCAACTAATAGTTAAGTATTAGTTAAGTTAAGTAGGGACTTAATCCGGTTACTAGCGTGTTGTGCATTACAGCGGGTGTTAGGGTATTCGGGGACCCTAACTGGCTCAGAAAAAAGATAAACAATGTTAATGGCAATATTTTTATGTTCCGGGTAAAGTCCGGTTGTTCGGTTCGATGTCGTTCCGTTAAACCGCTTAATTAATCCGTAATGCGTCCTACTTATATATTTTTGCAACGTTTTTAATTTTTAACACTCAGGAAGTCATAACAGACTATTTAATGACTTTTCTGTACACTACTAGTGTGTCAACATGCACATGTAAATATAACACAGATATCAGAAAGCAGTTACGTAATTCTACACAGTCGTCAGGCACTTTATTATTATTAATAAACTGTAAGTTACATGTAAATTCGAGGGTTGTCACATTCTCCCCCTGTTAAGAGAATTTCGTCCCGATATTTAGCGCGTGGTTACTGAGGAAGCTAGTTATGTTGCGTTGTTTTCCAGATTTTCCTGGGGCGTCACATCATCCCCCCGTTGATTTGGAATTTCGTCCCGAAATTCTGCAGTAGCTTAAGCCTCAGTAGTGGTTGCGTTTTTCTTAAACAGCTGGGGATACTTGAGTTTCATTTGGTCTTCGCGTTCCCAGGTATACTCTGGGCCACGACGAGCATTCCAACGAACTCGGACCAGAGGTATCCTGGTATGCTTGAGGATCTTAACATCTCGATCAGTAATCTCTACAGGTTCCTCGACGAATCGCAGCTGGTCGTCGATTGTGAGTTCCTTGAGGGGAACTATGAGGGTCTCATCTGACAGGCACTTTTTCAGATTTGACACATGGAAAACATTGTGAACTCCGCTGAGTTCTTCAGGTAGATTCAACCTGTAGGCGACTTTGCCAATTTTCTCGGTGACTTCAAATGGTCCGACATAACGCGGATTGAGTTTGCCTCGTTTGCCAAAGCGGACTACACCTTTCCAAGGTGAGACTTTGAGTAGCACTCGATCCCCAACCTGGAGCTCGAGTGGTTTTCTTCCTTTATCAGCATAGCTTTTCTGACGGTCACGAGCTGCCGCCATTCGCTGTCGTATCTGAGCGATTTTATCGGTGGTGTCTACCACAAGTTCTGGGCCACTGATTTGACTGCCACCAACTTCTGCCCAACAGAGAGATGATCGGCATTTGCGTCCGTACAATGCCTCAAACGGAGCAGCTTGGATGCTGGTGTGGTAGCTGTTATTGTATGAAAACTCCACTAGCGGGAGGTGCTTTTCCCAGCCATTACCAAAATCGATTACACATGCCCTAAGCATGTCTTCAAGGGGTTGGATGGTGCGTTCAGATTGCCCATCCGTCTGCGGGTGATAAGCGGTGCTCATATCTAAACGTGAGCCAAAGGACTTGTGCATTGCTTGCCACAGTTCAGAAGTAAAACGCGCGTCACGATCAGAAATGATGGAGGTTGGCACTCCGTGCCTTGATACCAGTTCCTTTAGGTAAATGTCTGCAAGAGTAGAAAACTTATCCGTTTCTTTGATAGCCAGAAAATGTGCAGACTTGGTCAATCGATCTACGATCACCCAAATGGTATCGTTTCCGCGTTGAGATCTGGGCAGGCCGGTAACGAAATCCATGGAAATTTGCTCCCATTTCCATTTCGGGATCTCCGGTTGTTGATGTGGGCCTGATGGTTTCTGATATTCAGACTTGACTCTCGCACAAGTCAAGCACTTGCTGACGTAGGTTGCTATGTGGGCTTTCATGCCAGGCCACCAATACGTAGTCTTGAGGTCGTGGTACATTTTATCCGAACCAGGATGTACCGAATAACGAGACTTGTGCGCTTCGTCCATCACAAGCTCGCGTAAGTTTCCATAAAATGGAACCCAGATGCGTCCGTTTACATAATAAGCGCCGTCTTCCTTTTGTTCTAGCCGCTGCCTCGATCATCGTAGGGATTCAGCCCTGATGTTCTCTACCTTCAATGCTTCGACATGAGCATCACGAATCTGAGAGGGGAGGTTGGATTTGATGGTAAGCTGTAAAGCACGTACACGCCTAGGTATGGTATCCTTTCGACTAAAGGCGTCGGCCACAACATTGGCTTTGCCCGGGTGATACTTGATTGCGCATTCATAGTCATTCAAGAGCTCAACCCATCGGCGTTGTCGCATATTTAACTCCTTTTGCTTGAAGATATGCTCGAGACTCTTGTGATCGGTGTAAATGGTGCACTTAGTACCGTACAGGTAATGTCTCCATATTTTAAGCGCGAAAACAACTGCTCCCAGTTCCAAGTCGTGTGTAGTGTAGTTCCTTTCGTGAACTTTAAGTTGGCGCGATGCGTAGGCAATGACCTTGTGACGTTGCATCAATACGCAACCAAGTCCTTGGATGGAAGCATCGCAGTAAACCACAAAATCATATGTGCCTTCAGGCAATGAGAGGATAGGCGCGCTACAAAGTCTATCCTTCAAGTGCTGAAATGCGGACTCTTGGGCATCACCCCAACGATAGATGACACCCTTCTGGGTTAGTGAAGTAAGAGGTTGCGCAATCTTGGAGAAATTTTGAGAAACCTTCTGTAGTATCCTGCCAAACCCAAGAATTGGCGGATTTCTGTTGGTGTACGGGGTGCAGGCCAATTCTTGATCGATTCAACCTTAGATGGATCCACATGAATTCCACCCTTGTTTACCACGTGGCCTAGAAAGTGGACTTCGCGAAGCCAGAAGTCACATTTTGAAAACTTGGCATACAACTGCTCTTTTCGAAGAAGTTCCAGCATAAGTCGTAGGTGCTGCTCGTGTTCCTCCTGACTCTTGGAATAGATCAGGATATCGTCGATGAACACAATAACGAACTTATCCAGGTAAGGCTTGCATACTCGGTTCATGAGATCCATGAAGACCGCTGGTGCATTCGTCAGCCCGAATGGCATAACCAGAAACTCGTAATGGCCGTAGCGAGTTCTGAATGCTGTTTTGGAGACGTCCTCATCTCGGACTCTCAGCTGATGGTATCCCGATCTCAAATCAATCTTAGAGTAATAGCTCGACCCTTGCAGCTGGTCGAATAAGTCGTCAATACGTGGAAGAGGATAACGATTCTTCACAGTCACCTTGTTGAGCTCGCGATAGTCAATACACATTCTGAAAGTACCATCCTTCTTCTTTACGAACAAGACTGGAGCTCCCCAGGGCGAAGAGCTAGGACGTATAAAACCCTTTTCCAAGAGTTCTTGTAGTTGTGTGGACAGTTCTTCGAGTTCTGATGGAGCTAGACGATATGGTGCTCGAGCTACTGGCGCTGCTCCAGGAGCTAGCTCAATTTGAAACTCAACTTTGCGATGAGGCGGAAGACCAGGTAATTCCTCAGGAAATACCTCGGGAAAATCGCGCACAATAGGGATGTCTTCAATTCTCTTCTCTTCCGTGGATGTGTCAGTAACGAGTGCTAGAATGGCAGTGTGGCCCTTTCGCAAACACTTCTGGGCCTTAAGGAAAGAGATGATGCCTTCGACAGCACCACTCTTGTCGCCGCGAATCATGAGAGGTTCTTCACCAGAACGAGGAATGCGGACGATTTTCTCCTTGCAAACAATCTCCGCTTGATGATGAGATAGCCAATCCATCCTAATAACGACGTCGAAACTACCAAGGGTGATAGGAACAAGATCGATAGGGAAAGTCTGACCAGCTAAGACGAGGTTACAACCTTTAACTACGTGTGTGGCTTCAAGACTTTTACCATTTGCTAGCTCTACCGCGTGTTTGGTGTTCAGGAGTGTTGGAGTGCGCTTAAGCATTTGGCTAACTTTTAAGGACAGGTAACTAGTATCGGCACTCGAATCGAATAAAACAGTAACAAAGAAGTCATCCAGAAGAAACTTACCCATCACAACGTTGGGATCGTTCCTTTCTTCTCCCTGACCAATCACGAACACACGACCCCTTGCTCCATTACCATTGTTGTTTCCCCCATTGCCGCCTCCATTGTTGCCTCCATTGTTGTTCCCATTGTGGTTCCCGTTTCCTTGGTTGTTGTTGTTCTGATTCCGGTTCAGTTGGGGGCAGTTTCTCTTAAAGTGGCCTTCAGCGCCACACTGAAAGCATCCTTTATTGCCCTGTTGCTGTTGCTGCTGATGGGTCTGTGGAGCTCATTGCTGTTGGCGATTCTGATTCACAGAATGCGGGCTCCTGCAATCCTTAGCTTCATGACCCAGCTTTTGACATCTCTGACAGCGACCTTTGTTGCACTGCCCGCTGTGATGTTTGTTGCACGGGTTGCACTTGGGGTGGTTCCCTCGGTATCCACCCTGCCCTTGGTTACCAGAAGATTGCTGACCAGGACTCTGGTAGTCATCAGTCTTTCGCTGCTGAGACTGAACTGAAGTAGAATCCTTTCCGGAGTTCCCATCCCATTTTCGCTTGTTGTCGGTAGGTGCATCAGAAGTAGCTGTGGCACTGATACGTTTGGGTAGCCTGTTTTGCTCCACCGCCTGGTCGGTGAGACGATGAGCCAACTTGATGATTTGCTGTATGGTACCCAGGTTGGCTGAAGTCACGTGACTTTGGATCTCTGGTACAAGGTCCTTGAGATACAACTCAATTCGTTTGATGGGAGGGTCCACCATGGTAGGGCACAAGATGGCCAACTCATTTGATCTTTTCGTTACGCCTCAATCTCAGACCCCGTCATCTTCAGATTGTAAAATTCCACTTCTAGCTTGTGGATGTCATCCCGACTACAGTACTCCTCCTTGATCAGCTTTGAAACCATTCCAGGGTGTGGCATTAGCAACTGCCAGTCCTAGTAGTTGAACCTGTGCCTTCCACCAGGTTAACGCAGCTCCCTCAAGTGTTCCGGTAGCATATTTCACCCTACGGTCTTCGGGGCATTCACACATCTCGAAAGCAGACTCAAGCTTTTCAAACCGGTGAAGAAGGCCCACTGCTCCTTCGGTGCCACTGAAAGTGGTAGGTCGGCAGTCCATGAACGTCTTGAACGTGCACATAGGAGGTTGAGCATGTTGACCTCCTGCAGGATTAGCTGCGAGTGCCTCAACGACTCGTTCATTGATCAAAGCCGTCAACTGGGCTTGAGTGAGGTTGATACGTCCTCCGCGTCCGCTCATGATCTTCATAATGAAGCAACGTAAGTGAGAGAAGTGTCGCGAAAGTGCGTAAGTGTGGGACGACGTTAGAGAGTAAGCACACAAGGTTCAATTAGGAATTACTACATTATCTAATGCACAGTGAGAACTATCTAACCGACAATATAACATAAATCATACCACTTATGGTGTCGAGTCTTGCACGTGGAGCGAAGTGTCGTTGTGGATCGTTGAGCACTGTACTGGTTATAGTCTGGTTTTTATAAAAAACTTTTCCCTTTTTTAAAAACCAAGTTCACTATAACCAATAGCTCTGATACCAATCTGTCACACCCCCAAAATCCACCATGCGGGGTATCACCGCTTGGAGGCGTGACGTGACCAGGATCGAGCCACCAATCATATTGAACAACTCAATTAACTAAATAAAATCAAACATAATACGATTGGTGACCAAAGCTAGTTAACCTTGTTTGGTTTAAACAGCGAAAGCATAAACGTGAGTTCAAAAGCATAAGTCCATAGTTCATAAGTTAAATTTTCAATACCCAAGTTTAGTAAGTTCATAAGGATTTAAACATTAAGCACGGAACATAACAGTCCGTACACCACAACGACTCCTTCCCCGTGCAAGCTCCAAGCATTTAGCGACCTGTAAGGCATGTAACAACGAGTCAACAACAAAGTTGAGTGAGTTCACGTTTGGTTGTTTAGTTTTAAGTTGTTTCTGAAAACGTGGTTTGACTTTCGTTGGCTTATTTGCCGTGGGGGTCACCCCATAGTTGAAAGTATGTTTAACCAGTTCCTTTTCTTTACCCAAACCATATCCATAATCAGTGGGGGCTTTCCCCGTTTGAACTACTAGACGGAATGATATCGACTGCTATGCAAATAAGTTGTGCCCTGTATCAGTGTCTATCATTACTGACAGTCTGCCATAGTCCATTAGTACACGCTCGTCCGACTGGCACGGTGTGAGGTTTGTTAAACCTAATAGCGCTATTAACTAATGACCCGCTCGCCATTGGCCTCGGCGATTAAGTCGATATAAATTGAGGGACTTCATGATAGAGTTTTGTCTAGCTAGTTTTAAGGTTGTTGTCCTGCACCAGGAGGACCACAACGTACGTATTCTGCACTAGGAGAATTCGTAGGATTAATAATGGCATCCAATCTATGGAGGATGGCCGTACATATCCTACCCAAGGAGGATATGTAGATTTAGTTTTAATTCTTTAACCCATTCCCAAACCACCGGGAATCCCATGCCTTAGAAAGTGTGTGAACTCACCTCGGTTTGCTCGGTTAGATTCTCAATATAGCTAACAGTCAGGGTCGGTCAATCGCGTCCTAGTATGATTTATCAGTTAGTCATTTAGTGGCTTTCAATTAGAGCACAAAGTTCCTACACGTATCTAGCACATACCATGCATTACTTTAACTGTTTATGCCCATGTATGTTTCCCATCCATTCCCCACTCATAATCAAACATACGATAATACACATAACATATATAGCATATTAGATCATTCACGGATAGCATACTTGACATTTAGACACGCGAGTCACAACTTATGTCATTTCAGCATTTATATTCAAAACCGGTTGTTTTCGGACATTTTAATAAAATAGTTAAATTATTCCAAAAATTCCCAAATTTTTACAGAATGTCGTAAACGTTCCATATTTTATTGTGTAAAAATGTCGGGTTCCGGTTCATTACCAATATTTTATAAAAATTCATATTCCGGACTGAACTCAGATTTATGTATTTCTGACCACAGTCCACGGAAAAATTTATTAAAAATTCATCGAGTGTCCGATTTATGAAATTCCAGTGGGGTAATTACAAATACATAGGTTGTTATCTACTGTAAAAATTTCATGGTCCGATTCATCACAAAACTCAGGTTATGACTGAAAGTACGACACCCATTTATTGCTGTCAAAATTCAGCTTAAGTTGCTGTTACAAATTAACACTTTAAAAATAGTAAACGGAGTCCAAAAATTACGATTCCGGTGCCATTAGAACTGTATTTTATAATGACATATTTTAGATTCAAAATATCGGTTTTTCGTAAAGTTTATGACCTGTTTACAGCCTGTTAAAGGCGGCTGAAAATACACATCAGCAAGCTGTTTTCAGTCTAACGGCTACTAAAACGCACACATATGATTACCATTCCTTCTAATAATGATTTACAACAGGTTATAAGTTATTTACAGCAAACTAATACTCATATATTTCAGATTCACCTTGTACTACCATGTTTCATCATTATTTACTCTTTAACCAACAAGTTTATCATTCTAGCAAGACTTTTTAGTTTTGATTTTATATGTTCACAATTTTAACCGACAAATCTCTTATTAACCACTCTAGACAAGATCAAGAAGGCGTTTAGAGAAACTTACTACTAGCTCGAGGCTAGGGAAGATTCTAGTCGAAAATCAAGTAGATAAAAGCAATGGGGTGAGGTCCTTCGCGTTCCGAATGCACCAAGGTTCCTTATACGCGTTCCTTAACACTTGTAGATGTATGGAATGGGTTGAAGGAAATCGAAAAGGTGATGGATGGGTGTGGGTGTTTTCGGCCGAGAGCTCCAAGGAGAGGGAGAGAGTGTGTTTTGTTCAAGTGTTGGTGGTGATGGTTATGATGGTTTAAGCTTATTACTTATAGACAATTTCAAGTTCATTAACCAAGGGTTACTATGCTCCCTTGATATTAGGCAAGGATGAATATTTTAATCACATAAAGGACATGGGTGTGTCCCCTAGGGGACGAGTTCGGTTGGGGGGGGGGGGGGCATCCTAGTTCAATTCCAACTAATAGTTAAGTATTAGTTAAGTTAAGTAGGGACTTAATCCGGTTACTAGCGTGTTGTGCATTATAGCGGGTGTTAGGGTATTCGGGGACCCTAACTGGCTCAGAAAAAAGATAAACAATGTTAATGGCAATATTTTTATGTTCCGGGTAAAGTCCGGTTGTTCGGTTCGATCCTGTTCCGTTAAACCGCTTAATTAATCCGTAAAGCGTCCTACTTATATATTTTTGCAACGTTTTTAATTTTTAACACTCAGGAAGTCATAACAGACTATTTAATGACTTTTCTGTACACTACTAGTGTGTCAACATGCACATGTAAATATAACACAGATATCAGAAAGCAGTTACGTAATTCCACACAGTCGTCAGGCACTTTATTATTATTAATAAACTGTAAGTTACATGTAAATTCGAGGGTTGTCACAAAACCATTCATCAGCAGTCCACCACTGGGTTCATTGGTGTGAACTCGCCCATCACCCTTCCCGTCATTAATAATGACAAATCCTGGCAGATCCCGTCTTACATCATAACTGTTATCACGAACTCAACCAATTTGACGGTCGTGATGACGAGGATGCCCCCGCCAACATAAACTGGCTGACCCGCATTTGTGGCACTTTCTCGATCGAATGTGCTGGGAGTGACGCCTGGTTTCTCCAAGTATTCCCGTTCTCACTTGCCGGTTGGGCTGCCAGCCGACAGGTACTTTCACCACATCTGCCGCCATTTGAGATGCTTTCTTAGCTAAATATTTTCCACCTGGAAAAAGCATCTCGCCTTCGAGATCAGATCCACTCGCTCCGAATGGAGCCTGACGAGCCCTACTACCTTGCATGGGGGAGGTTCCATAACCTATTGTCCCGATGTTCTCAGCATGGCTTATCTGATAGGGCCCTTGTAGAGAAATTCTACAATGGGCTAAATTATGAAACCAAGGCCTGTTTCGATACCTCTGTAGGAGGCCACCTTATGGGTAAGAAAACCATGGTTGAATGCAATGACTTGTTCGAGAACTTTGCTCAATCTGAGTACGAACAACAATCTTCAAACAGGAATTCGAGTCCTATACCTAGTCCATCCTCCACTACGAGAGGTGTACACCAAGTTAGCTTGGAGACTACGGTGGTTGCTACTTTGGAAAATTTCAAGAGAGACGTGAGCAAAGAGATCTAGGAGTTTAAAACTAAAGTAGATAAGTATGAGGTTTGTCGGGGGGGGGGGGGGGGTCATGGTACGATAGAGTGCCCTATGCTTACTAGGGAGCAGGTGGAGTATATTAGCGGTCAGGGTCCCACCAGTGCGTTTAATAATAATAATAATTCAAACTGGCACAATAATAATAAAAATAAAAATAATAATAATAATAATAATTGATGTGCGTAAAATACAACATATAAATTATAGCAAATACAGCGTAAAATCAACCCTTTTTCGATACTAATGTTGAAAAAAACTTGTTTCTTTGTTCCTTTTTAATTTACAGGGTCAAAAGAGCATAAACACACAAAAGGAGCAAAATAACAGCAAAAACCAACATAAATACAATGAAGGAGGATTGACACAACTCGCCAAGCTCCCATCCACATCCAAACCAACAAACTAGCAAGATCAGAAGCTCTGGCACGGGGCCATGCCCACCAGGCATGGGTCGTGCCCAAGGCAAGATTCTCTGCAGAAGAAAAGACAACAGCAAATGACAAACTAGACAACCAACACGAGGTCATGCTAAGGCAACATGATGCATGGTCAACTCTAAGATTCACAGAATCTGAGATTGTACAACAAGTACAATGGCCACGGGCCGTGCCGTTGACACACGGGTCGTGTTAGTTGTCACACCCCAACCGATGATGGAAACATCGAGGCATGGCACTGAGCGAAACAGATTGTCAAGAGAAATTCCATAACAACTAGATTACCAGATAGTTAATATTATGTCCCATACCATAACCTACCAACCAATCAAATTATTACAGACATAGATATCCTCAAAACATAGCATGTTCCGATAACTCAGATTTAAGTAAAAAAAAATGTCTTTGTTGGTTTCTAGACTCTCCTAAGCTTGATTCCATCAAGTAGCAAGCAAGCATCCTAAACACCTGTCACATACGTTAAAATAGAAGTCAATACACATAGTGTAAAGGTGAGCATACAAGTTTAATAGTATAGTAGAGTTCGAAATCGTTTACGCATAACCAGCATGCACGACGTATAGTGTGAAGCATGTAAGTTATCGACAAAGATCCTATCAATACCAATGACTGCGATTTGACTGTGAGTAGCGATGCGCATCACATGTTCACCACTGCGAACACGTGAAGTAATATCCTTAACAACCCCTGAGTGAACAGGTGTTGAGTCCAAACTATAGTACTATCGTTGCTAAGGCAGGTAGACAACAATCAATGTGTAAACATAACAAACAGGCATTCATCGAGTCACGTATAGCATGCATTAATGGTCAGCGTATAAATAGTATTTGCGTTGTGTGTCGATGTGTTTTAGAATAAGTAACGTATGTAACACCTAAAAGTGCTTAAAGCAAAAAGGGATCGAGTATACTCACAGCGATGGAAGTTAATCGATTGAAGGGAGCGCTAGAGTAGGATTAGCCTGATCAGAACGATAGCATAACTATAAGCGGCACGTAAAACGATGCAAGTGAAATAAGTGTCGAGTGGTCATCCGGCCGGATGGCTATCCGAACGGGTGGCCATTCGTTCGGATTTCAATCCGTTCGGATGGTCATCCGTTCGGATGGCCATTCGGTCGGATTGACACCTCGTTTGGGGTGGATGTGTTTGTGTATGATGGCTTTGAAGTTTTAGTTGTAGCATTTTGAAAACAGAGCAGTATCTCTACCTTTCAGGTCATTCGGTTGAACGACAGTTCGATCAGATGGCGATCCGTCTGGCGAGGTATTTCTCAGAGAACAAGTTCACAGCAGGATTATCATCCAATCGGATGGTCTACCAATCGGGTGGCAATCCGTTAGAATTGAACATGTTGAAAATTGTTAAGTATTGAACCTCAAGTGCAATCTGATTGGATGGCAATCCGGTCGGACGGCGATCCGTCCCGCGATCTGATCTTTTTCCAACTTGAAGATTCGTTAAGTTTGGAAAGTTTTGCAGTTGATCGAGACGGTATGAAAACGTGCTAAACAACAGAAACCCCATCATGACCTAAGTTATCCGATCGTACAGGAATCACCCTAGTCTGTTCAGTTTACCGGCTCGTGATGGCAGTTCATGTTTAATCCGGAATCAGTTGTCCCTTAGATAGAAATCAGATCTTGATCCAATACTTCACTAAGAACGAGTAGAAGATCAAAACGAGCTCTGATTCTATCGGTTTTGAGTGCATTGAGTGTAAAAGAGTTGAAAGAAAGTTGGATATGTATCTTTCAATCCTTTTATCATTAAAATTGTTCAGATATATGCAAGATCCTTGTTTATTCCTGTGGAAATCTCTTAGATCTAAGTTGATCTTAGTGGAATGTGGCCGAAACTTGAAGTTCATAAGAACTCAATGATGACATCACCCTAGAACACCTCAAATCTGGTGATTTCACGGTTAAAAGTTAAGATTCAAAGGTGAAAAAGATGAAGGAGTGCGTGTAGATCATAAAAGTACAAGATTTAGGTTGAAAACTTACAAGAATCACGAGAAACCAAGGGAAAGAAGGCTTGAGTGCGGCTGGTCGAGTGGGAGAGCTGTCGCATCACAAATGATGTGACATGAGGGGTATTTATAGGGTTTCCAAAAGAGGAAAGAGTAGCAAATTGTCAAATAGGTCACCGATCGGATGGCAATCCGATCGAATGGCAACTCGATCGGTTGGCCATTCGATCCAAGTGTTTGTCGTGTTGAGTTTTGTCATTTTGATTCGCGTGTTGTGCGTTGCGATGTGATTCGAGCGAGCGATGCGATAATATTACCCAATAGTTACACAAATAACCTAACTACTATATCTAACATACAATCACTATAAATAGCTTGTGTTTAGCATTTGCGATTAGATTGCGATGCGATAGAGTTGCGATTGCAATTCCGATTAATCACCTCAACATAATATAACATGCACAAGTAACACATAATTGGCACACACACGTAAAACAATTTCCAGAACGTGTAATTCGGGTTGCGAATGCGATGTAATAAATCGATTAGCGATTAATATGCGATTAAACCTCGATTATTAACAAGTACTCCACATAATACAACTAAAGTGATTTAATTACAAAACTAGTTATAAGTCAAGGTGGTCAAACCCGTAGTTAAGCAAGGAGTGACAGATCGCAATTAGCAATCTTTTCTTCCTTTGACTTTGACCTTGACTTTGACTTTGACTTCGGTAACACGAGTTGTTACATTAGTACAAGACCTGACACTGCAGTTAATGAGGAAGAGAGAGAAAGATGGCCACGGGGCCGTGCCAGGCGAGCACGGGCCATGTTGATCGTCTGATTTCAGTTATAAATAGGTGCTTGGTTCTATTCCAATCTATCCCTTGGCAAACCACTTCTCTCACACTTTCCACCACTCCACGACCACTACAACACCAACACCCACCACCATTATACATCTTCCATCATTTAGAGTGTGTAGTAGTCTTAGTATCCAAGATCGATCGTAAGAGTTCTTGTCAAACAAAGGCCATGCTTGGCTAAACTCTTACATCACTTGGTGAAGATAAATCTTTTATGTATTACTTTGTGATTTCCAATCTTTGGCTCCTTTTTATTTGGGTATGTATTAATGACTTTAATAACTAGTTTTTTTTATATTAAAGGTGAATTTATTTAACCATTCTTCATGGAAGGGGGTTAGAAAGGTGGTTGGGTAATTCCTTATCTATAAACTACTATCAAAACTTTAAACCAACCCTACGAGGACTGTATCCCTGCTGACTCAGACCAAAGGGTTGAGGGTAACGCTGCCTGGAAGGGGGCCTACCACTTTTTACATTAATAACTTACTTAATTATCTTTCAGTAATCCGACCTTGCGGGACTATATCCCTGCTAACACAGACCAATAGGTTGAGGGTAATGCTGCCTGAAAGTGGGCCTACTATTATAACTTAAAGATAAACTCTTAAAATGCCCAAAGTGCGGAAATCATTAAATGATACATAAAAGAGGAGTTGGAACCAAGTGATTCCTGCTTTTCTATTTGTTTTTCCTTATAATTTATTTTTTTCTTTTTAGTTTATCTTTTTATAACTTTCAAAACGTTTCATCAAAATTTGGTTAGATTAGACGTTAACGATAAGCTGGTATTAAAAGCTCTTGTGTCCTTGGACGATCTCGGTATCTTGCCATCACTATACTACGTCCGCGATGGGTGCACTTGCCCTAACGTGTGTGTAGAGTGATAGTATTATATCGTGTTTTACAAATTTAAAACTTGATTTCGCAAGTAGAAAGAGCTAAAATATATATAAAAATATACACACCCGCACTCACGTACCAATAATAATAATAATAATAATAATAATAATAATAATTGGCGTTCTTTCGATAATTCTTCGGGTTTCCAGTCGAATCAAAATAGTGGGCAGGGTCAGTTTGGGGATTCAAACCAAGGGGGTCGGACCAGTTTGCCAGTGGAGGTTCAAGTTCAGGTCAGTCTGGCAGTGGGCGTTTAGGTGGTAGGTTAGATAGAATTGAGGAACTTCTTTCTCAATTAGTGGTTAAGGACCATGTTACTCAAAAAACGTTAGTGGAGCATGATTTTCTTCTGAAGAATCAACACCTCTTAGGTCTTCAGCGGTCCGTAGGTGATATCGCCCGACAGTTGCAAGAACAACCATCGGGTCAGTTCACGGGTAACACTCAACCCAACCCATCAAACCAATACATGAAAGCTATAACCACCAGGTCGGGTCTAGAGTTAGGAGAGGTTGAGAGACCAATTGTCCGGGTAAGAGTAGAAGAGCTAGTGAGTGAGGTTTTAGAGCTAGAGAAACTCGTGTTAGATAAGGTTGATAGAAAGCCGGTTGAGCTGTTTAAACCGAGCCCTGAGATTAATCATTCTCGTATTCCATATCCTGAGCGTGTTAAGAATAAAAATATACTAGCGAATACATGCATTTCTTAGATATGTTCAAACAACTTAAGATCAATCTACCAATTATCAAAGCTCTAAAGCATATGCCCACATATGCTAAATTCTTAAAAGATCTCCTAAAAGGGAAAGATAAGTTAGAAGAGTTTTCGAATGTCCCTCTTAATGCCGAATGTTCTGCCGTGGTATCGAACAATCTACCGGAGAAACTAACAGATCTGGGTATCTTTGTTGGTGCATTCATCTGTCGTCTTCGTCTTATGTCGAGTCTTAGTTTCGTTGCGGTTTTGATCAAGACATGATGTCATCTTACTCATTGATGACATCATGAAAATGACATGAATATGACATCATTAGTTGACATCATTACCACAAATGCATATGAAAAGAGAATGTTATGTTTGTCAATTGATGTGTTTCGCTTGAAGACAAAAGTCAGTTAGGTTCGATTGAATAGATTATGTAGGTTTTGCTTGGAGAGGTTTCTCTTGAATGATCATGGATTGTTTCAAGCGAAAGCTGAAGACTATATATAGGGTTGTTGTCATTTCATTTGTAACAGTTAGAACAGTTCATGAATTCCATACCGAGGTGCTGCCGGTGTGAAGACTGATTGTAATTGCTATTATATCAATCAAATCAGTGTTTAAAGTGATAAGCAAGCTGTTTCAAAGTCAGTTTCTTATTTTCCGCATCTGAAACTGATAAAATCTATTCTGAACGACTCGTTTGGGTTACAAACCGATCCTACAAGAGGTATCGGAGCTCAGGAGGAAGAGATCTTGCTAAAACAGCCTGTTTTCATCACTTTTTCTGATTTCTACACCATTCTTTTTCAAATTTAAATCTTTTCACGGATAAAATCGGCTCAAATTCACACATCTTGTGCGTAATCATGTATTAACAAATCCTGGAGAATATCAGCTTTAAATTCGAAGTAAAACTTGTAAAAATGGCTTGAAAACCTGGTTTCGCTTGAACGAACAATTAGGTTTCGCTTGAAAAAGTGGTACTGTTTGAAGCGAAACTCAGGCTTTCGCTTGAAAAGTTCAGGTTTCGCTTGAATTTGGTCTTTCGCTTGAGTTTACATCGTAAGTCTCGCTTGAAACTGACACACCGCTTGAAAACATCGATCGCTTGAAAACAATGACCGCTTGAAAAGTGCATCGAGTTAAGTGAATCATTAAACAAGGTGTCAGTAAGTTGGAAAAGGAAATCACATGTTTGTGCCAGTTTGAATGTGATTCTCATTCACGTTTTTTTGTCGGAGTGTTACATTCATCGAGCCCACTATATCTGAGGTCCAATCAAATTAAGTTGAGTAATAGAGTTTGGCATATGATCAGATTAAAAGTTGTCGGTTCATTTTAATCAAAGAAAAGTCTTGCATGTGATTTCAAGATAAAGGAGTTGTTGGCCACCTTCATTTAAAAGGTCCAATCAAAACATTCGGTTCATGTAAATCTGTTGGGAATTAAAGTGATGTCAGTACATGTGCTTTGAAATTGGCGGCCCAATCAAAGTTTGGATGTATTAAAGTGTCTCGATATAATTGAAGTTATAGAGGCCCAACAGGATATTGTCGACCCATTATATATAATTTATTGCATGTGAACTGTCAAAAGATCCGGCCCAATCATATTACAACCGGCTCATTGATTTGTGCGGCCCAACAGAAGTGAATTGCTTGTCTAAATTTCACTCGGCCCAAGTTGTATCCTCATTAACGGCCCAATTGTTATTGTTTGTAGTTGGTCCAAGTCTTCGACACGAGTTCTAGATCGATTTAAACGACACACACATTCACATATTCAATTCGTTTAAACTGATTGTTTGTTTATTTGTTTCAGGTATATTTTTAAAAGGTGATCTATCTTGGACTTAATATTTCGCTTAACGGGACTGTCTTGATAAACGTGTTTCCGAATCATGGATATAAATTTCTTTAATATGAGTAGTGAAACAATTAATATAATAAATGTATTAAAGAAAGAGTTTGACTTGTTTTCAGGTTGTCCAAGAGAAAGTACAAAGAGTATCATTGAGAGGTATAGCCATCTTGTTCGTTCGATGTCTGAGAAGGGTATTTAGAAAAGTCCAAATGAATGGGTTGAAAAATTAGCCAATGCCATACCTCAACAAGAGTGGGGTACATATCTTTTGTATTTAAAAAGAAATGGAGAATACTCTAGATTGACAATTTGTCAATTCATTAAGAAACTTGAAGAACAGATGGAGAGGAATGCTGTAAAGAAGAAAAGTCAAAATGAAAAATCAATACTAAAAGGAAGCAAGAATAAAGGTGTCCAAGTGGGAGAGCAACAGAATGAAGAAATTTCAGTTTTGAAAGACAAGAAGAAAGCTGATGATAAACAGATTCTTGAACTGCAGAAACATTTGGAGATAGTGAAATCTGAAAATGTCAAACTGTTAAGTGATTTGGACAGTTTGACATTGGAAAACAAATTTTTGAAAGAAAAGGAAAAAGATTTTGAAAACAAAAAGAAATCTTCAGAAGATGAAGATTTCTGGATAAAGCTGGAGAACAAAAATTTGAAATCAAATGAAACAAAATTTCAAGAACAGTTAAAAGTTTTGGAAAATGAAAAATATGTTCTTGAAAACATTAAAATTGAAAACGAAAAAACAATCAAGTCTAATCTTGAACGAATATCTCAGCTTGAAAATGAAGCTGAGAATTCAAGGAACAAAATTGATGAGCTTGAAAAGAAATTGAAAGGTTTTGTGACTTTATCTGTGTTCCCCTGTCCAAAACCGATCAATTATGTTCCAATAAGTGACAATGTCACAAACTTTGACAAAGTCAAGGTTGAAGATTGTGATGAGAAAACTGATGATGAAAATGAGGAGTTTTATTCAGCAGACGAGTCTGAGTCAGAGTCTGATGCTGAAAATGAGAAAAAGAAAATATTTTTGAAATTAAAAGAAAAATTTCAAGAAACTGTTCTGCAATCGACTGAAAAGGGTGAATGCTCTACGTAAAAACCTTTGAAGAAGAAAGTGGAACAGAAACAAAAAGTTAAAAATTCAGAAAATGGTCAAAACAAGAATAAAAGTTCATCAGTTCAATCATCCAATCGTTATACAAAATCCCAAAAATCTGAAAAACAAAACTCAAAAATAATTGGTGAAAAGTGGTGCAGGTTTGACCACAGTGCTCAAAAGCCAAATCCAGCTTTCAGGAGGAGTGATAATTACCACAAAGCCAGACAATGCTATGATCTGAGTGTTTGGTGTGAAAGTGGTGAATGGTACGATAACAGAGTGTGTTACTCTTGTGGTGTTCAAGGACACGTTGCTGTTAACTGCCAAAGTTGGAGTTATGAGACGAGGAGATGCTTTGAATGCCATATCAAAGGTCACATTGCCAGAGATTGCCCAATGAGATCAAAGGGAAGATCGAGGGCTGAATCTCAGAAAATGGCAAAGAAATCAGTCAAAGTCAAGCCCAAAGAACAGAAAGTTTACGAACAGAAAGTGAAGCTTTCGCAAGGGCAGAAAGACAGACTGAGAAAGAAGAGGAAGAAAGCGAGAGAGTATCTCGAAAGGATTTTGTCCTCGGATACAACTGGTAAAACAGATAAAAGTTCTGATAAATCGTCTTGCTCACCAAAGAATGACAAATCAAGCAAAACGAATTCATCAGATACAAATCTGAGGACAGAGAAGAGAGTAAAGAAAGAGAAAGTTGGTGGTGATGAATTTGTTTCTTTGGAAACAAAAGAGCCACGTGTTGGCAATGAATCTGACTCATCAAAGTCAGACAAGCCAAGTTCAGGCAATGAATCTGGTGTGGTAAAGCCAGAAGAGTCGTGTGTTGAGGTAAAAGTTGAGAATTCTGGTCTAACAATGGATGATGCAAATTTTCCACCATTGTTGAACAAGAATTCAAAATCACCCAAGGACAGTCAGGCTTGGGTGAATCTGTTTAAATGAAAAACCTGACTTGCCGGAGTTCCCAGGTTGGTAAGCGTGGAACATGAATCGGCATATTTCTTGAGAACTTCACGAAAGTGATTTCGATTTAAAAGTGGTAAATCAGGGACATTAAATTGTACTTGATTTTCTACAAGTGATGTTTGTGTATTGATCTTACAAATGTTAGTTTTTACAAGTGGTTGAAAGAAAAAGGTGATGAAACCCCATGTTTGAGAAATGACTCACAAAACTAATTTTCCGGAAAAACCATTTTAATTAAAACAAACTTAAGTGTTTTGAAATCACTATGGGAAAATGTTTTGTTGTCAGGGGGAGTTTTGATTGTTTATGCCAAGTGAATGGAGAATTGAAGTAATTCTCATCATGTTGTCACATTTCTTGTACAACTTGTTTTCAAATTTTCCCAGAAAATCAAAATTGAGACATATTATGATTTTAGGGGGAGTAAAAATTTTAAAAAATTAGAAAATTTGAAAATGTCAAAAACATTGAAAAATGCAAAAATGAGTTTTGTTGTATAAAAGAGGAAATGATAGTAGATCAGTTGGACTGTCACAGCATGCTAAAGAAATGGAGAGATAAAATGTGATAAACGATCTTACTAAAGATGTGACGGTAGGCTCAGCTAGACTAGTAGATTTGCGATAACGATACAAACTTAAATGAAAAAGCCTAGTTCTAGTGGAAAACATGGTCAAAAGCATAGTACTTAGTTTTGTCCTTCTTGATTGTGTACCTACTCGGTAATCGCTGATTGTCGAAAGACATAAAACTGGTTAAGTTTGTAAACTTTCACAACTTTGCTATAAAGTCGCTGTGATTGTGCATTTCTTTTTGCAAAGATTTAAACTTGTCTTATTTCTTTATTTTGTTTAAGCATTGGACATCCTCTGCGTATACGTGAGTATCGACCTGGATGTTATTGCCTAAACGTTCTGCTTTATTTTCTTTGGTGTTTCGTTTAAGCTTTGGATCACCTCTGCGTATACGGAAGTATCGACCTGGTGGTTAAAGCCTAAACAACTTCAACTTGTTTTTATTTTCTTATTTTGTTTAAACATTGGACTTTCTCTGCGTATACGGAAGTATCGACCTGATTGTTAATGTTTAAACATTCTGCTTTGTTTTCGCACAAATCACAGTTGATAAAAGTTTAAAGACATTACTTGAGTCAGTGTATTGCATGATGAGGGGATATGCTGAGATCGTGGGGTCCATAAGAACTTAGTGCAAAATTAATATACTTTAAACGTATCGGTAAGCATGTCGAAAGTTTTTAGATTGAGTTTAAGTGGACAACAATATCGTCAATCTATGTGAATCGTTTAGAGCTTAAAATGTTTAAAGCTTAACGGTGTTGGTGATTTGTCTCAAAAACTGATATGATCCTCTTACACAAACTCACAAAAATAGTGTCTGTAAATATTTTTTTTTCATGTCTTTTACATAAAAAAAATCCAAAAATATTTTCGGAGTGTTTTAGCATAAATTTTGAAAAATCCAAAAAGATTTTCGACAATTGATGTTGAAGAGCTGATTTTCAAAATTCCGAGTGCTGAACATGATGAACTGGTTTGGGAGTGTGTGTATTGAATTAAAAAATTTTGATTTGAGAAAGAAGTTGAGATTAGTTAATCAGGGTCATTAATTTGAACTTGATGTAATTATTACTAGTAAGTTTTTCTTATTGATTTAAGTAAAAACTTATGTGTTTGAGAGAATTTTGTGCAGGAAATGAGCTTAAACAGAGATAAAGCTAGGGATTGATCTCAAGGTGATAGCTAATTCCAGATGGCGATCCCATCATGATGAGAGGGGTAGTCTGACGAGGTTAGAGCCAAAGAGAAGATCCTGGTATATGCTAAGAAAGAAAAGAGTCTGATAAAGACTGAAGATGCGAAGACTCGACACTTAAGACTCGTCAACATCTGAGGGGGAGTCTGTTAGTGCATTCATCTGTCGTCTTCGTCTTATGTCGAGTCTCAGTTTCGTTGCGGTTTTGATCAAGACATGATGTCATCTTACTCATTGATGACATCATGAACATGACATGAATATGACATCATCAGTTGACATCATTACCACAAATGCATATGAAAACAGAATGTTATGTTTGTCAATTGATGTGTTTCTCTTGAAGACAAAAGTCAGTTAGGTTCGATTGAATAGATTATGTAGGTTTCGCTTGGAGAGGTTTCGCTTGAATGATCATGGATTGTTTCAAGCGAGCTGAAGACTATATATAGGGTTGTTGTCATTTCATTTGTAACAGTTAGAACAGTTCATGAATTCCATACCAAGGTGCTGCCGGTGTGGAGACTAATTGTAATTGCTATTATATCAATCAAATCAGTGTTTAAAGTGATAAGCAAGCTGTTTCAAAGTCAGTTTCTTATTTCCCGCATCTGAAACTGATAAAATCTCTTCTGAACGACTCGTTTGGGTCACAAAACGATCCTACAATCTTCACCATCCTGTGTTTGTTTGGTGGTGATGTTCAAAACCATGCATTAGCCAACCTTGGTGCTAGTATTAATTTGATGCCATATTCATTTTATGAAAAACTAGGCCTTGGTGATCTCAAGCCCACTTGTATAACCCTATCTTTAGCAGATAAAACCGTTAAGTATCCACAGGAGATTGTAGAGAATTTGCGAGTAAAAGTTGATAAGTTTGTCTTCCCGATGGATTTTGTAGTTTTAGACATGGAAGCCGATGAAAACATACCATTGATTTTAGGACGTCCATTCTTGTGCACCGCCAAAGCCCTAATAGATGTCTTCTTAGGCACTATCACACTTAGAGCGGATTAGGAGTTGGTCGTTTTTAAGGTAACTAAAACGAGAGGGTCGAATGCTAGAGTGGAGGCAGTGGTATCTTTGGGGGGAAGTGAAGGTTGTGAGAGAATATAGAGAGATGAGATGAGTGATCCTATATTAGAGAGGATGATAGAGCCTAAGTGTGGGGATCATTCTGATAAAAAGGTTGAGGAATTAGAGACACTGAGTGAAGCTCAGTGTGGGGATGGATTAAAATTTAAAACATCTAGTTTTCAACCACACGTGAAGGAGTTTGAAGTTTGTGAGGAATACGAGGGTGCGTGGAGAGAGCCGGATTTTGATTGGTTTAATAGTGCTAGAGCCTGTGAAGTAGAATACGGAGGTGAACTTGGTCTACATGATCCTCCCTAAGTTTTTGAGGAGTTTATTAGGGTGATGTCCCTTTTGTAGAGTTTTGTAGAGTTTGATTAATATTAGTTGTTTTCGAGTTGTTTCCGTATTTTCGGTAGTTTGTGGTTCGCGTCTTGTGTCGTTGAGTCTTTGCAGGAAATCATTACCTTTACGGAGCAGGAGTATACGAAGAATTCATGCTTGAGGAAAGTGTTTATGTCTAAAAAGGGTTTGGAAATTAATTTTTTGGGATGAGTTGGGGAAAAGTTTAAAAAATTTTCTAAGGCATAAAAATCTAAAAAAAAAGAAACTTTCTGTTGTTAAGGGGTTTTCGCCACACACGAGACCCATAAGCAATTTCAACACGGCCCGTCAGATCCTATCAGTGACCCGGATCAAAAATGAGTGCGCCGCGGGGCGCGAGACCCTTGGTCATATTTTTCGCGGGACGCGAAGCCCTATTAAAATGTGAAAAATAATTTCTTGGCCCAAATTAGCTATATACTTACTGAACTCGTTAGTTTTTCAGGATTTTCTCGTCTCCAAGGTATTTTCTCTTGTGATATTTCTGTACCATGAGTCTAAGCCAATATTATTTTTTAGTCACTTTTTGTGTCGAGTCGGTATTATGCTGGTCTTTGCTTGTTTTTCTTGATGCAGGTTTGGATAGGTACCACCCGTACCCAATCTCGATTCGGGTGTTGTTCGAAGCTGTTTAGTGGATGTTAGGCATTTTCCAAGTATACCAGTCAATGTCAAAGCCGATCGCGAATGAAATGCTATACGATCAAACTGGATTTGACTAGACTTTTAGAGCTTACATGATTATAAAACCAGCTAAGTCCTTTCAATTTATGCCATTTGTCTTTTATTTCTTATTTTTTTAGTCTTTTGAGTCGGTTTCCATCCTACATTAAGGGCAATGTAGAGTTTAAGTGTGGAGATGGAAAACTATGATTTGAGTCTGTTTAGTGTTAGTTTGAGTCATAAAAATTTGAAGAATACTAAAAAAATTAAAAAATTTAAGGGTAAATTACACTTTTCGTCCTTTATGTTTGTATTAGATTGCAATGAATAGCCTTTAAATTCAATAATTATAGTCATAATCCTTTATTTTCAAAACTCGTTACACTTTACGTCCTTTAGCACAAACTAGATTAAAATTTTCGGTTAAGTTTATCCACTTAAGGGTATTCTGGTCAATTCATGATTTTATTTAAATATTTAATAAATAAAACAAAAACAAAAATTGTATATACACATCATCTTCCCCAATTTCCTAACCCTAAACCCTAACCACCATATTTTGCCACCACCACCTCATCCTGTCGCCACCACCACATCATGCCGACACCACCTCAAATCTCGTCACCACCACCGTTTACTTATTAGTGGGTCATTTTTAGTTATGTTTAATCTTTAATCAAAACCTTGGGTAATATATGTGCAGCTTGTGGAGAAGATTGTAAGAGAGCCAAAAGGGGTTTCAATTTTTTTCGAAAGATCCTTCAATAAATTATCAGCTGATTTGCGGTGTGCTTTACAAGCTTGTACAACACCTGTTATAAAAAGTTCTCTTAATGAAGCTTCTAGCTTATCATGGATTAGTAGACATCGATTAATGATATCTTGCAGCTACTGAATAGTTCCCTGAACCTGAAAAAAACAATCGAATATATAAGATACAAGGAATATAAACAAAAAAATGTAAGTGAATCCATTGCCCAACTGGTGAACAGTGGCCGGAGTGGTTGTGGTGACGAGATTTGAGGTGGTGGCCACAAGATGGGGTGGTGGCGGCACAATGAGGTGGTGGTGGCAAGATGTGGTGGTTTTAGGGTTAGGAAATTTTGGAAGATGAAGTGTTTATTCAAATTTTTTGGTTTTATTTATTAAACATTTAAATAAAAGCATTAGTTGACCAGAATACCCTTAAGTGAATAAACTTAACTGAAAATTTTAATCTAGTTAGTGCTAAAGGACGTAAAGTGTAATGGGTTTTGTAAATAAAAGATTGTGACTGTATTTATTGAAGTTAAAGGCTATCCGTTGTTATCCGATACAAACATAAAGGACGAAAAGTGTAATTTACCCAAATTTTAAAAATCCAAAAAAATGAAAAACCAGAAAATGTTCCTTGTTTTAGAAGTTTGCAAATAAATACAGAAAACGATAGAAAAATCAGGTATATTCGGGTTTCAAATAATAATAATAATATAAGTTAAGTAATTGAATTCGTGTCTAACTTGGGATGTGTGAGTAGGACAGATCCGGTTTCTTGGTTTCTTTGATTTTAATATACCTAATTGTTAGTCTGCTAGTGGGTTCTCATCTAGGAAAAGTAGGTAGCCGAAATCGCCGATAATAGTGTAAGAAATGTCGTTATATGCTAAAATTGTTAGAATTTTAGATCAAAGAAAAAAATAGAATAAATGTGCTAGATTGAAAAACAAGGCCCATGTAATCTTCGGTGGGGATGGTGACTCTGATTTAGATTTCCTCTAGGTTAAGTTAAGAAAAAATGAAAAATTACCAACACTCATGTTGTCGCTCTCGGGGATGATGACTATGGTTTAGATAGCCTTTGGGTTAGGTATGCAAAATCTAGTGCTCAAAAGAAAAGATAAAAAGAAAAAAAACGGATGTTAAATTCTTTTAATTTTGGTATAAAACGATTAGGAAAGGGTCAAATGATTCATTCCTTTTGTTTCATGAACTTGAGGCGGAATTAGGTGAAACTGCAGCTTTCAGTGTGAGACCCTAGGTAGATTGATTATGTTTGAACTTAAATTGCATTATGAGGGTTGTAACCGGGTTTGGGTTTAAGTGGACACGTATACTTGCAATCGCGGTTAACACGAGTTTCAGTTTTAATAAATAATCTAGATTTTGAACCCGAATATTTTATCTAATTCTGATTCCATTTGCATAAGTCTTTTAAAGGGACGAAAAAGGGATAAGTGTGGGGATATTTGATGTATTTCAAAATACATTAATTATCTTGATAGTTTGTTCGGTAATTAGTCATGTTTAGTGTCGTTTTAGTTAGAATATTCATACATTTGATTCTTTTACGTTTTATAGGGTTTGAATTATTAAAGTAGCTGACAAGAGGAATAAAACGAGCTCAAATGTGCTAAATCCAAGTACTGGGACGCGAAAGATTGATCGAAAGATGAAACAAACGAAAAAATGAAGATTTGAAGCCTGTCGCGCTACGCGACGGGTGTGATTGATTGTGTCGCGTGTCACGAAGGTCTTCGTTGACCGTCTGACTCGTTTTTCACGCCGTGGGCCGCGACAAGAAGAGCCCAACCCTTCGCGGGCCACCAAGGGGTTAAAGCCTAGCGAATTTAGTAGAAATCGTGATTTTGGACCTTTGAACAATTATTTATATATTGTTATGATCATATATTAAACCCTAATTGATCATAGATGAATTCAGACCATCTGGGACGAATTTGAGGAGTAATTTTGCAAGAGATCAAGGTTGGGAATCATTGGATTGAAGTTAAGAGCTTAGAGATAAAGGATTTAACGGGTTTTGCTTACCAGTTTCTCTAGTTTTCTTTGTTTCTATGTCGATAAATTCTTGTTTTAAACATTGTTTTATTGTTTTTAAGACGATGTTGCTTGGCTAAATTTCTTGGACTACTTAGGTTGTGATGAAATTTTGATAAAGTATGGATTTTTATTAGATGTTAACGTGATTTATGGATTATTCTTGAAAAGTAGTAAACTTTGGATTCTTGATTTAATGTTAATGCGTATTTAATCCTGTTTGAACCTGATTACATGTTTCACTTGCGTTTTTGTGGATGTCTTCCATGTATGAATGTTAGTTAGGTCATAGACTGTGTGTTAGTGACAAGTTTACGGTTAATTCTGCAGGATTTCCATAGAAATTATGATTAAGGTTTTGAATAAGGTTTAATATTCTACTAATCTTTATATCCGTAAGGTAAGAGATTGTCGGTCCGTCTTTATTGTTAGATTGATAGGGTTTGGTAATTCGTAAGAATATCACCTTAGTTTACCTTTCATTATTTGATCACTGAGTTAAATCAGGTTCCTTAGTTTCCATAGACTTTTAACTATGAGGTAGTTAGTCATATTAGGGTACTTTTCTAGATAATTAGATAACCGTATAGGAGTCTAATAAACCGGTAGTCTTAACAGCTTGTTAGAGTTCCATAGATGTCTTCCTGAGAAGGGTCGGGGGTCCTGTTTGGTTTCTCTTAGGGTTTAGAATTTAAAGATCCCGGTTCCATAACACATTAGCATACGATAGAAACCATACGATATCAATTGGGATTCCAACCTCGGTAGTTATTCATCATCACTGATCTTAATTCACGTTTAAGTCGCGTTCTAGTGATATTTTAATGATTTAATTTTATTTTAATTGCAATTTAGGATATTTAGAAAACCCCCCTCAAAATATAAAATCAATTTAGTCATGTCAGTCTATCAAGTCTTTAGAGTCTAGAAACGTAATTAGAGAGTTTCGTGGGTTCGTTACTTGGATTTACATAAGTTATACTACATTGACCGGTACACTTGTCGGTTGTGTGGTCTATGTTAGAGAGTCTTAGTTTTATAAATTGAAAGCTCAGATTTTCTAATTTGGGGTTTAATTTAGTAAATATATTTACACCACTTTTTGCACATCATACTGCTACCAAGGTTCCCAGACTGCTGTATGGGGATGACTATTATGAATGGAAGTTTCGATTCGAAAAGTACTGTAAAGCAAAAGAATCAGGGGTCTGGAGGAGTGTTAGAGATGAACCTCGTATCATCATGTACGCTCCAGAAGCTGATCCTGTGACCCAAATTCCAAAACCTGAAAATTTATGGACGTAAGATGATAAGAAAATACGAGAAGTGGATGAAAAGGCCAAAGCAATTCTTACTATGGAACTTGGTCCAGATATCTCTATTGAAGTTAGAAATTGTACAAATGCTCAAGAAGTGTGGAATGAGCTCAAGAACTTGTATGAAGGAAATGCTGATATGAAGGCAAGCAGAGTTAATATGTTAAATCACCAATTTAGCTCCTTTAATCACATCTACGGTGAACCCTTTGAAAATCAGATCAGAAGGTTTGTCAAGTTGGTCTTTCAAATGATAAGTGTTGATATTACCATTATGAATAGTGGTATAAATTGTCGCAACCCCCGTCCCCCTATTAATATAAAGGAACGGGCGGCCGCGGCCAGTTTTGGTGGTATCTGGTATTGTCTAATTTGGCAGCGGAATTTTCATCAGAGTAAAATACCACAGTTTCATAATATTAAACACATGGGATAAAACCCAAGTTTTAAGTACACACATTTTCATAGGAATAAATCCTATTTTTATTTAATAAAAACATCTATTTCTTTTTAGGAAACTTTATTGCCACTTTTCCAAGCCTTCAGTGCTGTCCAGCTGGCTTCTATTTGGCTTTCACATTTTGTTACCTGAAACGCGTTTAAAAACATTTTGTCAGTTGGAAATACTGGTGAGTGAATCCCAGTTTAATCAAGTTTAAATAAAATCCATTGTACAGTATTGAGGACGATCTTGCAATTACATTTGTTTCCAAGTCATACCAATTACCACCCGCGGTATTGTCAGACCCGACTTGTGGAAAAGTTACTCCTCGCAAGGCAGTAAATAATTTTGTATACAAAACACCAACATACCGATGATAATTGTATCCTTACAAGTACTCAATAACTGCTTAATATATAATTAATCGTGTGAGGTTTTGTAAAAACAATTTGCAAAAAGGAGATTACTCACATTGTTGTCTTAGATTTTCAGTAAGGATTCCCTGGGAATTATCTATAAATGACACAAATGCACACGTGTTAGTATAATAACCCATTTTAACATTAGTAATACCCTCCCCGAGACGGCATTCCAACGACTACGTCGGGCAGAACCACGACAGCCGTTACGGAACCCTAGATCAATCGGGCAGAGTATCTAATACGTATCCAGGGGTTATGATACTTACAACGGAGCAGAACTTCGTTATTTAGGGGGGGTATTATGCCCGAGTATAATGTATACTACGTGAAATTTGAGAGAGAATTAGAAAGATTGAGTGACGAAAATGAACTGCAGAGCTCCAACTTTATAGGGCTGGTCGGCCAAGTCGTCGCGCCCCGCGACGGACATCCGGAGGGGCCGTCGCGCCCCGTGATTAGGGGTCGTAGGCCATAGCTGTGATGTGTCACTGGTATAGCTTCGTCATCTGTCGCCACATGGTGGCTTCCGGAAGAGGGCGGGTGTCCAAGCTCGTCGCGGCCCGTGTCGACTAAAGGTAAGGGGCGTCGCTCCCCGTGACGACTCAATTATTTTTATTTTTATTTTATTTTTAATGTTTTAACGTATTTTGGGTTCGGTTTTCACCTACGGGGTATATTTTAAGACATATTGGGGTATTTTAAATATTTTTAGAGTATCGAAAAATATTACGAGGGTATCGGTTTAGGGTTGTTATATCCTCCCCACCTTGTTTTAGAGCTCGTCCTCGAGGTCTTACTGGAACAGGTGTGGATATTTCCTTTGCATTTTTTATTCGAGTTCCCATGTGTATTCAGGTCCTCTTTTAGAGTCCCATTTTACTTTGACCAGAATTAACCTCTTGTGTTTGAGGTTCTTGACTTTCCTATCTTCAATCTGTAGAGGTCTTTCTACAAATTTGAGTTGTTCATTTACCTCTATATCCTTAAGAGGTACCACTAATGATTCATCAGCTAAGCATTTCTTGAGATTGGACACATGAAATACATCATGTATTCCTGCCATTTCCTTTGGTAGTTGTAGCTGATAGGCTACAAGTCCTATTCTTCTAATTATTTCAAAAGGTCCAACATACCTGGGACTTAGCTTTCCCCTTTTGTTGAATCTTACCAATCCTTTCCAAGGAGAGACTTTTAATAATACTTTATCTCCTACTTGAAATTCCAATGGTTTTCGTCTGTTGTCAGCATATCTTTTTGTCGATCACGTGCTGCTTTTAGTCGTTCCTTTACTTGAATAATCTTGTCGGTTGTTTCTTGCACTATTTCAGGTCCAGATAGTTGCTTTTCCCCAATTTCTGCCCAACAGACTGGGGTTCGGCACTTTCATCCATAAAGTGCTTCAAATGGTGCAGCATTGATACTTGTGTGATAACTATTATTATAAGAAAATTCTATTAAAGGTAAATGGTCATCCCAATTACCTCCGAAATCAATTACACAAGCTCTAAGCATGTCTTCCATCGTCTGAATTGTCCTTTCGCTTTGTCCGTCTGTTTGAGGATGATAAGCGGTGCTTAGATTCAACTTGGTTCCAATTGCTTTTTGGAAACTTGTCCAAAAATGAGAGGTAAAACGGCTAACCCTATCAAAAACAATTGATAAAGGTATTCCATGTAATGAAACTATTTCATTTACATATAGTTTAGCTAACTGTTCCATACTGAAAGTTTCTTTCATTGATAGGAAATGAGCTGACTTAGTCTATCTACAATCACCCAGATTGTATCATTACCTTTCTTTGTTTTGGGTAATTTAGTAACAAAATCCATTGTTATCAATTCCCATTTCCATACTGGCATTTCTAATTGTTGCAGCAATCCTGAGGGTTTCTGATGTTCAGCTTTAACTTGTGAACAGGTTAAACATTTAGAAACATAGGTTGCTATGTCCTTTTTCATTCCTATCCACCAGAAATTCTTTCTTAAATCCTAGTACATCTTATCGCTTCCTGGATGCATCGTATATTTAGACTTATGGGCTTCCTCTAATATACAATGACGTAGGTTTCCAAATTTAGGTATCCACATTCTCTTCTTATGGAATCTCCAAATTCCATCTGTTCCTTGTTCTAATTCCTTAATCATACCTTTAAGTTTTTCAGTATCATCCTTGATTACTTATTCTTGTGCTTTTCTAATTTGTTCATTTAAATCTACTTGTAGATTTAATTTAAGAAAACGTACCCTTTTTGGCTTTTCATGATACTTTTGACTTAAAGCATCAGCAACTACATTTGCCTTTCCTGCATGATACTGGATATCACAATCATAATCACTAAGCATTTCCATCCAACGTCTTTGTCTCATATTCAACTCCTTTTTCCCGAAAACGTACCTTAAACTCTTATGATCAGTGAATATGGTAAACTTACTACCATAAAGGTAATGTCTCCAAATCTTAAGGGCAAAAATTATGGCTCCTAATTCTAGATCATGGGTTGAATAATTCTCTTCATGATTCTTAAGTTGCCTAGATGCATAAGCTATAACCTTTTTGTCGTTGCATTAATACACCTCCATAACCTAATTTAGAAGCGTCACAATAGACTAAAAAGTCTTCAGTTCCTTCTGGTAACGCTAATATGGGTGCATGGGTTAATCTTTGCTTAAGAATTCTAAATGCTTCTTCTTGTTTTGGTTCCCATTCAAACTTAATGGATTTACAGGTTAACTTAGTTAAAGGAATGGCTATTCTAGAGAAATCTCAAATGAACCTTCTATAATAACCAGCCAATCCTAAGAAACTTCTAACCTCGGTTGGTGACTCAGGGGTTTTCCATTTGGTAATCGCCTCGATCTTTGTTGGATCCACATGAATTCCTTCATGATTGACTAAATGTCTAAGAAACTGTACCTGCTCTAACCAAAATTCGCACTTTGAAAATTTAGCGTAAAGCTTTTCATTTCTTAATAGACTTAAAAGTGCGTGCAAATGCTTTGCATGATCTTCCTTACTTTTAGAATAGATAAGAATATCATCAATAAAAACAATTATGAATTTATCCAAATATGGCTTGCATATTCGGTTCATCATGTCCATAAATGCGGTAGGGGCATTGGTTAAAGCAAATGGCATGACAGTAAATTCATAATGACCATACCTTGTTCTAAATACGGTTTTAGGAATGTCCTCTTCATGTACCTTTAATTGATGATATCCTTATCTTAAATCGATTTTAGAGAAAAATCGAGCTCCTTGAAGTTGATCGAACAGATCATCGATTCTCGGTAATGGGTATCGATTCTTAATCGTGACCTTGTTTAATTCACGGTAGTCAATGCACATACGCATTGATCCGACCTTTTTAACGAACAGTATCGGCGCTCCCCAAGGCGACGAGCTTGGCTGTATGAATCTCTTCTCTAATAATTCATCTAACTGTTTCTTCAGTTCCTTCATTTCGGCGGGTGCCAAACGGTAGGGTGCTTTGGCAATTGGTGTTGTTCCGGGTAGCAGATGGATTCCGAATTCGACTTCTCTGTCTGGTGGTAGCCCTGGCAACTCTTATGGAAATACATCTGAAAACTGAGACACTACTGAAATGTCTTTTAGTTCTTTTCCTTTAGTGTTAGTGATTATAGAAATCAAATACACTATAGATCCTTTTTCTTATATTGCGTGCAGTTTTCATCACAGAGATGAATTTTGTGGATCTACAGGGCTTATCTCCTTTAATTGTGATCTTTTCACCCTTTGGTGAATTTACTTGAATTGACTTTTGATCACATAAAATATTAGCTTTATTGGCTATTAACCAATCCATTCCTAATACGATATCAAATCCTGTCAGATTCATTGGGTAAAGATTTGCAATATACTTCTGGTTTAAAAATTCTATTCTTGCTCCCTGCAAGATTTCAGAAATCCTAACCGTTTCTCCATTTGCTGTCTCGGCTAGACATTCTTGTGAGAGTTTAGTTAATGGTTGATTAAGAAGTTTGCAAAACGAAGTATTAATAAAACTTTGGTTTTCTCCAGAGTCAAATAATACTTTGGCTAAAACATCATTAACTAAAAACGTACCAGCTATGACGTCCGGAATCATTTTGGCTTCATCTGCAGTTAGAACAAACGCTCTAGCATTTTTAGTTTTCCTGTTGTTTGCAGCTGGGGCTAATTTCGGACAATTTGGCTTGATGTGACCTTTTTCTCCACAATTGAAGCACAGTCCATTACTAGATTTCCTCATGCAATCTTCTTCCTTGTGTCCTGGCAACTTACAGAAATTGCAGTGAATGGAGCATTTTCCTGAATGCTTCTTCTTGCAGGCCTTGCAGTATGGTGCAGAGGTAGAACTTATATTCCTACGGTTAGAATTCCCAGAACGGAATTCTTGGGTAAGCCTTTGAGCTAGGTTTCTCCACTGATCTTCTTCTCTAGTACGGATTAACTCATCAGTCAAGGTATTTTCTAGTTCTACAGCTTCTTCTATAGTTTGGGATCTAGCTGCCTTGACTACATGTCAAATCTCTCCAATTAATCCCCAGATATAACGGGAGATTAATACCGGTTCAGGTGATGCAAGGGTTGGTACTATTCTAGCATATTCAAAGAATGTGGTAGTATTACCCTTACTATCTACCCCGGTCATCCTTAGGTTCAGAAACTTATTCGCTATCTGTTCCTTTTCATTGGGATGGCAGAATTTCCTTTCTACCATATTCTTAAATTTCTCCCATTCCATGTTGTATACCCTATTACTTCCTCTTGACTGGAGAATAGTGTTCCACCATTCTAAGGATGAATTCTTAAATAGATTAGAAGAAAACATTATCTTGTCTTCTTCAGCACACTTGCTTATTTTTAAAACAGCCTCAGTCTTTTCTATCCAGCGTAGAGTTGCAATGGGTCCTTCATTGCCCGAGAATTCTATTGGTTTGCAGGACCAGAATTCTTTGTAAGAACAACCATAAGGCATGGTTCTTCTTCTTTTGGGAATGGGCACTTGAAGTACAGGTCCATTGTTTACACTGTGTTCTGGTTCAGTTGGTCGCTTACTGCTATGCTTACTTTTATTTTCCGCATCCTTAACATTTTGGATAATAAATGGTATTGCATCTATGATTCCTTGTGCCACTATGTGTTGGATAGCACTATTATCCACTTGGTTTCCATTGTTATTGTTGTTGTTCGGATTCTCATTAACTAAGTTAATGTTACTCTGGTTATCGTTATTCAGATTTTCCTGATTCCCTTCGTCGACCATCTGAATTTTAAACAGTTACCACGTATTAATATCACAAAATAATATTTAATATAGCCAATCACATGACACGCCTTTTGGTCAAAAGCGTCGATCATTACGACTTTACTCTATTCGTATAATATGCATCTATTACACACCAGTACTGAAATTAAAATTACAATACCGACTGAAATTTAAAGTTACACTACTAGTAATAGGCATCCGTAGTTTTTTTTTCATACACATACACACATATTTTATTATTTTATTATTATTATTATTATTATTATTATTATTATTATTATTGTTATTATTATTATTACTACTACTACTTCTGTTTCCATCATCACATTCATGGGTATGGATTCATCCAGAAATCCATATTGCGCTCGTCGTACTTCCAGATGAGTCGCTTTCCCACCTGTCTCATCCTTTCACTATTCTCTAAAATTTCCTCACCAAATGTCCTAAGTTCTTGTACATTTTCTGCACTCATTGGGAGTGCAGGTTCTAGGACTGGGTTCGGAATCTGGGGTGCGGGTTCCTGGTACGGAGGTGTAGGGGCCTGGTATGGGTAAGGATTTTCTAGAATCTCCCTAATGAATACATCATTATCGTAATAGGGATCTAGAGCATCTAACCCTGGGTAGGCTCCTAGGTGCGGCATGGGTATGTCTTCGTGTATCGGGTAACGTTGCACGTAGTCCCTATTGTCATCCCACCAGGGGTTATAATTTAGGTCTAAGGGATTTGGTGTTGGTACCCTAGGTATTTCCTCTAGGTTGAAATCATGCATTTCTACTTGATTTTCAGGGTTTTCTATTTTCATTGGTTCCTCGGACTGAGCTTTAAACACGAATATTCCTTCTTCCGTATCAGCAGAGTACCCTGAGAGGGCAGGCTGAGAAGAGGCACCTTCGCTTCTAGGTGAACCAGACAATTGACGGTACGCGTCAGATGGTCCTTGGTCGCTCATACTGTAAACTAACAAATAGTCAAATAACACATAACAAGAAAATACAATTATGCACGTATTTCCGTAATTTATTTCCTAACAATTTGAATTTTGGTGTCAGCAGAACACTTCTGTGGCTGAATAAGTGGCTTAGCTCTGATACCACCTTCTGTCGCAACCCCTGTCCCCCTATTAATATACAGGAACGGGCGGCCGCAACCAGTTTTGGTGGTATCTGGTATTGTCTAATTTGGCAGCGGAATTTTCATCAGGACCGTAGTTAGGAAATATTTGATCAGAGTAAAATACCACATTTTCATAATATTAAACACATGGGATAAAACCCAAGTTTTAAGTACACATATTTTCATAGGAATAAATCCTATTTTTATTTAATAAAAACATCTATTTCTTTTTAGGAAACTTTATTGCCACTTTTCCAAGCCTTCAGTGCTGTCCAGCTGGCTTCTATTTGGCTTTCACATTTTGTTACCTGAAACGCGTTTAAAAAATTTTGTCAGTGGGAAATACTGGTGAGTGAATCCCAGTTTAATCAAGTTTAAATAAAATCCATTGTACAGTATTGAGGGCGATCTCGCAATTACATTTGTTTCCAAGTCATACCAATTACCACCCGCGGTATTGTCATACCCGACTTGTGGAAAAGTTACTCATCGTAAGGCAGTAACTAATTTTGTATACAAAACCCCAACATACCGATGATAATTGTATCCTTACAAATACTCAATAACTGCTTAATATATAATTAATCATGTAAGGTTTTGTAAAAACAATTTGCAAAAAGGAGATTACTCATATTGCTGTCTTATATTTTCAGTAAGGGTTCCCTGGGAATTATTTATAAATGACACAAATACACACATGTTAATATAATAACCCATTTTAACATTAGTAATAAATTCCCCGAGACGGCATTCCAACGACTACGTCGAGCAGAACCACGACAGCCGTTACGGAACCCTAGATCAATCGGACAGAGTATCTAATATGTATCTAGGGGTTATGCTACTTACAACGGAGCAGAACTTTGTTATTTAGGGGGGGGGGGTATTATGCACGAGTATAATGTATACTACGTGAAATTTGAGAGAGAATTAGAAAGATTGAGCGAGGAAAATGAACTGCAGAGCTCCAACTTTATAGGGCTGGTCGGCCAAGCCGTCGCGTCCCACGACGGACATCCGGAGGGGTCGTCGCGCCCCGCGACTAGGGGTCGTAGGCCCTAGCTGTGATGTGTCACCGGTATGGCTTCGCCACGTGGCGGCTTCCGGAAGAGGGCGGGTGTCCAAGCTCGTCGCGGCCCGCGTCGACTAAAGGCAAGGGGAGTCGCGTCCCGCGACGACCCAATTATTTTTATTTTTATTTTATTTTTAATGTTTTAACGTATTTTGGGTTCGGTTTTCACGTACGGGGTATATTTTAAGACATATTGGGATATTTTAAATATTTTTAGAGTATCGAAAAATATTACGAGGGTATCGGTTTAGGGTTGTTATATAAATCGTCAACTTCTAAACTCCTTGCCAAAGAACTGGGATACTGATGTAGCTATGATCAAGAGGACGAAGAATTCGAATGATGTCACACTCACTGAACTGATTGCAACAATCAAGTCATGTAAAACTGACAATCAACAAAGACACTTGAACCATAAAAGTACCTTGATGGTTGTCGAGTTGACCAGTTCCAATAATGCTATAGTCTCTCAGAATCATCCCAACATTGTGTTCAGTCCAGTTCATGGGGTGTGAAATGTTAACCCAAACATTGTTGTCAGTCCATTGACCGAAACTCCAAAAAGCAACTATGTGTATGGTATGTCTCTTCCAATAGAACAAGTCTCTATTAACAACCCTGCACCTCCATCATCAGCTCAACCTTAACCTCAATACTCAAATGTGGTTTATAGCCCTGTTACTCCTTCACGCTCTCAAGGCGCTACCTCCTCTGCCACAACTCAAAATACAACATTCCTGGCCAAAAAAAATGAAGAGAGGTTGGCCTTAGCCGCTTCTGTGATTAATAGTTTACATGCTTTCTTAGCAGGTGAACTCTTGCCTCCATCTCTTCTAGCTACTGATATTGATCATGTCGTCAAAGAAGATGTGGAGGAGCTTGAGGTATCGTGGAATCTGGCTATGATTTGAGAAATTTCAAAAGAAGTATGGTCATCGCCCAATGTCAAACCTGCGTTCTGGTCCCACAATAGACAAACTAAGATGCTACAGGTGCCATGAACCAGGCCATTTTCTAGAGACTATAAAAAGGCACCTGCAGGGTATGTCTAAGTCAGACTGTTGCAGCTCAAAATGCTGAAAGAGCAATGGTGCCTGTTACACCTGCACAAATGTCCTCAAGTTCAAGAGAAAGTGGAGCTGGGAAGGCATTGATGGTTCAGGAGCAACAAGGATTTAACTGGTCAGATGCTATGGTACATGTGGAAGCACTCAAAATCTCTGACACAACACCTACAAATCATTGCTTGATGGCTCAAACTGAAGAGTCAACATCGCTTTCTGACACGCTAAATCGTCTTTTATGTTCTGATAATTGTAGAAATAAACGTGCACAGATGGGGGCACATAACTTTAATTTAATTAACGATTACAATAGTGCAATGTCTAAGTGCATCAGCCTTCGAGAGAGCAACAAGTTGCTCACTGAAAAGGTTGAAGCATAAAAGAAGGACACAACTTAGCTTCACAAGGATCTTAATCAACAACAATGTTGGGTCCATGATTATAAAAATAAGCTAAATGTAAAAATAATGGAACTTGATTCTATGAGAGCTGAGCTAGAGCTTCTGATTGGCAAGTGAAACAAAATTAATTAAATATAAAAAAGTTTGATACATCCAGTGACACTATTAGAAATCTATGTAATGTGCAATTGGCATATAAGGAAAACATAGGGAAGGGTTTGGGTTATAAACATATTCCTTCTCCATATAATCATAATTATGCTAGAATACCCACCACTGAGCAAGATCTAGAAAACGCGAAAAATATGATTTATGGTAAACCAAGTGACTATGTTTCATGGGAACCTTTCAAACCAAAACATGTCAGATCAACTGATTTAAAAAACCCATGAATTTTGTTAAACCCATGCATTCTACTCAAAAAATTTCAAATGAATCAGTTGACGAATCAGAATAAAAAAAAGGAGTCAATTGAAACGTCAACAGGGGGAATTAGGAAAATTTGTCAGATTGTGATTCTCTGAATGATACTGACAGTTCAAGTTCATGTGTGGAATTAGTTATAGTTGAGGAGCAAACTGAAGTGGATGATGAACGACATTCGAATGCTACTATTGATTCGAAAGAATCTTTAATTACTGAACATTATCTTTACGTTTTAAACTTTGTTAACTCTATGCTTGCTGAGACTGATGGTTTTTCTGATAATGTTGCTAAAACCAAAACTTTAGATTCTTTGGTTTCAAATTCTACTCGTGATGAAAATGTTTTGCCAGAGGAGACCGGTACTTCTTCTGATGAATCTGAAGCATCAGTTTCAAATGACTCAGACAACTGTTCCAGTATGTCTGATTCGTCAACTGATGACTCAGAATCCTCTAAAAAGGATACAATTGAAAATATTGTTTTATCTGAAGGTAAGAATGATAATGAAATAGTTGACAAGGAGGGATTGTCTGATATCAGCACTAAGCCTGAGAATCAGACTGAAGATTCTCGTATGTCAGATGATGCGCAAAGTCTGTTTGAGGATTCCACTGTTGTTGTTGAATCTGAACCCACTGTTTTAGAAACAAGTGTAGACTCAAATGTTTTAAATGCTAACTGCTCGTCACCTGACAAATAAGAATCTTTAGTCCCTAAAAATTCAGATTCTGAAGAAGATGTTTCTAAAGAAGATATCTCACAAAAATCTACTCCTCTAAAGAAATGGAAATCACAAAAACATAAGAAACGCAACAAAAGGGTAACACAAGCTGAAAAATGTACAAGTGAAATTAACAAAAAACAAAAGGAAAAACCAATTCAAAAGCAAGCTGACACGCAGTCAAAGGGCAAAGTTATTGAAACCCACTCTTGTGCTGATAATTGTGAGCATGTTTCATCCAAGTCTAAACATGCATATAAGCAATCAGCACCAATCGAACACAAGAGATCTAATCAGCTCCCTAGAATAACACAAGCTGAACTAAATGTCTTCTTCTCAAAAAGACAAACTTGTTTTAATTGTGGAATTCTAGGGCACATAGCTATAAACCGCATTCATCATCCTTACGTGCCCTACTACTCAAGGAATGAACATCATCAGACGGCTCAGCTATATCGATCCACTAGAATCGATTTACAAGAGCCGAGCCTTTGATTTACAACCACACAAAGTTTTCAAAGTCAGTCAAGTAAAGCTTTCAAAACTTCTAAAATGAAACATGTGTCTAACAAAGCTGACTCTAAAATCTAGAAACCCAAAGTTCTTGCAAGATCTCAGTCTCGCCCTTCACAATCATCAAAATCATCTTCATCTTCACAAGCCCCTAATACTCCTAACACTCATATGATCTTTCGTGAGGTTTCTTATACTAATAGTAATGGTCAACCCAGATCTACAATGGCCTGGGTGTCAGTTTCTAATTGATCCCGTTGTATGTTTAGGAATGGCTATGGAGGGCTAGCGTCAAGCTTTGGTATGTTGATAGTAGTTGTTCCAGGCACATGACAGGAGATATTTCCCAGTTGAATGACATAAAAATCTTCGACGGTGGATTTGTCAACTTTGCGGGAGGTGAAACAGGTAGAATTACGATGAAGGGTACAGTTCGTAATGAAGCTTTCTGCTTTTCAGACGTGAATTATGTTCCAGAACTGAAACATAGTCTTTTGAGCGTGTCTCAGATGTGTGATAAAGGCTTATCAGTTCATTTCACCAGAAAGGTTGTGCAGTGTTGAAACCGGGGATTGTGACACCTGATGATTGGCTCCTTATTGAAGGTGAGCGAAGGGGTAATGCTTACACCATTGACATGAATAAAGCCCCTACTTATCAAGTTACATGTCTCTTCTCAGAAATCGTTGAACATGACGCTATGTTGTGGCATCGTCGCCTGGGTCATCTCAACATGAAGAATCTTAATAGACTTGCAAAAGGCGGTTTAGTCAGAAATCTACCAATCAGGGATTTCATGCAAATTGAAAAATGTGAATCATGTGCTCAAGGAAAACAATATCATAAGCCTCATAAGACTAAACTCATGCACTCGACTTCCAAAGTTCTAGAACTGCTTCACATGGATCTCTTCGGTCCTGTCAATGTGCTGAGCATTGGAGGAAAGGCTTACTGCATGGTTGTAACTGATGAGACTTCTCACGTTTCACTTGGGTATTTTCTTGGAACACAAGAGTGAAACAGCAGGGTTGATGAAGCAGTTTATCACTCTCATGGAAAATCAAGCAAATGAGAGAGTGAAAATTATTCGATGCGACAATAGAATGGAGTTCAAGAATGCCGAGCTAAATGATTTTTGTTCCTCAAAGGGAATTGACCGTCAGTACAGTGCAGTTCGAACTCCTCAACAAAATGGAGTTGCTGAAAGGCGTAATAGAACTCTCATTGAAGCTGCTCGAACGATGCGGATAGATTGTGGCCTTCCATTGATCTTTTAGGCAGAGGCAGTAAACACCGCATGCTATGTTCAAAATCATGCTTTGATCAACAAACGACATATGAAAACGCCTTATGAAATAGTTGAAGGACAAAAGCCCTCTGTCAAACATTTCAGAACCATTTGAAGCAAGAGGAGATCCATGTTATTTCATTGGTTACATATCGTGTTTACAACAAGATCAAAAAGCAGATTGTGGAGACGTACAAAGTGGATTGGCTAGAAGAAAATCCGAAAGACGCACGCGTTAGACCTGATTGGTTATATGATTATGCCTCTTTGTTTAAGTCTTTTAATATTTTGCTTGATATGGTTACAGATGTAGGTGTCTTAAATCCAGTGATACCTATTCTAGTCGTAGAGGAAGATGAAGTAGTGCTATTACAAAACTCATTCAAGAAACTCATTGTGGATCCACCGGATTTCACGAAGCAACTGATGCATCGCCTCATAATTCACAGATTCAAGAGCCAGTTTCTGAATCTAACACTCAATCAAGTTTCCCTGTTGATGCAGTTCAAAACATTGAAGATGCCTCACAACAGACAAATTTGGGAATCTCAAATCCCAATATCCAAGGATCTGCAATGTTTCCGGAGCCGATTCCGTCTGATTGCACTGTTGATCTGCCGATGAACACCAATGCGACTACATCAAATGAGGGGGAGCAAACTGGGGTAGCATCAGAAAGTTTTTCTAACTTGCAACCAAATTGGCAAGCACCTGTTATGGCGATACTGCAACGGATTCAGAGAAATCACCCAATCGAGAATATTATTGGTCCTGTGGATGCTAGTGTTCAAACCCACAACAAACCAGGGGATATTAATACATGCTTATATTCTTATTTCATTTCTCATATTGAACCTAAAAGCATTGTTGTTGCCTTGCAGGAACCTGGATGGGTCGATGCAATGCATGAAGAGCTTAATCAGTTTGAGAAACTGGGTGTATGGAAGTTGGTGAAGCTGCCTTAGGGAAAACATGCTCTTGGAATGTGCTGGGTGTATCGAAATAAAAAATATGACACTAGTGTGATTGTAAGAAATAATACACGATTAGTGGTACAAGGTTTCAGGCATATTGAAGGTTTCTATTATGATGAGGTGTACGCACCGGTGGCAAGACTCGAAGCCATGCGTATTTTCTTGGCATATGCATCCTACATGGGATTCACTTTTTATTAGATGGATGTTAAGACGACATTTCTATACGGGGAGGTTAAGGAAGAAATATATGTCGCATAGCCACCTGGGTTTGTCGATTCAGAGAAGCAAGGATATGCCTACAAGCTGGATAAGGCTTTGTATAGGTTACACCAAGTGCCTCGTGCATGGTACACGAACTTGACAGAGCATCTGCTTGCTCATTGATACAACCAGGGAACGACTGATCAAACACTGGTCATTAAACGAGTTAACAAGGATCTCATTCTTGTTCAAATCTATGTGGACGACATCATATTTGGTTGGACTAAGGAACGATTATTTAAAAAGTTTGAAAAAATGATGAATAAAAAGTTTGAGATGTGTTCGTTAGGAGAGATGAAGATGTTTTTGGGATTGCAAGTTCGTCAAAACTCACAAGGGATCTTAATTCATCATGGGAAGTATGTTCATGACGTTCTTGAAAAATTCAAGCTTACATATTCGAATCCTATGGAAACACCCATAGCAGAACGACCATTGTTGAATGAGGATGTTGATATTAGCCTAGTTAATCAGACACTGTACCGGTCTATGATCGGTTCATTGATGTACTTGACTGCAAGTCGGCCAGACATTATGTTTGTTGTCTTTCAATGTGCTCATTATCAGGCTAACCCTTTCAATGTGCTCATTATCAGGCTAACCCTAAACTTTCTCATCTCACAACTGTTAAACGAATTTTTAGATATCTCAAAGGAGCTCCAAATCTTGAACTCTGGTATCCTAGAATTTCGGACTTTGATCTATTTACTTTTTCTAGAAGTGACTTTGGAGGTACAGACAGGGACATGAAGTTGACATCAGCTGGTTGCCAGTTCCTGGGAGATAGACTCATCTCTTGGTAATGCAAGAAGCAACAAATAGTGTCCCTATAAACTGCAGAAGTAGAATATGTAGCAGCTTCAGCTTACTGTTCCTGGGTTCTTTGGATGCAACACTAGCTTCAGGATTACAGTTTGACTTATCTTAACACTAGTATATATTGTGATAATGATGCCGCTATCCAAATTGTTAAAACTCTATTTTCACTCCAAAACCAAGCACATTGATACCAAGGTTCATTTTTCTTAGTGCATATGTATGTTGACTTCGTCTTGTATCGAGTCATGTAATAGAATAGATAGACCAGGACACATTGTACGAAAGAAACGGGAAACATACCTGAACCAGCCACCCCTCACGAAGTGGCTGATCCAGTTTATGCGCCCTGGCAGGTTCATGCGACCTGTGCATCTCGTGGGGTCTGGCATCTTGTGAGGTCTGGCATTCCTATAAATAGGTGAGTCCATGTCTTCATTTGTAACATTCTGATTCCAGAGATGAAGTGCTGCCGAAGTGTCGAACGATCTATAAACACTATCAAATCAATAAAATCGATAGTTAAAGTGATTCTAAGTGTGAATCTAACTGATATAACATCAATACGTCAGATTCTGCCTTTCGTATTGATCAAGAACTCTTTTGATCGAATTCCCGATCCTACAAGTGGTATCAGAGCTCAGGAGGAAGAGTTCTTACCATTTCAGCTTGATTTCTTCAAAAACAACTTCTTTCTACTCATTTTCTACACTTTTTCATCAAATTTACCGAGATTTCACGGTTAAAATGACCTGATTTCGTGTTATAACTTGTAAAACATCATTTTGAACAATCTGTGAACAAATCAGAACCTAATTCAACCTAAAACTTGATAAAAATTGACAAAAGTCGTGTGAAAAATCATTTCAGATCGTTTGAAAATCATTCAGATCGTTCGAAGTTCTTCAGGTCGCACGAGCTGAACAGCCAAGTCGCACGACCTGACCAAGTCGTTTGAAAACTGAACCAGATCGTGTGAATATAGTTTGCATGTAAAGTGATTAAAGTGTCGGCCATTCAGAATCTACATGTGATGTTCTAGTGATTAAGGTTGCATATGATTCACAGTGTGATTTGAGGTCCAATCAGAAGTGGATGAATATCAAATTTGTCGGCCATTAAATAATTTTGCATGTGAATTGAGATTAGGCAGCTCATGTGATCATCTATACAATCAGTTTGCATGTGATTTTATTAATTAGATTCATTACTCGATAAAAGTTAGGTCCTATAAAAAATTGTTTGGTTCAGTACATCACGTGAACCTTTAAGAAAAGTGTCAGATCATTTAAAAGTTGCATTAGGTTTGATCAGTCAAATCTGTCGGGTCGCACGAGTTGAAATTAGATCCAGATCGTTTGGAAGTGGTTCAGATCGTTTGGGTTTTGTTGTTTCAGACCGTTTGAAGTTTGACCAGATCGTTTGAACTCCAGACCGCACGAAATTCAAATCGTTTGAAGTATCAAACACTCAGATTGTTTGAACTTGTCAGACTGTTTGTGAATTACCAGAACGTTTGAAAACTCAGCTCGTTTAAACAATCAGTTTTTGTGAACTTTCGATACCAAAACATGGAAAACGTATTTTACAATGCGTTTGCTACTGCTCCGGTCGCTCCAGTTACAGTTGCTGAAATTGTTGGTATCGAGAATGAAACGGGAACTTTCCAAAAGCCTCCAATGCTTATGTACATTGAGGACTTTAAAGGGTGGCAAGACTGTTTTGAAAACTGGGTACAAGCGAACAAGTTTGATGCATGGGTTTCTTTAGAGAAAGATTATACTTTACCGAAAGATGAACTTGGAAATGAAAAACAATTAAGTCAATTTTTACCGGATGAAAAATTAAGATACACTAGTGAAAAAAATGATGATTAGCATTCTTCAACAAGCAGTAAAAGAAGATATTTTTGTTTTGCTTCAACATGAGGAAACTGCTAGATCAATCTGGAGAGCGTTGATTAAAAAGTTTAAGGGTAGTGCCGATATGATAAAAAATAAACGAGCATTACTAAAGAAATCGTTTGATATGTTTATAGCTTTTGAAGGTGAGACGACTAGGAAAATTATTGAGAGATATTGTCATCTAGTCATGGAGATGAAAAGATTGGACATCAAGAAAGAAGATGAAGAATGGGTTGATAAGCTAGCCGATGCGCTACCACAGAATGAATGGGGAACATATCTGTTAATTTTAAAGCATAACTGACAATTTGAAGATATGAATTTGAGTATATTTATCCAGAAGTTGGAAGAACATGAGCTATCAATTCGAAAAACTGCTACAATGAGAAGTCTGGGTGCTCAACAAGATGTTAGTCTGTACTACAGAGAAAACAAGATTGAGACTACTCCTAGTCCGAAGATTCAAACTGCGTTCAGTGCTGAAAATTCTTCAGGAATAAATGCAAGCAATACAAATCAGAGCAATGGATATTCTTCGTCTTATTCAAGTTTTGAACCAAATTTCTCAACACCGAGTTCTCAACAACAAAGTTCAACAAATTTTACCAGTCAAGTATTGCAATGCAATGTTACATTACATATTCAAAATGGTCAAAATTCTTCTCCAGATATTGTGAAGCAACACATGGCATCCCTTGTTACTGTGTTAGAGTCGTATGAAAGCTTAGTTGCTGGACGAATCGGAAATCCGTTGCTTACTAAAGAGGATTATGATCAGATTAATTCTGAAGAACTTGAGTTGATGGACATCAAGTGGTGTTTAGCTAGCGTTTTGAGAAGAGCATAAAAGTTCAAACAAATCACCGGAAGAGATGATCTTCGTGAAGCTGGAACATCTCCGCTAGGTTTTGACAAATCGAAGGTTACTTGTTTTCGTTGCTGAGAAAAAGGACATTTTAAACGAGAGTGTACAAACAGAGAAGCAACCAGAAGACAAGATCCTTTCGGAAACAACGATTATCATAGAAAAGCAATTTATCATCAGGTTGCTTAACAACCATATCAACAACAATCTTCACACTCACGTGCTATTCCGATTGAAGAATCAAAGGGTAAAGCTTGTTTTGGTCTGGTAGACCAAGAAGATGAAAGGATTCCAAAAGATTTCAATTGGGATGATTATGATCCTTCTAGACCTTCAGTTTCTAAAGCATTAGTTGCTCGAATTTTTGAAGATTCAACCTCGGAAGGAGAATCAATCAAATCTAAGAATAGTCCTAGAAGACAACCGATTTTTAAATCCTCAGGAAGTGATGAAGACACTGATGATGAGGAAGAGTATATTAATAAAGCTAGAAAACAATGGGATCCTTATAGTTTTGATTTGTTTTTTGCAGATAAAATAGAGATATTGAAAGAGAAAATGGCAGCTAGACTGAAAAGAGAAATGGAAGCAAGAAGGGTTGCTGAAGAAAAGACTGAAGCTAATAAGGCAAAAGTTGAAGAAAAACCGACAGAGAAGGTCGAGGTTGAAGAGAATAAAGTGAAGATAGAAGTTGAGAAAGAACCGTTTGTGATTGAAAAGGTGGTGGAGAAAATAGTTGAAAAAATTGTTGAAGTTGAAAAGATCGTAGAGGTTGAAAAACCTTGTGCTAAGTGTTTAGAACCTTACAAAGTATGCTGAATTGGAAAAGCTCAAAGAGAACTTATTGCATAATGTGAGAAGCATAAAGGAATCATATGATCTCCTAAACTTGTACTAAGGAGCTAGTGATGAGGATATCCAGATGAAGAATCTTCTGAAAGCAACAGTTCTTCAAAAGCAAACTGCAATTAACAAATATATCGAGATTATTGCTGGGCTGAAACAAGAATTGGCAGCGATGACGATTGAAACAGAAAGAGTGAATACTTTACTTCGAAGTTATCAAAGTTCAGAGTATGTTAATGATCGCATCTATCCTACCGTTGCAGCTCATAAGTATGCAGAAGATGAAGAAATTTATTGTAAGGAAACTGGTTTGAATTATAACAGAGTACCAAATCCAATGTGGGATGGCTATACCCCCCGACACTTTGAAAAGGTGGCTGAAGCACTCAATCTGAATCTAAAATCCGAGTCTATCGATGGATTACCAGATGATATTGATGTCACCTTCACAGCGTCTGATACTGATCATGAGACCGAGTTAATTAAGAAAGTGGTTGATCAGGTGTTGGATAAAGATGAAGAGTCAAAGTCAGAGTCAAAATCTGAAAATTCGAGTTCATCAGACAAAAGCTCGAGTTCACCGGTCAAAAGGGTTTACAATAAATATTTTATGATGTCACAAAATAATTTGAATGACGAAACATTCAAAGTAGCATATACTTTGAATGATTCCGACAAATTATATTTTGATGAAGAATTTCCAATAAGAGGTGTTAAAACTGAAATGATTAACAAGGTTTTCAAATTAACAGAAATTAATATTTCTGAAATAAAAGATGTAAATGTTACTAAAAAACCTAAAAAATACACTTCAAGAGTTCAACAAAGATTGAACAATAAAAGGGTTACAGTTCTGGTTCGAGTTATCGAAAGAAACCAAACCATAACAGTAATTACAAAAAGAAAGGATTAGGTTTTATTCCACCAGAAAATCAAAAAAATTATAAAGAAGTTAAACCAAAAACTAACAAGTTCAGAAGAGGAGAAGGAGAAACCTTTCTGGAAATAGTCAAACAAGGAGTTTCTCGCCGAAAAGCAAAAGAATATGTTGAAAGAATTTGAACCAAGAGTTGAAAGAAGAACCTGTTTCAAATGTCGAGAGGTTGGACATATTGCTTGGAATTGCTCAAAGCCCACCAACACAAAACAGGGAGTTTCTTCTAACTCTAAATTGAAAGAAAAATGCGTTGATAAAAAGGAACAACCAACAGAGAAATTTCAGGAGTTCAAAAATTTGACTTTCGAAGTTGGTGAAAGTTCGAAACAGTTTTACAAAAGAAGAGCCAATTTAAACAAACATAAATGGGTTGTTAAGAAATCAGAGGATGTTTCTGGCAATGAATCTGATTCGTCAAAGTCGGAGGAACCACATGTTGTGCTAAATGATGAGAATTCCGTTCCAATAATGGATGATGAAAAATTTCCACCATTGTCAAACGGAAACTTGAAATAAAAAATTGGTAAGATTGAGATTTCAGATCAATTCTTCTCTGATAAGAAAGAATTTGTTGCTGAAAAAGCATTTAATGGTAAAGTGCTACATATTTTTGGTAAGATGGCAGATGGGAAGGTGAAGGGAGTGAAAGAATTTTAAGAATCGAAAGTTGTTAAACCAAATGAGGATGGTTCACCCATGATTAATCAGGCATGGGTGAGATTCTTTAAAAAGTAAAATCTTGACTTGCCGGAGCTCCCAAGTTGATAATCGTGGAGCATGAATCGGCATCATTCTTGAAAAATGTTTTTGTGAAAAAACCTACAAGTGATAGTTTTTACAAGTAGTTGAAAGAACAAAGTGATGAATGAATCCCCATGATGTGTGAAATCAACAAAACTAATTTTCCGGAAAAACCATTTTGATTAAAACAAACTTAAGTGTTTTGAAATCATAATGGGAAAATAGTTTGTTTTTAGGGAGAGTTCTGATTGTTTAAGCTAAGAGAATGGAGAATTGAAGCAATTCACATCAGTTTGTCATTTTATTTGTACAGTTTATTGCTTTTACTTTCAAATTTTCCCGGAAAATCAAAAATTGAAACATATTTTTGATTTTAGGGGGAGTAAAAATTTAGAAATTTTGAAAATTTGAAAAATCCAAAAACATGATAAAATCTAAAAACCAAAAACATCGAAAAATCAAAATGAGTTTTGTTGTGAAAAAGAGGAAATAATAGTACATTAGTAGACAATCACAATACGCTAAAGAATTGAAAAGTTAAAATGTGATAAACGGTCTCACTGATGATATGCTAGTAGGTTTTTACACACTTAGTAGATTGTTTTCGAGATATAAACCTAAATATCAAATACTTACTTATCTCGTGGGGAACATCTCTCGGATATATAGGTAACCCCTGAAATCTTGTTTGAAGGGCTTTCTATTTCTGACATACTTGGTTTTTGTGCGTGATGATATCTGGGGTATTATACCGGGACTTCTGATTTTTCGGGAGCAATAGCCAAGTCCTCATATAATACTCTGCACTGCTTTAATCATAAAGCCCACCCTCTGCATAAAAATTGATAAAATATCGAAAGATACGAATCAATTGCAGTTGAAGAAAAGATTCTCTAATGGGAACACACCTAAAAGTCGAGCCATCATCTCTTTGTCTGAACGAAAGTTCTAACCTGAGCTCTCATAGTCTCGCATTATCCTTTTACAGATATCATTAGTGTACACTCACCTGTAAGACTGAATATAGGAGTCGGGATACGGGAGTATATTCTGAGGTGGGACACGCGAATAAGTTAAGTGCATTAAAACACTAATCTCGTATCTCGAAACAATTGAACTTTGTGTGAAAATTTAAGTGGGTCAGTATACTGACAATCTAAGTGAATCGTTTAGATCTTAAACTGTTTAAAGCTCAACGGTGCTAGTGATTTGTCATAAACTGATATGATCCACTTACACAAACTCACAAAAAAGATGTATGTATATAGTTTATTTCCCAAAATCCAAAAAGATTTTCAGTGTGTTTTAGCATAAAATTTTGAAAAATCAAAAAGATTTTATTTCATCTTATTTTCGACAACTGATGTTGAAAAGCTGATTTTCAAAATTCCGAGTGCTAAACATGATGAACGACAGTGGGTTGGGAGAGTGTGTTTGAAATGAAAAATGAAATTAGAGTATGAGATAATTTGAGAAATGTTTTAAGGTAATCTTACAAGTGATATTTTGAGGCTGATTTTTCTGTTAGTTAATCAAGGTCATTAATTTGAACTTGATATAACTATTGTTGATGTTGAATGATTTCTACAAGTGGTTTCTAAATTTGTTAGATTTTAACAATTGTGAAATTTACTTTTGGGTAGAGAATTGTGCAGGTTACCAGGTTCCTGTTCCTGTTGCTACGGAGAGCCAGGAGACGTTCCTGAACCTATGAAAGCTGTAGAGCCAGATTCAGATCTTGTAATAGCGCTCGAGATAGAAGCTGCTAATGCTGATGAGTTTAAGGAATCAAGAGATCTGAACAAGAGAATTTGAAGAGTGAGGTTGAGATTCTGAAAGAGTAAGAGAAAGATTGAAGGATGCTTACAGAGAAAGATACTTTGGAAAGAGCAAGAAGACCGATCAAGACTGAATACTCAACACACTGAAGACTCGTCAACATCCAAGGGGGAGTTTGTTAGTGCATATGTCTGTTGACTTCGTCTTGTATCGAGTCATGTAATAGAAGAGATAGACCAGGACACGTTGTACGAAAGAAACGGGAAACAGACCTGAACCAGCCACCCCTCACGAAGTGGCTGATCCAGTTCATGCAACCTGGCAGGTTCATGCGACCTGGCCAGTTTGTGCGACCTGGGCATCTCGTGGGGTCTGGCATCTCGTGAGGTCTTGTATTCCTATAAATAGGTGAGTCCATGTCTTCATTTGTAACATTCTGATTCTGGAGACGAAGTGCTGCCGAAGTGTCGAACGATCTGTAAACACTATCAAATCAATACAATCGACAGTTAAAGTGATTCTAAGTGTGAATCTAGCTGATATAACATCAATACGTCTGATTCCGCCTTTCGTATTGATCAAGAACTCTTCTGATCGACAAATTTGATCGAATTCCCGATCCTACAATTTTATTAGAGATTGCTATGACAGAGAGCTTGTTAAACTTGAACATATCCATACTGATGCAAATACAGCGGATCTTTTTACAAAACCTGTCAGCAACTCTAGATTCAAAGTGCATTTGGATCTTTTGAAAATGATGCGTTTCACCGACTTAGCTTTTGTTTTTTGTTTAAAAAAAAAGAAAAAAGAGGGGTTTTCTAATGTTGCGTTAAATTTGGGCATAAAGTATTATACTTTTGCATAAATTTAGGGGGAGAAATATTTGCAGGGAAATGAAATAAATGTTCATGCTAAAAGGCTTGATTAACACATGTAAGGTGTCATGGCTAAAAAGACTAGGATCTACTGCGATGTTTTGATAGGCCTAATGCTCAAAGTGATAAAAGATACCAAGTGATATAAACATAACGAACTATGTACCATGTGGGTAACATACCATCGGTGTATTATTTTATGGTCTTAAATCTTGCATTGATAGATAGCCAACGTCTGAGGTTTCAGATCTTTATGCTGATGAGTCATTCGGGGATATCTTGGCTGTCCTTCTGTTGCATCTGGATTATATGCAGACCTGGGCATAGTCAGGATATCTTAAAACTGCCAAAGAGGCCAAAAACCTTAAAGGAATATAAATTCAATTTGAGGGAATTCCATTGAGCTAAAAAACAATATTTTGTACCAAAGGTATTTGCCTAACCCTCGTTGGACACAAATATTGCTCACTTTGCTATATGAAAGTACTGACCTGTTCATCAATAGTCTGACGTTGTAAATCAAATGGATGAACTCAGTATACTTACCTACTATGATGAATTGTTGTGCATACCTTGATTGTGGTGGTATGTCATGGTATTGGACACACGGGTATTGTAGTATAATCTTACCTTAAGCATATCACGAAATTGAAAATTGAAAATTGAAAGTTGAGCGTTGGGTTTAAGTGGACAAATATATTGGCAATCGTTCGAACCAGTATGATTAAGTTTGCACTGATAAGTGTTCCTTGGTTGGCCCGAGAACGATTTGATCCCGTTGCAAGTATTTGTTTGATATGATTTGGGTGTGTTTTGTGTGCTTTCACATGAATGCTCAGTTGGTAAGATCGCAAATTTACAAAAGATGGTTTTTCTGTTAAGCTAAAATTAAATTGGACTGGACCATAAGAAGCCCAAACAGTTTATGAAGCAGGCCCCAACATTTTTTGAAAAAGTCCCAAAACAGTTCTCGAATAAAATCGACTTTACTGTTTTGAACTGGGCTGATCCAAAAAGGAGTCCCAGTTCGTTTTCGAAAGGCCCAAGTAGTTTTCAAAAGATGTTATTGTTTCGAATTGGGCTTATTCATAAAAGGCCCAAATTGCCCAAAACTGTTTTTGAGAAACACTATTCCAAATTACGCTTTGTATGTTGTTGGACTAGGCCCATTAGACCAAGGCCCATTTCGAAACAATATTTAAGACTTGTTTAGTGTTTCGAACAAAAATCATTCAACAGTAATCACACTAAATCTTTTCGAATTCTCTCTTGATATCCAAAGGATTTCTTCGAATCTTCAAATTGTTCATATTCGAATCTTCATCATATTCAAGGTATTTTGCAAGTTTTGGATGAATTTTGGATAAATCATCAAGTTTTGGATGAATTTCGGATAAATCATCACATTTCAGATAAATGTTCAAAGCATTTTGGATAAACTGCCTTTAAGACATGATTTTTTCGAAATCTGACATGAATATTTCGAAAACCTGACATCAGCTATTCAAAAAGTCTTAGAAGTTTTTGAAAACCTGAAAAGGGTCATTAATTCAAACCTTTTGATTTTGGAAACAGTGTTTTGGACTTTTGAACCATTCGAATTTAACAATTGAACCCTTTAACTTTTCGAAAAGATTTGAACTGCTGAACCTTGACTTTTCAAATTGAACCTAGGCATGTTAAACCTGTTACCTGGTCTGGTTGACTCTGTTGACTGGTTGACTTATTGACCTGTTGACTTATGTTGACTAGTCAACTGTGTGACATTTATCTAACTTGGTTAGTTTTGTGCAGATAATGGCTGATCAGAGAAAGTTAGATATTGAGGCCTCACATAATCAAGCAGGATATCTTTAGAATCCTCCGGCAAAGCATTACAAAGAGTTTAACTCGTTAACCGTCGGTCAAACTCGTGTCGCATTACTCACGCTTTGAAAGCCAATCCAATGATATGTCGCGATATAATTAAAGATTTCTGGCTGTCTGCCAAGGTTAACAGGAGTGGAGCAGATGGAGCGGGTTCCATAGATGCCAAATTTCAAGGAAAGGAGATTGTTATTTCTGAAGCAGTGATTCGTGAGGTTTTGAAGTTTGGTGATCAATCTAATCATCCGACATCGTTTGAAAAGGACAAAGTGATGAAAGTTTTGCGAAAAATGAGTTACGTAGGTGTTTATCTGACAGTGTTGAAGAAGTTGTTCCCGTCGTATTGGAGATTGCTCGTACATGTGTTCTTACTATGCATATCAGAGAAGAAGGGTGGATTGGATCAGTTAAATCAGATACAAACCTATGCTATGGTTGCTCTTGTGAACAACTGGGATTATAACTTCTCCGCCTTCGTATTTGACAACGTGAAGAAGATGCTGGAGAACCCAAAGAAGAAGATATTTATGCTTTATCAACGATTTATTCGGATGATTCTTGATGAGAAATATCTAGAGCTGGTTAAAAGCACGAATTTGTTGAACTTGAAGCTGATAGGTCCAACTTGTTTTGATACGATGAAACGAAATAAAGAAACTGCGAAGAAGCATCAATTTCTGGGGAAGTATCCATTAGAGAAGTTTGGAAAGTTTGGACCAGTTGTAGGTCAAGTGCCAGCTCTGACACCACTGAACGCTACAGTAGCTGAAGAACATGACGTACAGTTTATGGGAGTTGGAGTTAAACCGGAGACTGGGACTGATAATTTAGTCACTGATGATGAGGAGACTGAGAGTGAGACAGAACTGATAGAGTGTGTGAAGGCTGAAGTACCTGTTAAAGAACTTCCTGTGATGAATTCTAAAAATCTTGCTGCTTTAATTGAATCATTAAAGGAAAGCCTTGGGAATCCTCCTCCTGTGGCTGACCATACTCTAGAAGGGTAAGTTGAAAATGAAAATACTGATTTAGTATCTCGCAAGAGACAGAGAGTTGACCCTGAACCAAGTATTACAGATCATGTGAGCCCTATTGCTGAAACTGAGCCTAAAGTTGGACCTACAATAGCCCAAGAAGATGTTATACAAGATTTCTTTGAATCTGTGTTTCCAGAGATTGCTACCTGAACTGAACCTGAAAGTTTAAGTGGTTTACATTTTGATGTTAGTGGGAGTTCCAGTAGTGGCGTGCCTAACATTGAAGAACATCGATTATGAACTGCTGAGAAGATGAAGTTTATCAAAGATTCTGATAGTGATGAAGATACGGATGTGGATGTGGTGAAGTTGCAGAAAAGGGTAGTCATACTTGAACAAGATTCTATCCTGAAAGATGCCCAGATCACGTCGTTGCAAGATCTGGTGTCTAACAAAGATCAAACTATTAATCAGCTGTAAAGTGATGTAAACATGTTAATGTCCATGGTGTTTGATTTAAAAGCAAAATTGGAAAAGAAGTTCGGATGTGAGTTTGCTTATGAGGATGATGATCCGATGAATATTGAAAGAAGAGAGAGAACAACTGAAGAGAGTGTTGCAGATGATGTTGAGCGTGAAGCAGCTTTGAATAGGTGTCTTGAAACGACTCAACAAAAGAAGAGGAAGTTACCATCAAAGAAACAAAGTAATAAGCAGATGATGGTGATGAAGAATCAAGATATGAATCCTCTGGATGAAAAATTCCAGCCTAAGGATCCAACTAAAACATCTGATCGATAAATGATGGAGTTAGGAAAACACCTGATAAAGTTGGAAACAAGTCGGCAATTACAAGCTGGAGATATGATCATGACAAGCAGATGTGGTTGGTAATCAGAGAAAGTGGGCATCAAGATCATTACTCCAAGGAATCTCTGTTTGAATCTTGGACGAATATTGACTTGAAGAATTTATTGAGAGCTCCTTAATTTGAATCTGACCTAAACCAGCGTGGAAGAGGTTGGGCATTTTTCACAAAGCTTGAAAGAGAAGTAAAGAATGATTTTCCGAACATGAAATATGCTCAGTTCTATGTGAAAAAGAATCGTGGTGTCCGTGATTGTCACACAGGAAGAAATGTTAAAACAGTTAACAAGCCTCCAACCGAAAGGAGAAGATCATCCTAGCTGCCCCTAAATTTCCAAAGGGAGTTTTAAAGAACTTCAAATTCTAGGCATACGATCTGAAGATGGGTGAGGCCGTGATTGTTACTGAAGAAGCTTCATATCGTTTGGCTGACACGTTGGATTTAATAAGTTTTCATGAAGAAGATTTAAATATTTTGAGCAAGATCAGATACGCACAAATGAAAAGTATGAGATATGTGCGAAGTCATGGACGAGTGCAGTGGCGAATGTGATTGACTCGAAGTTGTACGTGGATGCAGTTCATCAACCAAGAGCAGATACAGCTGGTGGATAGTCTAACTGAAGAACGATAATGTTATAAACCTAGGGGAGATTGTTGGGCCCTTGAAGGTTTATACATTATTAATTATTTAGTAGAGTGGGCTAGATGTTAGTTTAATGTTTTGGGCTTGTAGGAGTGGGCTTAGGTGGCGCAGTGGGCTTAGGGTTTAAGGGGAGTTATGGGCTTACTCTACTATAAATACATGTTTTGTAATCAGGTTTAGGTTGTTGACTCTATAGTATTTTTGTTGCAAACTTGTATTGGAGAATTCTAATTGTATGCAAGTTGAAGTTGGTTTTGATCATCTTGTTCATCTTTATTCTCTATATCTTGTTATTAAATCATGTTTGATTGTGTGATCCCGCCACCAATCAAACTAGTTGTGATATCGTTGTATTGATATGATTTTAGGGACTTACAGTTGGGACTTATAATAAGAGTGATACCGGTACCAAAAATTGCCAAAAGTGTGTACCGGTACCGAAAATGTTCGGTACGGAACTGGTATTTTCGGCACCGCACCGAAAGTACCGATACCGAAAACTCCAAAAAGTGGGTACTGAATTGGTACCGAAAATAATTCGGTACGGGAAATTTGGTTCGGTATCGTTACCAAGTACCAAATGCTCATCCCAAATAACCTGTTGCGTTGTCACTATATATTAATAGACAAAATGATTATTAGTATTTAAGTTAACTAAATGAAGAATTCTACTGGTCATTAGTTTTGATATTAAACCAGCAATTTACTAAATCTTCAAACACATAAGATATTACAAGGAATTAACTTTCCAAGACCCAAGATGTTGATTTGCACAACTACGCCAAATCTAATGTCACACCCTGAATTTTACGGAAGCGTATGATGTGTGACTTGCTTAATATCATTGCATTCAATTATAACAAACAACTATATGATTAAACCATGATGTTCATCCATTAATACGTTTCAAAATAATACAAACCAATTTGTTTAGTACCAAACATCAACATCAAGTTTATCTTACAAACTATTTGAATGAAACAAGTTCCATGAAGGACTTTTAACAAAAGACATATGAAAACTAAGGCTTTGACTCGTATGTCTTATCTAAGATAAGACATCCAAGTCAAACCCTTCAAAAGTTCAGATGACATCATTTCTTGTGAACACTTCTTGTAAACTTTTAGACTTCGCCAGATCCATCAATTTCCTGAAATACATATAGTTTGAAAACATCAACAAAAGTTGAGCGAGTTCATGTATTTTTTGTATGTGTGCACGAATAACCTTGTAAACAATTGTAAGTATGTCTTTGTAAACTGGTATGAAAGCGTCTATGAACAGATCAATTAATGATTTGCAAGGTCATTAATATGTGTGCAATGGTGCAGGAAGGCTCAATCCTAGCGGATTTTGTACCGGTCCACTCGGCTGGAACGACATAGCCACCACATTCGGCCACTCCGACCCATGGGTGGGGCTCGCAACACCTAGATATATCTACCACTCATGCCCCTCGCTCCTCATACCAGGATTAATGGTCTTAAGTGTGCGCCTACCCATTCACATGATCTAACAGTTCATTCCTTAGCTAACCATACCATTTGTAAACGTTTGAAATATTTTTAACATGTATCTCACCCCCGAAGTTATAAAACTGAAAACAGTTAAAAGAAAAGGGGGGACATGAACTCACTGAATCGCGTTCTTCTTTCTAGTAACTCAAGCTTCTTTCCTCAGGTCGTGCGACTACCTACACACGTGCTATGTTTTATTAGACGGCTAGGTCGTGTAACGCCTCTTAGTCTTAGTTGTTATGACTATTTTGGAATTCATGGTATACTTTGAGTTATATTATGTAATTCCAAAGTATATAATTATTAGTTAAAATAATAATATTTTAACTTAAATTATATTTATCAATTATTTCGAATATTGTTAAAATAATGTATTTTTGACTTATTTGTAATTCTTTTGTGAATATTTCCCAAGTATGGGTATGATTATACTTGTGTATTTTGCCAAGTATTTGTGGTGTATTCCGGGGTATAGTTGTACGCATGTGAATACGTATTTTCTTGTATTTATTAAGTATTTTATACTTAATCTTGTATTTAATTTTCTGGAATATTATTTTTAATCAACTAAAAATCAGCAACTTATATTCCCAAAATATATATATTTAAGAGAATTTTTATAGAAAAATATCTAAAAATCTTTCTTGGCAAAATAATTATACTTTCATAACAACCTCAAAAATAATCTATATTTTTAAGATTAACTTTAGAAAATATATATTTTCATTTTTCACCCAAAATAATATACTTTTAACTTGTTTAAGAAAATATACATATTTTCTCCATTCAAAATAATATATCTTCAAATTGTTTAAGAAAACATATAGTTTTCTTCACTCAAAATAATACATTTTCTATTTGACAAAATATAATATATTTTGTAATATAATATATTTTGTAATACTTGTAGAAATCATATTTTTCGTTTCTTTGGTTTCCAAAATACCGTTTGTCATACTTGTCGAGTTACGAATTTATTTCTGGAATTTATATATATTTATAGTCCTTGTCCAGTTTGTCCAATATTCGGGTATAATTCATATATTTATTTTCTTGGAATTTTTGGTAATATTTTGTATTACAATTTTGGTATTTTGGTGTGTTATATTATTTTCAAGTTCCTAAAATAATATGACTAATACACATAATATACAAGTAGCATACAATTTGTGACATCTAAATATATATATATATATTCCTAAATATATACTTAGTCATTTTTATTTATCAAAAATCAACCTCCAATATTTGTAATTTTTGTAATAAAAGTTATGGCAATTTTTTATATGAAACCCATGATTAAGATTTACTTGTAAACACTTGTTTAAAATTATTTTTCTAAGTGGTTAAATTCTAAAAAAAATTGCCATAGTTTCCCCTTAAAAATGAAGGTTTCCATGCTCAAAGGCATATCATTTTCTTTTTAAAATCATCATCAATGATCAACAATTCAAACAAGACTTACCATATGCTTCAAATATTCAATTTACACTATGACATGAACTTGAAAGTTTGTAAAAATTTGTAGTAACTTAACATGTTGTTTAGTAAGTTTAGTTACTCCTAAAAACATGGTTTATATTTTATAGAACTCATTCTTGTAATTTTTAGTTCTTTACAACTTACATGTTGATTTTCTGAAAATAATTATTCTTGCATTCTTCTTGTTACCAACACTTTTCTAGCCTTGTTTAAACACTTAAAACATGATTAACTTCTTTAAAAAGCATGATCATGTTAATCTTGTAATAAACTTTATTCACTTGAAAATATTATCTTTGAAATCATTCATTTTCAAGACATATTACATGTAAACATAATCATCATACACTAAAACAATTTCATTTTCAAGTTCATGTTGAACATAAAGGATGATCATTATGATTTTCTCAAGATTCATCCTCATACTTGCTAGATCATGTGTTTAATCATCATCTAGCAAGCTTCTTATGATGATTAACATCATAAACACAAGAAATCAACAATCAAGTATACTACATACACTTAAAACAACTTGTTCTTCATGTTATTAAGCTTTATGTTTATGTTCATGCTTATGTTTCTTTGAGATTCATATGATTAACATGTTACATAATCTTTTAACCACTAAAATGAGAAGTAAAATCAAGTTGTGAGGAGCTTACTACTAGCTCTAATGGCTAGGGAAGAAACAAGATGAAAATGATGATGTTGAAGGTGGATGAAAGCTCTTAGTGAAGGTCCTTCAATCTCCAATGCTTCCAAGCTTCTTAACTTTGCTTCTTGCACCTCTAGATCACCTTAGATTGCTTGATAGTGGAACGAAAATGGATGTATGTGTGGGTGGGTTTGGGGCCGAGAGCAAGAGGGGAAATGGGAGGTGAGTTTATGAGTTGAAAGTTGAAAGTTGAAAATGAAAATTGTGAAGGTCTTATGGTTATAAAACAAGTTCTTCCAACATGTGTAGACCCTTTGGTTAATGTGTTTCAAGATCAAATAACAAATCAAATAAACAATTAAAAGAAATCACAAGTGGTCCCCACTTGTGACCGTCAACATTGGGGGGGGGGGGTCTTGGTTGTAATGTAATGGTAAGTTAGAGATTAGGGTTAGATTTCAAGTGTTTCGGTTAGTGTTATATGTGGTTAGTGTTTACAGGATGTGTTATGATGTTCGGTGACCATAACTAGCTTCGTAACACTAGAACAGTGCTTCTAGTGAAAATTTGGTGTTTCGGGTAGTGTCCGGTTGTTCGGTTGGTTACCGGTTCGTTAAGGTGCTAAATTACGCAGTTTAGTGTGCTTTATGTTCCCTTTTATGACAGTTTTGATTCCCGACACTTAGGAAAGTATTCTGGACCAATTAACCATAATTCTGCATTATATTTTGTAGTTAAAGTGCTTATTTTTGCTGAAATATGTAGAATTCTGCAGTTTTTGTGAGTTTTAGGCACTTTCCGGCACTTAAACTATCACTAGGAAGGCAGTTTTTCGGCACTTAAACTATTATTAGGAAGGCAGTTTTATGATCCCTACTTTCCTACATACTATACTAGGGTAACTCTTGGTTTCGGGCTCATTCTGTGTCTTGACATCATGTCTGTCTGAGTACTAAACTCCCGTCACTACATCTAGTTTGTCTGATAATTGTGCTAACTTTGTTCTGTGCATTAAGTGAACCATATTGTGTTGCATGCAATAATGATAAGAAATCATGCAACATGTCATGCACTTGTTTGTATATGACAGCAATCAGAAAATCATTCATGTCATTAATCCAAATCAGGCACAGTCATTAAAATACAAATTATTGTTTGTCAATGTACGGATACATGGAAAATTGACAGTTGTCACATTCTCCTGCCGTTAAAAGAATTCCGTCCCGAAATTCAAGCTGTCTCATCGGTTGCAGGGGAGTTGTGAAACAAGTGTGGGTATTTTGCCTTCATTTGGTCTTCACGTTCCCAAGTAAACTCTGGGCCGTTACGCGAGTTCCAACGAACCTTGACGAGCTTCATATGACTTCTCCGAGTCTTGTGGACTTTCCATTCCGTAACCTCAACAGGTTCTTCGGTAAATTAGAGATTGTCGTTGACGTGGATCTCGTCTGCGGGAATAACAACTGTCTCTTGAGTCAGACTCTTCTTGAGATTTGACACGTGAAACGTGTCATGGACACTGCTGAGTTCTTCTGGAAGTTTCAGCTTGTAGGCAACAGTTCCAATCCTTTCCAGGATCTCGAAGGCTCCAATGTACCGTGGGTTTAACTTCTCACGCTTACCAAATCGTACTACGCCTTTCCAAGGCGAGACTTTCAATAACACCATATCACCAACCTCGAATTCCAATGGTTTCCTTCGTTTGTCAGCATAGCTCTTTTGCCTATCACGGGCTGACTTAATCCGGTCGCGTATATGCGCAATCTTGTCTGTAGTCTCCTGAACTAGCTCAGGACCAATAACCTGCGTATCTTCGGTCTCTGCCCAACACAGCGGGGATCGACATTTATGTCCATAGAGGGCTTCAAAAGGGGCGGCCTGTATGCTGGTATGATAACTATTATTGTAAGAAAACTTCACCAAGGGCAGGTGAGTATCCCAACTTCCACCAAAGTCCATCACACAAGCACGCAGCATATCCTCCAAAGTCTGAATCATCCATTTACTTTGGTCGTCCGTTTGCGGGTGAAAGGCTGTGCTGAGATTCAACTGTGATCCAAATGCTCGCTGAAACGATTGCCAGATTCTTGACACAAAGTGAGCATCCCGGTCGGATATGACAGAAACATGCACTCCATGTCGTGCCACAATTTCCCTGAGGTAAATCTCTGCTAGCTTCCTTGTGCTGTCTTTTTCGCTGATCGGTAAAAAGTGCGCAGACTTCGTGAGTCATCAATAATCACCCAAATCATATCGTGTCCCCTTTGGGTTCTTGGAAGCTTCGTAATGAAATCCATTGAGATTTGTTCCCACTTCCAGACGGGAAACTCTGGTTGTTGCAGTAGCCCTAATGGTTTCTAGTATTCTGCCTTAACTTTAGCATAAGTCAGATAGTTTCCCACATAAGTAGCAACGTCAGCTTTCATCTTGGGCCACCAATAAAAATCCTTTAAGTCTTGGTACATCTTGTCGGATCCAGGATGGATCGAGTACCTTGACTTGTGGGCTTCATCCAGAATAAGCGTTCGTAGATCACCGAAGAATGGTACCCAAATACGTTTCATGAAGTACATCGTCCCATCTTCCCTGGGCAACAATTTCACTTCCATACCATGCAGTGATTCAACCCGTAAGTTTTCTGGTTTAAGTGACCCTTGCTGTGCTTCGCGAATTTGAGTGGTAAGATCAGGTTGAATAGTCATCTCTAAGGCTCGCACCCTTAGAGGCTTTGCACGTTCCTTGCGGCTCAAGGCATCTGTAACAACATTCTCCATGCCTGGGTGATACTTGATTTCGTAATCGTAATCATTTAGCAGCCCAACCCATCTTCGTTGTCTCATATTCAAATCCTTTTGGTCAAAGATGTGCTGCAGACTCTTATGGCCTGTAAAAATCGTGCAGCAAGTCCCATATAAGTAATGACGCCAAATCTTCAACGCAAAAATTACAGCTCCAAGTTCTAGGTCGTGTGTTGTATAATTCTTCTCATGAACCTTCAACTGTCGTGACACGTACGCGATGACTTTCTCTCGTTGCATCAACATGCAACCGAGACCTTGGCGAGAAGCATCGCAATATACTACAAATCCATCGGTACCTTCTGGCAAAGACAGAATCGATGCGTCACAAAGTTTTTCCTTTAATGTCTGAAAAGATGTCTCTTGTTTCTCGCCCCAATCAAACTTCTTATCCTTCTGGGTTAGGGATGTTAATGGTTGAGCAATGCTTGAAAAGTTCTCGATGAACCGTCTGTAATAGCCTGCTAACCACAGAAATTGTCGTATCTCAGTTGGCGTCTTTGGGGCTTCCCAATTCTTAATTGCTTCGATCTTGGTAGGGTCGACATGTATTCCATTTTCATTCACCACATGACCCAAAAATTGTACTTCCCAAATCCAAAATTCACACTTCAACAACTTGGCATACAATTGTTCTTTCTTCAGAAGCTCCAAGATAGCTCGCAGATGTTGCTCACGCTCTAAATTGGTCTTCGAGTAAATAAGAATGTCGTCAATAAACACGATCACAAACTTGTCCAGATAAGACTTACACACCCGATTCATGAGGTCCATGAACATAGCCGGTGCGTTTGTCAAGCCAAACGGCATAACAAGGAACTCGTAGTGCCCCTAGCGAGTCCTAAAGGCCGTCTTAGGGATACTTTCTTCATGTATTCGCAGCTGATGGTACCCTGACCTCAAGTCAATCTTCGAGTAGTAGCTAGAGCCTTGTAATTGATCGAACAAGTCATCAATCCTCAGCAAAGGATACCGATTCTTGATAGTTAACTTGTTCAACTCCCGATAGTCGATACACATACGAAAGCTACAATCCTTCTTCTTAACGAACAACACTGGAGCTCCCCAAGGCGAGAAGCTCGGCCTTATAAATCCCTTGTCCAGCAACTCCTGGAGTTGCATGGATAACTCCTGCATTTCTGATGGCGCAAGTCGATATGGTGCCTTGGCTACAGGCACGGCGCCTAGAACCAAGTTAATGTGGAATTCGACTTGTCTCTGCGGAGGTAATCCTGGAAAGTCTTCGGGGAAGACCTCAGGATAATCCCTCACCACTGGGATGTTTTTAAGCTTCGGCTCTTTGACTTTCTTATCCACTACATGAGCTAGGAAGGCAACGCATCCATTCCGTAGACACTTCTGCGCATTCATACAATTGATGATTCGTAAAGGTGTATCGTGCTTCTCTCCATGAATCACGATTGTCTCCTCATTCGCCAACGGAATGCGAATGGTCTTCTCATGGAAAACTATCTCCGCACGGTTGTTCGACAACCAATCCATTCCAACAGCGACGTCGAAACTTCCCAAATCAGGTAGAAGATCAATAGAGAATTCACACTCTCCAAGCTCCAAAGAACAATCCTTAATCACCTCATTCACCTCTACTAAATTTCCATTAGCCAGTTCTATCGAATATGGAATGTCTAGCTTACTTGCAACTAAACCAAGTGCATTCTTAAAGTCTAGGGATACGAAGCTAAAATCGGCACCAGTATCAAACAGCACAGATGCATATCGTTGGTTAAGAGGGAACGTACCAGTAACCACATTTGGATCCTGGCGTGCATCCCTGGCTCCAATGGTGAACACCCTTCCACGAGATTGATTGTTTTTAGGGCAGTCCTTCTTAAAGTGCCCCATGTCACCGCAGCCAAAACAACCTTGGCCACGTCCATTTCCATTACCACCCTGATTGTTGTTGTTGTTGTTTCCTCCACGATTCCCATTCCCCGCTTGATTCCCGTTTCCACCACGGTTCTGATTTCCATACTGATTTACATTCCCGCCATGATTACCATTACCATTACCACCTTGTCCTCCATTCCCACGTCCTGCTCCATACCAACACGTCTCCTTTGAGTGCCCAATTTTCCCACAAGTGTCACATTTTCCATATCTACACCGACCAGTATGATGAAACTGGCAGACGTCACACTTTGGTAGGGTACCCATATATCCATTTCCCTTGGGTTCAGTGTTTGCAGCGCCAGCCCGAGCCTCAGCTGGCAAGTTGGTATCCCTACGCTTGTTGGCGTTGTTGTTCACTCGGGTGCTCTTCTTAAAATTCGTGAATTTCCTATTGTTATTCCCTGAGGACTCCACATGAGTCTCCTTCTTTTTCATCTCAGAGATGGAAAACTTTCTGAAGAAACACTGGTTTAATCGATCGAAATCAATTGAACCAGGGGATTTGAATCTGCATAAAAGGGTTAGGTCTTCTCGTTTGATTCGGGGGTAGTGATCTCCTTCTTCGAACAACAACTACAAAACAAACAGCCGTTAGACTCATCACGGGGAGAATGGGGGTTCTCTCCGTGACCACCCTCCGGCGTGAGAATAAGTACATGGTTTGATGAAGACGAAGAAGAAGAAGTAATATTAAGTGAAGTGAGAGTAACTTGATAAATTGTACCTGAATTATTCTTTATTTATAGCCAAAGTTTAGGTGGGAAAGTCTGTTGATGGAGAACTTAACGGAAAGTGCTTTTCCGTAAGCGGTTATTTCCCCCGTCGTTAATCACTAACGGGTGTGTGTGCACACGGATCATGACCATGATCAACGACTGGGGTGATGCCACGTGGAAAGTGGGCAAGTGTGGATCTCCCTTCAATTTGGTGCCATAATCGTGACTTTAAAAAGTGCATAAGATGATGCCACGTGGCCATTCGGTTATAACCGAATGGTGATGCATGATAAAGCCTTCTAGAAGGCTTACAGCTGTAATCCCATGTGACTTTGCTTCATGCTAATTCTGTTGTAATAGAAAGGTTACTTTTATCTAAGTCTGGATGATATTTATGCGGAGGTTTTGTTAGGACCTTATCCTAACTGTTGCATGAGAGCTTGCGCAAGAATATGTTATATCTTTCTTGGCGCGCAGATGTTGGAGATTGCTTTCTTTTAGACTCTCTTTTTCTTGGAACCAGTGCACTGCCGCGCAAGGTTCTTTGAAAGAGGTTAATTATTGGTGAAGTTGTGGTATGGTCCTGAACACCTATACAGGGTTTTTGGGAACTTACCCCTTCAAGTCCCCCCAGTCTAGTGTTGCTCTTATGCAAATAAGTGGAGCACTGGACTATAAGAGGTGGGTGATTTTTTTTTTTGGAGCTTTTTGGCGTGTAACACGAAAATCTTCTTGGAGAAGATATTTCTCGATTTGAACTGTTCATTATGTTTTTTAATCATGAACTGATTGAAGTGACGTGGCCCTTGCGTGCCATAGAGCAGGAGATAAACAGATGTTTTGACTTATCGCCTTCCTACTGAACTGTAGTTTCAGGGAATGCGTGTAGCCGCTTGTCAGAGATCATTTAATAGAATCGATGATGACTGTGATGCCGCCGTTTCATAAATTGTTGATGTGACATTAATCATCATAATTTCTGACATTTCTCTTAACGATGCTGACGTCGGCTAGCTTTAGTTATATATTCATATAGAGGTTATTAAAACTTTACTAGATTTGGCAAAATGAGAATCAGGCGAAAATTCCGTTCCCGGAAGGTTTCTGGAATTCTGAAAAACATCGATGCTGCAGAAGCTCTGCTCCTCCTTGCAGGTTTGTCGCCAGACAAGGTTGTCGGAAATAATGTTCCTTTCTTGTATTCAGGAGAAAATTATGCTTCCCTTCGTACTAGAGGTGATAATGGCGAAGGGGTTGCTCGATTATCGGCAAATGTCCTGATGCAGTCTTTTTCGTCTGATCGGAGGGAACGGTGATCGGTGGTGTACAAACGGCGTCAAGGTGGACGACCTTCTGTGATTCCGGCTGGTGTCCATATGACTGCTTCTACTATGGGTGATGGGAGGGGTGAAAACCCCTGGATTATTAATCCTCATCCTCTCGCTTGGTATGGTGAAGCACTTCATACTCCTTTGGAGGTGTTGGACATGTTTCTTGGTGTTTAGTTTGTTTACTTTGAAACTACTGTTTTGATACACTGCTGTGTTTTGTATATTTTGTTTATGTGCTTTGTTGCACAAGTAACTTTTTGATGCACTGCTGTGCATATGGATTTTTTGTTATTGCGCGTGGCGCGCAAGTGATTAAATATAGGGTGTGTTTGAATTACAATGTCTTGCATGTGTATAATTACTTTGTCTAGGTAAAGCGAATAAAGATGGTAGGAAGCTCATGTGTGAACATTATTCTGGATAGGATTCGTATCCGTGGAGTGTTCATAAGGCTTGTTATACGTTACCATGGTGTTTTCGCACTTACCAAAAGGAATTACATGCATTTTGTAATAAACAACAGAAAGTAATAGGAACTTTGTATTTGATTAGATAAGGCGCGAGGGCCAGTTAATACAAAGTAAATAATTAAAATAATTATTTTACCTTGCGCAAGTATGGACTGTTTGTGTGAGATGAGTAGGCCTGCTACATATAGCATCTGCGTAACTGTTGCGTATTCCAAGTGCGTGGGACCGTCGTTCCATCGAGTCGCTTGAGAGTGTATGCGCCTTTGCCTAAGACTTCATTAATGATATATGGGCCTTCCCTTTTTGGCGCGAGTTTACCTGGTTTCTCGGCGTTGGAGGCTTCATTGTCTCGAAGTACAAAATCACCGGGAACAAAGGTGCATACTCGCACTCGAGCATTATAATATTTTTCCAACTTTGATTTGTACCTGGCTTCTGCAATGGCTGCGTTCTCGCGTCCTTCTTCAAGGAGGTCCAGGTCAATACTGCGCTCACGTTCATTATCTGGTTGTTCCATTGTTAACATCCGTGGTGATGGAAGCCCAATTTCTGCTGGGATTACCGCTTCTGAGCCATAAACCAGACTGAATGGAGTTTCTCCTGTACTAGTTTTGGGCATTGTGCGGTGTGCCCATAAAATGCTTGGGAGCTCGTCCACCCACCCCCTACGCGCAGTCACCAGCCTTTCCTTGATGCCATCCACTATTTGCTTGTTCACGCTCTCAACTTGCCCATTCGCTTGCGGGTGCACCACAGAGGCAAAGCTGTGTTCAATGTTCATTTCTTTGAACCATTTTTGCAGGTCTTTCGACGCGAAGTTTGTTCCGTTATCAGAGATAATGCGTAGTGGTAACCCAAATCGGCAGATAATGTGCTCCCAGATGAATTTACGAATCACCATTGTTGTAGTTGATGCGAGAGCCTTTGCTTCTACCCATTTGGTAAAGTAGTCTACTGCTACTACTATGAACTTGACTGCGTCGAGCACATCGGGGAAAGGACCAACGAGGTCGATGCCCCATTGTTGTAAAGGCTAGGCTGATGTGACCGGGACTAGAGGGTTCTTTGGGCGGAGCATTTTTGGGGCATGGCGCTGACATGCTGCACATTTGCGTAATAGTTCCATTGCATCTACATGCATACCTGGCCAATAATAGCCTGCATTCATGATCTTTGCAACCACCATGCGTGGGCCTGCATGGATCCCACATAACCCTTCATGAATTTCGCGGACTAAATATTGCACATCGGTCTTAACTACGCATCGTAAAGGTGGACCCATGAATGATTTACGGTATAAGATACCATCCGCCATTTCGTAGTTCAACACTTTATGCTGAATTTTTCTAGCTTTCGCCTTTCCTTCTGGAAGGATCCTATGTTCCAAGTACGTGATGATTGGGGACATCCAAGATGGACTCCCGACCTCTATGATGTTCACTTGTCTTAAGGGAACATATGGGTTAGATAATACCTCGATGCTGACTTCCTTCACGAGGTGTCTGAAGCTTGTAGCAGCCAGTTTACTTAGTGCGTCCGCGTATTTGTTTTCACTTCTGTTGATGTGGACTATTTTGAAGGTTTGAAACTCGTTGATAAGGATTCTTGCTTGTTCCAAGTATAGAGCCATGGCTTCACCTTTAGCGTCGTAATGACCGTTGACTTGTTCTGCTACTAATTTGGAGTCGCCATGCGCTTCGAGGTTCTTTTCTCCCATCTTGAGTGCCAGATGAAGGCCCGCAAGAAATGCTTCGTACTCCGCCTCATTGTTGGTACTTTTGAAATCCAGGCGGATTGTGTATGTGAGCTCATGATTGTCCGGACTAACCAGGCGAAGACCTGCGCCTGCACCATCATCGTTTGAGGCGCCATCTGTATGTAATGTCCAAACCCTATCATCCGGTAGGATTTTGGATTGCCTCGCATTCTTGGATTTTGTCGATGGGAACTTCGGTGACAAAGTCTGCTAAGACTTGTCCCTTAATAGTTGGTCAAGGTTTGTTCAAGATGTTGTATCCCCCTAACTCGATAGCCCATTTGGCCAACCGCCCCTCAACGTCTGGCTTAGACAGAATCTGCCCTAGATGATAATTCGTAAGGACGGTGATAACGTGGCCAGAAAAATATCGTTGCAGCCTTCGTGAAGCGTGAACCAGTGCAAGGACGAGTTTTTCTATCATAGAATAGCGTGTCTCTAGACCAGTTAACATTTTACTGATGTAGTATATCAGAGTTTGCATGCCATCCCTTTCTACCATTAGTACCGCGCCGACTGCTACTTCTGCCGCGGATAGATATAGGATTAATGGCTCATCTTTTCGTGGTGCTGTTAAGGTTGGTAACTGGATCAGACATTCTTTCATTTGTTGGAAAGCGTTCTCCACTTCTGGAGTCCATTGGAAATGACTCTTTTTGGCACAGTTGCGTAACATGCTGATGAATAGATAACATTTTGCGACATGATTTGCCAAAAATCTGTTGAGTGCTGCTAATCGACCAGTGAGACGTTGCATCTCTTTAACTGTTGCTGGTGATGGCATTAGTTGGATGGCTTCTACCTTCTCTGGGTTGACCTTAAAGCCATTTCTGGTTACTATGAACCCTAGGAATTTGCCCTCCTCCATTCCGAAGGAACATTTTATTGGATTCAGTTTTAGATTAACGCTGCGCAAGGAGTCAAAAGTGCGCTGAATGTTTGCATGCATAGACTCTTCTTCTTGGCTCATGATGACGAGGTCATCCATGTAAACTTCCACTCTCACGCCAATATCCTCTCCAAAGACTTTATCCATCAATCGTTGGTAAGTAGCCCCCGCCTTGCGGAGACCAAAAGGCATTTTCGTATAGCAAAAAATACAATTGTCTGTGCGGAAGGCCGTTTTATCTTTGTCTTCTTCCTTCATTTGCACTTTATGCTAACCTTTGTAGCAATCTAAGAAACACTTCCAGCGGAAGGATGCTAAAGAATCGACTTTCTCGTCTATTTCCAGGAGGGCGTAACTGTCTTTTGGGCAGGCCTTGTTGAGATCTTTGAAATCGACGCACATGCGCCACCCGCCGTTGTGCTTCTGCACCATTACTGGGTTGGCTACCCAGGTTTGATACTGTACTTCATGCAGGATCTCGACTTGAAGTAACTTGGTTACTTTTTCGTTCATTGCGTCTACTTTTTCTGCGCTGAGGCTACGCCTTCCTTGCGCAACTGGTTCCGCAGAAGGGGGATATTTAAGCAGTGTTGTGCTATGTCTCTTAGTACTCCAGTCATGTCCGCCGGGGACCGAGTGAAGATATCCATGTTGTTGGATAGGAGTTCTTTTAACTTTGTACGGATTTCCGGGGAGATGGCGTGCCCTAACAAGATGGTTTGTTCAGGATATTCCTCGTTGAGGACCCATTTTTCTGGTTCGTTTGACGGTGAAGGTTTGGCAACTTTTGCTGGTGGCTCATCGTCCACATACATAACTTCTTTGCTGGAATACAAAATTTCTACCCCGATTTCTGTCGGAAAACCACAAGCGGCGTGTGGTATGGAGGTAATCATGCTGAACTCTCTATGAGATCGTCTCCCTAACAATACATCGTGACGTGATGTTGCTGGCATAACCATGAAATTGACTGTGACAGTACGCGAGTGTTCACCGTCTGAGAGGGTTACAGGAAAAGCGATTTGACCCAGCGGAAAAACAGCTTTGTTGCAGAAACCAGTGAGAGGAAAATCGACTGTTTTTAAGCGTGCCTTATACTCTGGGTCCGGTCGCTTAAAACATTGCTCGTAAATTATATCCATGGAACTTCCTGGATCTATAAACATATAATCAGTACGGTAATGTCCGAAGATACCAGTGATGATTACCGGGCGTTCTTCTTGAGGACCTCCTGGAACGACAGGGAGGACTACTTGTTGCTCTCGACAGTTTTGATTGTGGTTCCGTTTGTGTGGCCTTCGTGAAGGTCCTCCTTGTACCATACTTATCTGTCACACCTTGGTTTCCTGATGGTCGTCGTCTTTTGAATTTTGGATAAATTTAAGTGGTTCTGGATACCCTTGGCTACTAAGTTGGATGTCCCTCTGATGTGTTAATTGTGGGTCCAACATTATGGTGTCACATGTTCTTCTGAATACATATTCTTCTTGATTATTAGATCTGTTGAGTAATGACTCAGATCTGGAGTTTGGTGAAAAAGTTTGATTCATGGTGTTCTAGAATCTGGTGAACCAGTACTCTGGAGTTCTCCCTGCGGTCAGATCTGGGTGATTACGGGTTTTAGATTTTATTGCTGAGGTAACAGGGCCTGTTACCTGGTGGCAATTGTTGTTGCTGACTTGTTTGCCCATGATTCCGTCGATCTGAGTGACTTGGGCTGGATTTCCCTTGTTTCCAGATCGAGGACTTGATGGACGTTTTGATGGGATCTCTGCCATTAGAAAACAGAGTTTGAAGAAAAATCAAAACGAGAAGATATGAATAAAAACTGAGAATCGGTGGGCGCCAATGAAGAAACACTGGTTTAATCGATCGGAATCAATTAAACCAGGGGGTTTCAATCTGCATAAAAGGGTTAGGTCTTCTCATTTGATTCGGGGGTAGTGATCTCCTTCTTCGAACAACAACTGCAAAACAAACAGCCGTTAGACTCGTCACGGGGAAAATGGGGGTTCTCTCCGTGACCACCCTCCGGCGTGATAATAAGTACAAGGTTTGATGAAGAAGAAGAAGTAATATTAAGTGAAGTGAGAGTAACTTGAGAAATTGTACCTGAATTATCCTTTATTTATAGCCAAAGTTTGGGCAGGAAAGTCTGTTGATGAAGAACTTAACGGAAAGTGCTTTTCCGTAAGCGGTTATTTCCCCCGCCCACTAACGGGTGTATGTGCACACGGATCGTGGTCATGATCAACGACTGGGGTGATGCCACGTGGAAAGTGGGCAAGTGTGGATCTCCTTTCAATTTGGTGCCATCATCGTGACTTTAAAAATTGCATAAGATGATACCACGTGACCATTCGGTTATAACCGAATGGTGATGCATGATAAAGCCTTCTAGAAGGCTTACAGCTGTAATCCCATGTGACTTTGCTTCATGCTAATTCTGTTGTAACAGATAGGTTACTTTTATCCAAGTCTGGATGATATTTATGCGGAGGTTTTGTTAGGACCTTATCCTAACTGTTGCATGAAAGCTTGCGCAAGAATATGTTATATCTTTCTTGGCGCGCGGATGTTGACATTGATTTCTTTAGACTCTCTTTTTCTTGGAACCAGTGCGCTGCTTCTTTGAAAGAGGTTAATTATTGGTGAAGTTGTGGTATAGTCCTGAACACCTGTACAGGGTTTTTGGGACCTTACCCCTTCATTTTCCCAAATGAACTGCCTCCTCAGTAAGCGCCACGCTTAGATCAATAGCCTCAGCAATAGTCAGAGGCTTGGAGGCTGTAACCATACTCAATATCTGAGGTGCCAACCCCCAGATAAAATGCTCAATTCTTTTAAATTCTAGCTCCCCCGGGTAAGGAACAACCCTTGACAAATCATGGAATCGCTGAATATACTTGGCTCCTTTCGGACCATCCATCTTTAAGTTCCAGAACTCTGTCTCCAGTTTTTGAATCTCAGCTCATGAGCAGTACTTTTGCGCATTAACTCCTTAAGTTCATTCCATGTTAACGCGTATGCAGCAGCTTCACCCAGTGTTTGGACTTGGAGGTTCCACCATGAAAGCGCTCCATCCAGAAATAACCCAGAAATATACGTAACCCTTTGTTCAGGAGCACACTTGCTCATCCTCAGCACAGATTCAGTTTTCTCCACCCAGTGAACGAACGCGACAGCACCTCCAGTACCATCGAAGTTAAGAGGTTTGCAATCCAAAAATTGCTTGTAAGTACAGCCTGTAACACAAGCAACACAATTTACGGTAACCATTGGCAAAGCACAGTTGGAAATATCCAAACGAATTGTAATGTGTCTTAGCTGACCTAACATTACCGGTTGGGGGGTTATTTCCAGAGGTACCACCGCTGTGCTCCGAGCGGATGGCCTCGCGCTGAGCAATAGCTTGTGAGATGCGCTCTTGCAGTTCTGCTTCAGTTCTTGGCAGCGTGTTGTCGTTATTGGTGTTTCATTAAGGTGGCATCTTTCTTCTAGTAAGAAGGTCGGGTAGGTTAGGCATTATTTATTAAATAATTGTCTAAGAGGTGTACATAAATATATATATAAATAATTAGCACAGCAAACAACCACGCAATATCATAATCATCACATTACAGATAGATCAACGTTGTATTAAATGAGAACACGACTATTGAGCTTTTGATTAATATCCAACCACGAGATACATTGTTTTTAAATTGTAGCATATCAAAAGAGACACGAGGTCACACTACCCCTGTCAAATAAGTCTGTCATATACAAAAGTAACAATCAAAAGTGGTCTTCATGTCTTCACAATCTCGGGCTCAATTGTGGCTTTCTCATCAAAAGTTGGGTACCTGCGTAAAACCAAAAACCTGAGATACTGATGGCGGCGGAGGAGGAGGGAAAAAGAGCAAACTGTGAACGTGGGCGAGCTCCTCCTCTAGCTCATGAACATGACGAACCAGGTAGCTGATCTGCTGCTCAGCTGTAAGGAAGCGGGCATCACAGCCCAGAATAGATGTAGGAACAGCAGGTGGGGGAACAAAAGAACTCAATGATGAGGGTGGGGGAACAGAAGTAGGATGAAATGGAAATGGTGATCCTCTGGCACCCTCACCAAACTCTAACTCGAGGACTCTACGGCTTAGTATCTCGAACTGAAGCTGCAGGGACAAAAGCAAATCATCACGAGCGTAGCCGACGTGATGCGAGGGATGATAAGGGTCAAAAATGGGCATCGAGTAGGGTGGGAACCATCTAAATGGCTCATCAAGTGAAGATGGTGTAAAAGGAGTAGTCTGTGGGATAGGTTGGAAGTCTGCTGATGCGAATGGGTCAAAGCTCGGGGGCTATCCCGAGGTGCCCTCCCCTGGACGGGGAGCTAGAATCTCCTGTAGAAATACGATAGGAAGATCGGTACGATGCTCATTAGACACAAAAGGAGGTGGGGGAACAACACCGACAGGTGGAGGCTGTGGAACAGGTGGAACAACGGGTGGAAGATCAAGTGGTGCTGGAACAGGCTCATGAATGGGTGGTGCAACAAAGGGTAAACTAAATGGAACTGGAATCAGATCAGGAACAAGATCTGGGACATGAGGGGGTGTGAGGGCTCAAACAGGAGATGATGGAGCAGCAGACATCGCATCATCATTATCTAGATCGATGGCGTAAAGCTGGAGTCCTGCAGCTCGCAGGGCCGATGAAGTTACAGACTCAAAGGAGTCTACAACGGAATGCAAGCTGGAATCTGAAGAGATGTCAATAACAGGTATAACAGGAGGAGGTACGTCTAATGCCATGTCATCGTCTACCTCCCCATCACCCTGCTCCCCTACAGGGTGATCGCCCAAAAACATATCAACATCATCATCAAAGAGGTCGTCAAAAGGCCAATCCTCTGGAGGAATGACCACAAGAGGAACAGCATCGAGAATGGGGGCAACAATATGCTCACCATCGGGGTGACCGATGATGAGATGGTCGTGAATAGGAGCAGGGAATGCAAAAACGTCATCAATAGGAATGCCATCAGCAAATGGTGCATCTTCTCCAAAATCAGGTAAAGCAAAGGGCTGGAAATCGTCGGATATCACCTCCGGGTCGCTCTCAGTATCTGACGTGAAGACCTCAGGCCCCGGTGCTATCTCACCGTCTGATACTACTGCCATGGGGTCTTGATCCTCTGACAAACCACTCTCCGATGAGGACATGTGTACCCGTAACATATTAATCATGGCATATACACATATGTTAATTGTTATCACTCGGTATATGAGGTACAAGATAGGCATCACATAATCATGTATTCATGTTATCCCTACGTAAGTCTTTTCTAACTTAACTAGTCTACCCCATGCAAACTAAACCACCGACTATGTCCTTGCTCGTGTTTTCTTGTCTTTCCATTGCAAATTGTTTGTTCCATGGATCTTGTTTAATATCATTGCATTCAATTATAACAAACAACTATATGATTAAACCATGATGTTCATCCATTAATACGTTTCAAAATAATACAAACCAATTTGTTTAGTACCAACCATCAACTTCAAGTTTATCTTACAAACCATTTGAATGAAACAAGTTCTATGAAGGACTTTTAACAAGAGACATATAAAAACTAAGGCTTTGACTCGTATGTCTTATCTAAGAAAAGACATCCAAGTCAAACCCTTCAAAAGTTCGGATGACATCATTTCTTGTGAATACTTCTTGTAAACTTTCAGACTTCGCCAGATCCATCAATTTCCTGAAATACATGTAGTTTGAAAACATCAACAAAAGTTGAGCGAGTTCATGTGTTTTTGTATGTGTGCATGAATAGCCTTGTAAAAAATTGTAAGTATGTCTTTGTAAACCGGTATGAAAGCGTCTATGAACAGATCAATTAATGATTTGAAAGGTCATTAATATGTGTGCAATGGTGCAGGAAGGCTCAAACCTAGCGGATTTTGTACCGGTCCACCCGGCTGGAACAACATAGTCACCACATTCGGCCACTCCGGCCCATGGGTGGGGCTCGCAACACCCAGATAGATCTACCACTCATGCCCCTCGGTCCTTATACCAAGATTAATGGTCTTAAGTGTGCGCCTACCCATTCACATGATCTAACAGTTCATTCCTTAGCTAACCATATCATTTGTAAACGTTTGAAATATTTGTAACATGTATCTCACCCCCGAAGTTATAAAACTGAAAACAGTTAAAAGAAAAGGGGGACATGAACTCACTGAATCGCGTTCTTCTTTCTAGTAACTCAAGCTTCTTTCCTCAGGTCGTGCGACTACCTACACACGTGCTATGTTTTATTAGACGGCTAGGTCGTGTAACGCCTCTTAGTCTTAGTTGTTATGACTATTTTGGAATTCATGGTATACTTTGAGTTATATTATATAATTCCAAAGTATATAATTATTAGTTAAAATAATAATATTTTAACTTAAATTATATTTATCAATTATTTGGAATATTGTTAAAATAATGTATTTTTGACTTAAATCATTTGTAATTCTTTTGTGAATATTTCCCAAGTATGGGTATGATTATACTTGTGTATTTTTATACTTGTGTATTTTGCCAAGTATTTGTGGTGTATTCTGAGGTATAATTGTACGTATGTGAATACGTATTTTCTTGTATTTATTAAGTATTTTATACTTAATCTTGTATTTAATTTTCCAGAATATTATTTTTAATCAACTAAAAATCACCAACTTATATTCCCAAAATATATATATTTAAGAGAATTTTTATAGAAAAATATTTAAAATTCTTTCTTGGCAAAAATAATTATACTTTCATATCAACCTCAAAAATAATCTATATTTTTAAGATTAACTTTAGAAAATATATATTTCTATTTTTCACCCAAAATAATATATTTTTAACTTGTTTAAGAAAATATATATATTTTCTCCATTCAAAATAATATATCTTAAAATTTTTTAAGAAAACATATATTTTTCTTCACTCAAAATAATACATTTTCTATTTGACAAAATATAATATATTTTGTAATACTTGTAGAAATCATATTTTACGTTTCTTTGGTTTCCAAAATACCGTTTGTCATACTTGTCGAGTTACGAATTTATTTCCGTAATTTATATATATATATATATATATATATATATATATATATATATATATATATATATATATATATATATATATATATATATATATAGTCCTTAGTCCTTGTCCGGTTTGTCCAATATTCGGGTATAATTCATATATTTGTTTTCTTGGAATTTTTGGTAATATTTTGTATTACAATTTTGGTATTTTGGTGTGTTATATAATTTTCAAGTTCCTAAAATAATATGACTAATACACATAATATACAAGTAGCACACAATTTGTGACATCTAAATATATATTTTCCTAAATATATACTTAGTCATTTTTATTTATCAAAAATCAACCTCCAATATTTGTAATTTTTGTAATAAAAGTTATGGCAAATTTTTATATGAAAACCATGATTAAGATTTACTTGTAAACACTTGTTTAAAATTATTTTTTTAAGTGTTAAATTTCTACAAAAATTTTTTGCTATAGTTTCCCCTTAAAAATGGAGGTTTCCATGCTCAAAGGCATATCATTTCTTTTTAAAATCATCATCAATCATCAACAATTCAAACAAGACTTACCATATGCTTCAAATATTCAATTTACACTACGACATGAACTTGAAAGTTTGTAAAAATTTGTAGTAACTTAACATGTTGTTTAGTAAGTTTAGTTACCCCTAAAAATATGGTTTATATTTTATAGAACTCATTCTTGTAATTTTTAGTTCTTTACAACTTACATGTTGATTTTCTAAAAATAATCATTCTTGCATTCTTCTTGTTACCAACACTTTTCTAGCCTTGTTTAAACACTTAAAACATGATTAACTTCTTTAAAAACCATGATCATGTTAATCTTGTAATAAACTTTGTTCACTTGAAAATATTATCTTTGAAATCATTCATTTTCAAGACATATTACATGTAAACATAATCATCATACACTAAAACAATTTCATTTTCAAGTTCATGTTGAACATAAAGGATGATCATTATGATTTCCTCAAGATTCATCCTCATACTTGCTAGATCATGTGTTTAATCATCATCTAGCAAGCTTCTTATGATGATTAACATCATAAACACAAGAAATCAACAATCAAGTATACTACATACACTTAAAACAACTTGTTCTTCATGTTATTAAGCTTTATGTTTATGTTCATGCTTATGTTTCTTTGAGATTCTTATGATTAACAAGTTACATAATCTTTTAACCACTAAAATGAGAAGTAAAATCAAGTTGTGAGGAGCTTACTACTAGCTCTAATGGCTAGGGAAGAAACAAGATGAAGATGATGATGTAGAAGGTGGATAAAAGCTCTTGGTGAAGGTCCTTCAATCTCCAATGCTTCCAAGCTTCTTAACTTTGCTTCTTGAACCTCTAGATCACCTTAGATTGCTTGATAGTGGAATGAAAATGGATGTATGTGTGTGTGGGTTTGGGGCCGAGAGCAAGAGGGGAAATGGGATGTGAGTTTGTGAGTTGAAAGTTGAAAATGAAAATGGTGAAGGTCTTATGGTTTTAAAACAAGTTCTTCCAACATGTGTAGACCCTTTGGTTAATGTGTTTCAAGATCAAATAACAAATCAAATAAAGAATTAAAAGAAATCACAAGTGGGTCCCCACTTGTGACCGTTAACATTGGGGGGGGGGGGGGGTCTTGGTTGTAGTGTAATGGTAAGTTAGAGATTAGGGTTAGATTTCAAGTGTTTCGGTTAGTGTTATATGTGGTTAGTGCTTATAGGATGTGTTATGACGTTCGGTGACCATAATTAGCTTCGTAACACTAAAACAGTGCTTCTAGTGAAAATTTGGTGTTTCGGGTAGTGTCCGGTTGTTCGGTTGGTTACCGGTTCATTAAGGTGCTAAATTACGCAGTTTAGTGTGCTTTATGTTCCCTTTTATGACAGTTTTGATTCCCGACACTTAGGAAGGTATTCTGGACCATTAAACCATAATTTTTTATATTTTGTAGTTAAAGTGCTGATTTTTGCTGAAATATGCATAATTCTGTAGTTTTTGTGAGTTTTAGACACTTTCCGGCACTTAAACTATCACTAGGAAGGCAGTTTTATGATCCCTACTTTCCTAAATACTATACTAGTGTAACTCTTGGTTTCGGGCTCATTCTGTGTCTTAACATCATGTCTGTCTGAGTACTAAACTCCCGCCACTACATCTAGTTTGTCTGATAACTGTGCTAACTTTGTTCTGTGCACTAAGTGAACCATATTGTGTTGCATGCAATAATGATAAGAAATCATGCAACATGTCATGCACTTGTATGTATATGACAGTAATCAGAAAATCATTCATGTCATTAATCCAAATCAGGAACAGTTATTAAAATACAAATTACTGTTTGTCATTGTACGGATACATGGAAAATTGACAGTTGTCACATCTAACCTAAGAATTTGGCCATTATTGAACATGAATTTTGATTAACGGTTCTGATATCAACCTTTGATTTTGGTTCTGACTTTCTGCAGTTTAGAGTTAAGCCCTTCGATGACGTGAGAGCGTGGGAAGCCAATTCAATAACTGTATATTCAAAATGTATGGTGAAAATTAAAACATCAGATTGTATAGTGCCAAAGAACCAAACCCACTGATATGTTCATTAAGACATTTTATCAAATAGTTGGTAGGCATTTGTAAATCTATCAAAGAAATAACATGGTGATGGTTAATTCAACCCAAACTTAAGCTTAAATCCCTACCATCTAATAACATATATTAGAACAAAGCACGAAACAAAAACAAATGTCTATTAACAATAAAGCATGAAACAAATGTCTATTAACAACAAAGCACGAAACAAAAACAAATGCCTATTAAAAAACACAAATAGTCTAGTGACATTTAGTCTTTCATTATAAATGTTAACAAAAAATTTGGATGGAGTTAGTATGTTGAACTTTAATGGAGACGAAAATTAAACTATTGGACTAAAAGTGTCAAATTTAAACTTTTAGACTAAAATTGTTACTTGGTTTAAACCATAAGGACTAAACCGTAACAAATTCAAAACATTGAACTTTAAATAACATAAAATATAAGGTTCAAATACATGGTCTCTTAAAAATAGGGAGTCGTAGTAAGGGTATCAAACGAACTCCGATTAAACTCATTCTAGTGCCATTGAAACCGTCTCGTCGAACTCTACAATATTAGATTTTAGGTTTTCACTTTTGGATTTTGTGATTGTGGATTTTAGAATTTTCGTTTAGATTATTGTGTCTATTTATTTGGCAATGTGTTTTTTCGTCATTGTGTCTTTTTTGTGATTATTGTTCCTTTTTTCCTCAGCATTGTGCTATATTTCTCGGAATTGTGTTATATTTTGCAATGCATTGTGTTATATTTTACAATCCATTGTATCTTTGTACACTCCTTAGATTTAGTAGACTTTGTAGGATAATTTTACTCTGCAAAGACAATCTATTATTCATTATTTCTTGCATTTCAAATCATCCAAAATATTTATCAACCAGACATGATTATGTCAAATACTGAAATTTCAATTACAATTCTTTTTGACAGTTAACATAAATTTTAGTCTCTTTGAATTTTAATGCTTACAGGTTCTTTTGAGAAAATTTAATTTTTCATTAAAACAATGCATGCAAGAATTTGTACCACAAGCATTGTTGCAGAAATCGGTCTAGGCGGCCGATTAATCGCCGCCTAGGCGCTAGGCGGTGACTAACTGATTAATTTTAGGCTAGTCGGTCCAAAAATCGGTCATGGTAATAATCGGTCAAAGTCGGAGTTAATCGGTCCTAGGCGGTCAAAAATCGGATTAATCGGACAATATTAGTCGGTCAAAATCGATCAAAATCGGTCCTAGGCGGTTCTAGGCGGTCCTAGGCAGTCAAAATCGGTCAAAATCGAACCATACTATCTGAAACTTGAAGTATTTATGTGAATTTTGAAGTATTATTTTTATATTATTGGGTATATATATATAATTTTGAAAAAATACATATAAAAATCCCATTCCGATTAACCCCGATTAATCCCTAGGCTGTACCTCACTGCCCGACTAGCGCCTAGCGCCTTCTACAACATTGACCACAAGAGCCCAGTTGGTCAGAGGGTTTTCAACTAAGTGGTTTCCTCCTGGGGAGGTTTCAGGTTCAATTCCTACTAAGTGCAAATTATGTAAATATGGGAGAGCACCTCTGGGGGATTCGAACTTGGGGTGAGGGGTTTAAACAGCATATGCTGACCCTTTGGAGTAAGCGGGAAATCCAGTTGATCCACCGTTTAAAAAAAACAAGACCAAATATCACAAGGTTAGCGGTCCTGGGTTTAAATCTCACAGACGATAGGGAATTAAAGAAATTAGCCGTTCAAAAAAAAGTATACTTGACTATCTTTAAAATATAAAAATTTAGTACTTATAAAACTCAACATACGCAACTAGACGTAATTTTTTCCTCTTCAACGTACAGTAACTTTTATTAAAAAAATTGGATATCAAATGCCATGGTTGGTAAAATAAAGCACTCATTATTTAGATGGAGAATCAATCAACAAATTATGTGTATTCTCTTAAGTGGTATCAAAATACAATGCATCCGGGACATGAAGCCAGTCAACATAGCATGATAAATTGATAATAATATATTTAAATCTGTAGAAAGTGGATGAAGCAAAGTTGTAGCCTTTAGTATGATTAATCATACGATACCCAAAAATAATAATGGAATAATTCTTTAAAATTCAAAAAGAAGCTAGGCACAATAATGGGCATACATGTGTTCTTGTGTATGCATGCATCCCCGGCATTCTTTCTTTCTCTTTCAAGAAAAAGTATATATTTCTAAAATATATACTTTTCGTATTATTACCTACATCTTTTGTACTTAATCATTAAAATGCCTTAACGGTCTTGAGTTTTTTCACTTTTAACACTTTAGTTCAAAAATAAACATTTTATATCTAGATCCCTAAGGTTTTATTTTTATTGACATTTTCATTCAAATAGCAAACTTAGTTAAAAGGCATCGTTAAATCTCATGGACTATTTTGGCAATTCTTAAAACCCACGGACGATTTTGGCACTCCCCACTTATTCTTTTGGTTTTTAATTTCATAAATTTTATTATCTTTAAATAAAAAAAAATAAGTATAAATAAAATATATATACATTTACACATCTTAGGTGATAGAAAGAAAACTCATATTAATTAAGAAAACTAAAAAACCCAAATGAATGTACCTCCTTTTGGCACGTGTTGCACCTTTTTGCATACTGTGTCACGAGTAACAACTAGAGGATGTCACATGTTACGTGTAACAACTTTTGCAAACTTTCAGCTTTTTTCTGAAAAAAATAAAAGATGTTACGTAACACGTGGCAACCTCTGGTTGTTACACATAACACGTCTGCAAAAATATGTAACACATGGAAAAAGTAGGTCCATTCATTTGGGTTTTTTAGTTTTAATTAATGTGAGATTTTTTTCTATAATTGCCATGCACACATTTATATATTTTCTTTTGATTTTCTTTTTTACCAATAAATAAAAAATAATAATAAATTAATGATGTTTGGTACGACGGGAGACACGGGTCGACAAGGGGATATGAGGTACCAGTGCTGAGATTGAGGGGGTGGTTGTGCCGGCGGCAATGTTGATGGTTGTAATGGAGGTTGAGGTGGAGAAGAGAGAAGAATAAAAGAGAAATAGTGTGTATGGTGTGTGTGTATACAATGACGGAACTTGAACAAAAATTTAGTGAGGGCTAGACTCTCAAAATCCAAATCAGTGGGGGCCGAACTCTTAAAAAATCCAATATTTTACACAAAAAAAAATCAGAAATTTTCGGTAAAATTATCACTATGACGAAAAATCAGTAGGGGCCGGGCTATCCCCTAACCCCAATAAAGCTTCTCCAATGTGTGTATATATAAAACTATAAATGTGTGTGTATATATATTATGATTATTTTTATTTTTTATTTTAATGGTAAAAAAGAAAATTAAAAAAAAAAGTGTGTATGTATATATATATATATATATATATATATATTATTTAAAGATAAAAAGAAAATAAAAAATAAATATGTAAATTGCCAAAATCGTCCCTGAGTTTTGGGAATTGCCGAAATCGTCTATAACTTAACAATGCATTTTAACTTGGGAATTGCCGAAATCATCTATAACTTAACAATACATTTTAACCGTGTTAGTGATTTGGATGGAAATACCAACAAAAACTCAGTAACCATTTTGACATTTTACTCAAATCTTTATCAATAACACGAGTCTTCTTTTTTATAGTCTGTCATAGATTTTGTAAATAGTCATGTACAACATCATCATCATAGTTAGTAAATCTCATCAATAGTAAAGCTAAGGTAGGGTCGGAGGATGGTAAGATGTAGAAAGTCTTACCTCTACCCCGTAAGAATAGAGATGTTGCTTCCAGTGAGACCCACGGCTCGATGGTAGATTTGTACAAACCTTGGACATAAGAGACATAACACTCGACAATTAAGACAAAGGCCAATTAGTGCATGTACTCTCTTGTCTTTCGGCTATCAACGCCAACACATGATGCATGATTAACCATCCCACTCTTTTAAAATTATTTTCACAAAATTAGTAAATAACATTAAAATTGGTGCACTTTCACTTTTGTCTCCGAACGCCAACACATATATACATTATTAAATAGTTATGTACATGAGATTACTTTTATTTCTATAACCCTTTTAAAAAAAAAATTCCACCATCTAATTCTCATCGGAATTACCAACTTGTTCAATCTACTTGATATGTTGCTTTACGATACTAAAGAACTATTGGTGTATAAACAATATTTGTTCAATTTAAAAAAAAAATCTTTAATTGCTATGTTACTTTTAGGTGTTGTCCTAAAATATTAATCAAATACCTGTAAATTTATAAATTTTATTAATGGTATTGAAGATGACTGGAACTCAAAAGGTATATATAATAGCGTTAATGATAAATAATAAAAAATAAATATATGTTGTGAAACAACGGTCTATTAGCAATATGAGAACAAGACTATAGAGATCAAGTAGAAAAAGAGAATATGGAGAATGTGAATTCTTATTCTTTGAGTTGTGAACATACAATACAAAGAACCTCTATATATATTGTTCTTACATTAATACAAAGGTAATAAATATATGGAGGTTACATATGTGGAGAGTCACCACATTATGATGCATTCATAACACTCCCCCTTGACTATCCACATGTTGAGATATAATAGTCTACTGTTCTTTTAATACGCTAGGTGATGCTGCCTCGTTAAAAACCTTGCTAGGAAAACCCAGTGGGATAAAACCATAGCTAAGGAAAAAAGAGTGCAGCACGTATTTCCCCCTGATACTTTTGGATCAGGTGTGTTGCCTCATTAAAAACCTTACTAAGAAAACCCATTGGGATAAAACTTAGTTAAGGGAAAAAGAGTGCAACTTGAGTAAATCTCTCCCTCATTATAATATGTATCCTTTAAGTAAAGTGTCCATCATCCTCGAAAGTTGCTCAAAACTTTTGTAGAATGATTTGTCGTTTGATGCCTTGAAGTGCAATCATTTATATTGAGTAATGTTGTAAAATCTTCTTGTGAGACTTCTAGTGCTTCCTCTTGCGAACAAATACCATAAGATCCAAGACTATTTGTGTTACATTCTTTATATCTACAAGACTACAGAACTAGCTTTCATGGGTTAGTAAAATATAGACACATATCATTCTTACCTTTAGGGTATCGACATATCTGCTTTACCATTCAAATGTCTTCTCATTGGACATGTGCTATATCATGTTGATCAATTCAAATAAAAAAATATATATATTATCATGCATAGCTAGAAAGTTAAGTTAATGCACAATTGCACTTTAGCCATAGTACTTTTGAAATGAGAATCTCTACTTTGGTAGGAGATGATAATAATCATTTCTTATAAAACTTGTCTGAACAACCTTTAACATACTATAAGGTTGAGCTTTCTACATACTAAAATGTCCCCACCAACATCTTCTAGATGTAGTTTGATAGATGAATAAAAGTATGATTACAAATATATTCGAACTTCAAGTCGAGTAATAATTAGACTGTGCTAGGGTCATAAAAAAATCCCCTTCTAAAAGCTCGCCAGTTTCTCTTGATGATGCTTAGACATCATCACTCTAAATTGCGATTATAGTGAACTTTTAAGAAAGAACATTTGATAAAGATGGATAATATTATCAAACTTATATTGCTCTTTATTATAATATATCATGAGTTGTACAACACTCAACTTGACTATTTTAGTTCATATTATCTTTAACTTTATAAAGATACATTCTTGAGGACTTCAAATCAATGCTCCAGGCATTTGCAATCATATACATACTTCTTTCAACTTTGAAAAACAATGTATGTGCATTCACTCTTTAGGAGTTCTATTACATATACCTCCTCATTGATTTCTATATCATATGCAAGGATGTCTTTGAATATTTAATCCATATTGTACCATGCTTATATATTGTACATTAAGATGCCATAATAACCAGACACAAGTTTTCTATGTATAGTTATTGGTGCACAAGAATTACATCCTTAAGATGTTTCAACTAACCTTCTAAGCACTTAAATGCTTTACGATACTCATCAGGAGTTCCAATTATATTCAACGTATTCAAATATGAATTTGTATACAACGATCATATCGTTCTCGAGAACTCATTTTACATGATTTTTGATAATTCAAATCCTTGAGGGACTTTCATGTAAACTTTTTAGTATCAAGCACTGTTGTAGAAATCGGCCTAGGCGGCCGATTAATCGCCGCCTAGGCGCTAGGCGCTAGTCTACTGATTAATTTTAGCCTAGTCGGTCCATTAATCGGTAATCGGTCCTAGGCGGCCCTAGGCGGTCCTAGTCGGTCAAAGTCGGTCCTAGTCGGTCCTAGTCGGTCAAAAATCGGTCCTAGGCGGTCTACATTAATCGGACAAAATCGGAAAAAATCGGTCCTAGGCGGTCCTAGGCGGTCCTAGGCGGTCCTAGTCGGTCAGAATTGGTCAAAATCGGTCAAAATCGAACCATACTATCTGAAACTTGAAGTATTTATGTGAATTTTGAAGTATTATTTTTATATTATTGGGTATATATATATAATTTTGAAAAAATACATATAAAAATCCCATTCCGATTAATCCCGATTAATCCCGGTTAATCCCGATTAATCCCTAGGCTGTACCTCACCGCCCGACTAGCGCCTAGCGCCTTCTACAACATTGGTATCAAGTGATACATAACATTCATAAGACGCATATCAATTCTCTCTTTATATTACCAGACTAATAAAATATTGGAAAGTCATTACATCCACCACTAGAGAATGTGTCTCGTTATAATCAATCATGGGTTTTTGTGAAAATCCTTGTACACCATATTAGCCTTATCTCATTTAATTTGATTTTCACATAATTCGCATAAAAGCCCCATTAATATCCAACATACTTTACAAATTCAGTTGTATGGACTGTTGATCCGAAACTTTCCATTTCATTAGAGAATTTGAATCTGCCATACTTTACGTCTTTCCATTTTGGCCAATCATTTATGTATTTTCATTCATAGGCAGATCTTAAATCTTGATCCTCGTCATTTCATCATTTCAAGCGCTATATTATATACAAAAGTATAACGACGTCGATTTTGTTTCGATTCCATACATATCTTAGACATGATACAGCTTATCGAGATCTTTATTTTCAGGTACCTGAGGTTCTTCTTGAACCATCATGCCTACTGTCTCTTCAGGAGATCTTATTACTATAACCTCGACTTGACCATCTTAATTACTTACTCCAATTTTCGAGGAATTTTATTATTGGAATCAACTAGTCTACCATGCTTTAGGCATGCAATAGACTCGTTACAAAATATGTGGTTGTTCTTCTGGAACACTCATCTTAATTGGAGCATTAGCAGTTGGTATATGTGACATAGTCACCTTCTTAAGGTCAGTGAATGCGCCTGGTAATGGATTCGCTAATCTTTGTAATTGAGTTTTCCTGTGAACTTCTGGTTCATACTTTTAGTTTTGAGGATCAATGATAATTCATACTAACTCATTTATTTTCCAACTGCTTTTTTATCTCCCCCTGATGTTGAGAATGTTAATCCATTGAGATGGATATCAATTAATTCGTTATCATGTATTCCCAACCACCTTTTAAGGTCCCTTTTTTTTTGCGTAGTGGTGGATCAATTTCAATATATACCGCACAACCAAAATCTTAGAAAGGACATCTTTGGTTCCTGACCAAAAACCAACTATAATTGGGGAGAAACTATTACAACATATTGGCTTGATGTGAATTAATTTTATTTCATGTAAAATTACATGTACTCATATATAAACATGAACTTGCTCTCATGATTATTGGCTTTGCTATCAATCGTAGACGTTCAGTGATCGTCTTAACAAAAGCAATTCGTGTATGAACATAATCTACAGGAAGTTCAATACTTATTCCGTCGATCATTAATAGCTACGGAAATAAACTTATCGTCAATACTAATAAATACATGCAATCTGGAATATCGTGCTTGCTATCTTATTAGCTAAGCCATAAATTCCACAAACATCATGTTGTGAATTTGATAACCATTTAGACAATGCATCGATTTAAAACACTAAATGGTATCTCATTTCCAGAATATTTAGGGATACACACCCTTAATTTGCAAATAAATAATTTCCCTTAAGAGCAAACAGAATGTGCTATCTGCTAGAAGAATCTTTAAGTTCTTGATTATTTTTCACATCATCATTGATTCGGTGTGGTCTAACCGGTCATGCCAATAAAGTAAATAATCATGGTCCATAAACTTCTGGTTTATGATCGTATATATATTACTTGCACATATGTTAGTACAAGACATAAGAGACGACATAATGTATAAACTATCATGTTATATCACCATCATTATTTCCACATATCATTCGCATATTATCGCTCCCTTTTTTTTACCACTTGTGATGGTCAATCTCATTATTAACTTGGCTATCGTTTAATTTCTAATGGTCGATCTCATTATTACAATGACCATTTGGGAAACGAAATAAGCAAAATAAGTTTCATAACTTTTCATTATTTACTCAGTCACACGAATATAAAATTATTTCAATTTTTCATACTCTCATAATGATACTGCTACTTCAGGAGCGTAACTCACGTGTGATAAATGGGAATTTAATAATTCTCTTCACATCATAATATACATCATAATATGAATTTGAAAGTAATCAAATGACCGAGTCATGTATTATCGGTTTAAAACTTTATGATAATTAGATTTAGGGAGTAGGACATTTCGAGTATCATACTAAGTATATATACAATCTTTTGTGAGATTGACAATTAACCACAACATTATGATCAGAACTTAACTCACTCAAAGCAAAAGTTCTTATTCAAATATAGTGTTAACAAAGTTGTGGTATCAAAAACTCATGATATAAAAAAAAACTTCTTGTGCATTGATATTTTCCTAATTCATTTGGGAATATATCATACTCACATAAACCTATGATAATTTGATAACACGGTTTGACCATCTGCAAAACCTTTGTTTATTTGGCATAGAACAACAGTTACTCCTAAAAGAATGGAATTTAATAATTTGTTGTATAGTCTAGGGTTAAAAAAAACATATCAAAAGATAATAAATAATTTGTAAAGCTCTAAAAAAACCTCGGAAAAAAACATATATATGTAATCCAAGATATATAGAACCTTTCAAATTAAAAGCTTTCACGCATAAGTGGTACCCAAGATATATAGAACCTTTCAAATTTCTTAATATATATTACTCAATTTATAAAAATCAATATAAATTAATAACATTAAAAATGAGACCAAAATATCACACTTTAAATTTACTAATGATGTAACTGATGGGTGTTTGAAAAACCTTTAAAGCCTTAAAAGGAATCATTAAATATCACACTTTAAATTACTAATGATGTAACTGATGGGTGTTTGAAAAACCTTTAAAGCCTTAAAAGGAATCATTAAATATCACATTTTAAATTACTAATGATGTAACTGATGGGTGTTTGAAAAACCTTTAAAGCCTTAAAAGGAATCATTAATTTATACAATTCACCCCATTCTTATTTATCCCCATATTATTCAAACAAAATTAATAGACATGCTTAAATATAACATTATGGATAAAACATAGGATAAATACTTTAAAATGTAAAATAGCATATAGAATTCATGAATAGCCATGAATGTTTACAAAAGTACTTATTATTTCCTTTTTTTTCAATAACTTAAAATGTAAAATTGCTTATTCTATCAACAAACTAAAAAAAACTTTTTCATTATCCATAACATCTCATCAATATTAAATATGAATGGGTAATCTCACAAAAAGATATTACCTTGGATTATAGATAGACTTCTAAAATAATCAAACTGCATCCATTTATCGATTATATATAAACTTTTAAAATAATTAAATTGTATTCATTTAGCATCGCCAGTTCTATAACCAGTTTACGATTTAATATTGGGTATTAATGAAAATATAATAATAGAGATTTATTTGAGTCGGTTTACCATTTAATTCAAATAAATTAAGGGACTTTGATCAAAAACAAAAAACGGTGTCCCTTCCCTTCTTTTCAGTGATACTAAACGAAACCCCTAACGTGATCTTATTTGTTAGATTTTCACCAAAGTATTATTTTCATAAAGATTTGAGCAACTATAGATAATACCTAGCTATAACAAAACAAAATTTTCATCCAAATCCCACCAGCAATGAGAATATAATCCTTAAAAAACTAATAATGGAAGCCAATTTTGCAGATGAACAAAGGTGGGTTACAATAAAGATAACCTAAAATTGAAGAAAAAGATTTACCGAAATCATGTAAACATACCTGATTTATTAGCGGAGTATCTCCGAAATCCATTGTAAATTCCTTCCTTATCATTCCACCATTATCAAGAAAGTCACTTCTAATTCAAGTGGCTATAACAGCAATGAACTTGTGATAGTTATTTTTTTCCCGTTATTCTATAAACGTAGCGGCATCAAGTGACGTTAGACGATGGGTTCAAAGTGAAACGGTATACAAAGAACAATGAGCAAACTCGTGCTGATAACGTGTTGTGAAACAACGGTCTATTAGCAATATGAGAACAAGACTATAGAGATCAAGTAGAAAAAGAGAATATGGAGAATGTGAATTCTTATTCTTTGAGTTGTGAACATACAATACAAAGAACCTCTATATATATTGTTCTTACATTAATACAAAGGTAATAAATATATGGAGGTTACATATGTGGAGAGTCACCACATTATGATGCATTCATAACAATATATGAATACACAACATCTGAAACAATGTAATGAAAAAGAATAGAGTAAACTGCAATTTTACCCCCTGAGGTTAGGGGTGATTGGCACTCTTACCCCCCTAAGGAAATAATTGCAATTTTACCCCCCACTGTTAACTCTTATGTCGCAACATTACCCCCTATACTCAATTTTGTTGACTAATCTGTTGACTTGGTGATGAAATGACTATTTTACCCTTTTATTTTACCCCCTGTGTTTTGTTTACTCTGTAATATTACCCCCTGCCACCATTGCCACCGCCATTCACCACCACAACCACCACTGCCACCTCCAACCACCACCCTCAACCACCACTGCCACCGCCATTCACCACCACAACCACCACTGCCATCTTCTTCCTCCCCCTCTCTCTCTCTCTAAAAAAACCCACCACCCGCCTTCATCTTCAACAATCACCACCGTCATCTCCACCACAGCCACCTCCCTCAACCACCTCCAGCCACCACCATTTCGGTAGAATCAAAATCGATAACGGTAATCAAATTTTCATGTGTCAAATTCAGAGTTCATTGTCTCTTAAAACAAATACATACCAACCGAGTTGCCTAGCCAAGATACGGATCCGCTCTGTAAATTCTGATTTTGCTCAAAATAATTCCCATTGTCATAGCCTCTATATATGGAACAACAGTAGTAGCAGCAGCATCAACATAATCATTATCATCATCGTCATCAACATATCCATTCCCATAAATGGGAGATTTGTTTAATCAAACATACTAGGTTACGAAATCATGGGCTCAATTAAGATATTGTTAATTGGTAAACTGGAAACAGTTATATCAAAAGTCAAAACCCCAAATGCAAGAGTTGTACGAATTATAAAAAATCAAACCAAAATATGAAAAAGAAAGAAGAATTAAGATGAAACCCTAAATGCAAGATGAAACCCCTCAGGCGAAGGAAGGAGGCTCAAATATGTTTACCACCTCCGGTGAGTCTCCAACTGGGTAACGGCGGTGGTTAGGTGGTGCGTGGGTACGGCGGCGATTTGTTTAACCCCAAAAGATAGAAACATCCCAGTCAGAGCGATCAAGAGCGATCGAGTTTGTCCTTGCTGGTGGTTCGCCGGTGGTGGGGTACGGCGGCGATAGGTGGTGCGTGTGTTCGTTTCTCTCTCAAACTGTGGTGGTGCTTTCAGGGATATTGAAGAAGAGAGGCAAGAACTATGTATTTTTTTATATATATAATAACAATAATAATAAAAATAATAATATAATAATAAATATAGGGTAAGATTACCAGAATACCCTCAACTATTAGGGTCAAACTACCGTTGACTGAGGACGGGGGGTAATGTTACGACATAAGAGTTAACAGTGGGGGGTAAAATTGCAATTATTTTCTTAGGGGGGTAAGAGTGCCAATCACCCCTAACCTCAGGGGGTAAAATTGCAGTTTACTCAAAAGAATATATATTAATAATAAATGAAGTTATAAAGCAAATATAACTTTAATTGAGTCAATTGTTCAACTTATCGTCACAACCTTACACACAACATCATTGCATCAAAATGCACAGTCTTACAAATCACGTCATTCTATGAATACACAACCTTACACACCACACCGTTCGGTTATAAGCCCCAACCGAAATATTTGGTTATTGAACAACCTTGATAGTATGGGTGCTTGCTTCCTAATTTTGGTTTACTCCACACTTATGTGTTCTAGTTTTACGACCACAAGCCAAACCACATGCATTTTACCTTCTAGCATATCTTACAAATATAAGATTTATTATTTCTTATGCTATAATTCAAAACAAAAATAGAAAATTTTCACTTTTTGTATAACATACACATATATGGTTGTTGTTTTTCAAATTTTACCCTCATACTCAGTAGCAAGCTTGAGATTTTCGACCGGATGGCAAAAGTCAGCGGACTTAAAAATTTCTATAAAACTGGGGGGTCGAAAACGTATATATTCAAAAATTTATATACAAAAACTACATACTCTCCACTACTGGGTGAAAAGTTCAGGGGATCGGCCGCCCCCTCCCGTCCCTTCCCCATAACTATATATATATATATATATATATATATATATATAGGGTGGGGTTCTAGAGTGAACACTAGTGTATTTGCGAACTGAGTGAACAAATCATGGTCATTGATCTACACACGTGTATGGCTAGGATCTCATTATCAAATCATAAAATACACTAGTGTATTTCAACATCAAATTCTGGCCATTGATCTACACACGTGTATGGCCATGATTAGTTCACTCAGTTCGCAAGCTACACTAGTGTTCACTCTTGAACCTAATCCTATATATATATATATATATATATATATATAGGGGACCGCTAGAATGAGAACCACCACGAGTTATGAGAACCGCGAGAACCAAGTGCCACGGAGGGGGCGTTGACCACGATTTTTTTTTACAACTAGATCCGTATATTTTAACAACATTCGTAAAAAAAAATTTCAAACGGCGCGCCCGAGGGGGTAGTTTTTTACACCCAAAGTTTGTAAAAAAAAAAAGAAAAAACAAAAAAATAATAAAAACACCAAACTTTGGGTGTAAAAAACTACCCCCTCGGGCACGCCGTTTGAATTTTTTTTTTACGAATGTTGTTAAAATATACGGATCTAGTTGTAAAAAAAAATCGTGGTCAACGCCCCTCCGTGGCACTTGGTTCTCGCGGTTCTCATAACTCGTGGTGGTTCTCATTCTAGCGGCTCCCTATATATATATATATATATATATATAGGCTAAGGCTCCATAGGAAACCCATATGTTATTAAAAAACCCTAGAAAACCCCCGACATTTTTTTTAAATAACACATGTAATATAAATGTTTTTAAGAGTTTTGGTCAAAAAAAAAAAACAAAAAAGCGCCGAAGGATTATTTAAAAAAAATAAACAAATTTCAGCAACTTCGGTGACTAACATGTGTTAGGCAAAAAATGCTGAAACTTGTTTATTTTTTTTTAAAAGATCCCTTCGGCGCTTTTTTGTTTTTGTTTTTTTTTTTGTCCAAAACTCTTAAAAACATGTATATTACATGTGTTATTTTTTTCAAAAAAAAAATGTCGGGAGGTTGGATTTTCTAGGGTTTTTTAAAAACATAGGGGTTTCCTACCTAGCCCTACCCTATATATATAGAGAAAGTGTAATGTACATTACTGCTTAACGTACATTACGTACGACAACTAGCGTAATTACATACTATAACATGCGTGATTTTACACAGAATTTCCAGGTAATTCACGACTCAATCTGTGTTCCAATTCGGTTCAAGTTTCTTTTCGTTTCAGTTCAAATTGGCCAGTGTTCGGTCAATTTCATCGAAATGTGGTCAAATTCATCGTTGATTTACAAAAGTTTCTGCAAAACGTCGACATGAAATTAAAAACCGTAGAACAGAGGATGAACACGACAAAGTTTTTGATTCAGACTGTAGAACAAAGGATGTAGGAACATGAACAAACATTGAAACGATTGGAGTTAGAGGGCAGTAACAGTGGTTTCAGATCGTAAAAAAGCGGTTGTGATTTTTGATCTGGGAGTAGGGGAATGCCGACTAACGTGCGTGATTTCATATGTCCAACATGCGTGATTACTTTTTCTGAGATTTATAACTTGCGTGATTTTCCATTGAACGTGCGTTATTTCGTGACGTACCGGTCGTACGTTAAGCCGTAATGTATGTTAACCGGCCTCATATATATATATATATATATATATATATATATATATATATATATATAGGGGACCGCTAAAATGAGAACCAACTTCAGTTGTAAGAACCGTGAGAACTACACCGTACGGGGCGAGGTGGACCAAATTTTTTTTTCATAAACGTAGATGCATGTATTATAAACACATTTGTAAAAAAAAATTCGGGTGTGTAGTTTTGAGCACCCAAAGTTTGCGTTTACGGGACCCGTAAATTTTATTTAAAATTGACGGTACCCGTAAACACAAACTTGTGGTGTTCAAAACTACACACACGACATTTTTTTTTTGTATTTTTTTTTTTTACAAATATGTTTGTAATACAAGCATCTACGTTTATGAAAAAAAAAATTTGGTCCAACTCGCCCCGGATTAAAAAGTTCTCACGGTTCTTACAAATGGAGGTGGTTCTCATTTTAGCGGTCCCCTATATATATATGTATATAATATATATATGTATATATATATTATATACATATATATATAGGGTCAGGATTTAGAGAAAACGGTGAAAAGTGTGAGAACGGTGAGAACGCTTATGGATCGTCCAATCAAAACAATCTATGGACTAGATTGGCGTGGTGGCGTTTTCGTAAATAACATCAATTTTATTACGTGGACGCACTTCATTAAGGGTAAAAGCGTCTTTTGACTACTCCAAACAAAACGCCATCTCATGAAATAAAACGCCAAAAACAAAAATCACACACCATCCTAAATAAAAACGCCATTAGATATAAAACGCCAAACTTAATTATAGTAAAATTCCGCCTAAAAACCGCCAAAAAAATTCTATATATACAACAACTCAGACCTTCAATTAAAAACACACACAAAACCCCAAACGCCATATTTAATATATACCATTCGTCTGATAAACGCCAGAAAACTCAAACATCAAATATCTTCTAACCCAAAACGTTTATTAGAAATTCAGTTTGCTTGTCTGTAAAATTTCGCTCAATTTAATGGACAAAATCATTAAGTAAATATGTTGTCCATTTCATTGAGTAAAATCTTATTGCCTTATCCTCAACTTCCATCCAATTTATAACGCCAAAACTGACAAAAACATTACTGAGGTTTGTTGTCAATAAAGGTTAGCTGTATGGGGTGGACAACATTGTCAGTTATCTTTCTTAACTGAGGATTAACAATGTTGTCCATCGCCATACAGCAACACTTTATTGATTTTAGCAAGATCAAATTTACAGTTTTAAGACGGTTTATTTAGTGGCGTTCTTTTTCTCGGTAAAACGCCAAAAAAGATAACATTTTGGCTGAAATGGTGTAAACTCAATAACATTTTGCTGCATGAGATGGACAAATAATATAGAAAAAGAGGCTGATTTCAGACTTTCTGCTTCCAAACGGCGACAAAAAAAAACTACTTCAAAAAAACAAAAATAAAAAAAAATCATACGAAAGTCGAAACAGCCAGTGAAGATGCTTCAAAAGTAGAAAGAGACTGGTGACAGTGAAGACTTGGAAGATCAATATTTATTTTGTTTAATTTTCTTTTTCAGTTGATTGTTATGTAATAAAAACACCATATCTAATAAAAATGCCAAAAAGCCAAATGATTGTCAAAACACCAACATGCCATAAAACGCCACAAAAATTACCAAACCATAATAAAATTACTTTGGACAAGTATTATAAAAAACCTAAAAAAAAAATAATAAACAAAAAAAAACAAACTTGAAAATGTAACTAGAAACAGTAACTACAAATCAATAATAATGAAGATAGGGAAAATTTATTATATTAGAATCTAAAACCCCAAACTTGAAAGATGAGACGTGTTACAGACTTCAGAGATAAAGCTTATCAAAAACAATAATTACAAACAGTAACTGAAAAGACGAATACTTTATTATAATAATGCACCGCCTAACTTAGGCGCCAAAAAGACATCCTATAAAATGATACGTCTAAGCAACTTCCATTTGATCAAACAAAAAAAAAACAAACGCCAATACTACTAAATACCACTCACTGTAAAACGCCATAAAAAATCAAAGATGGCTAATATGCTTTCTTGGATATTCAGTATTGTTCTTCGTGAAGTTTCACTGAATGAAATGTTAGAAGAGGGGAGTAACTCAGTAAGATTTTGCTGCATGAGATGGACAAAAATTCAAGAAAAAGATACTGATGCCAGTCATATGGCATTTTGTATTTTTTTGTTCTTCAAGAAGGCTTGGATGAGGAGAAGAGATCAATGACACTGAAGAGTTTGATGATTATAAAGATGAAGATCAAGATAAAGAAAAGGCGAAAAACTCACTCACACGTCATAGATCTATGTCCCCAAACATCCACAAAAAAAACCACTTCAACAGACGAGCAGGCAAAAAAATCAAACCGATAGGTTTGTTAAGTTTTACATAAAACGCCATATATTTGGTGACAGTTCTTGTACTATTAAAGAAGAGAGAGACTGATGACAGTGAAGATTGTGAAGAGAGATCTGATTAGGATTTTTAATTTATTTTCTTCGCTTGTATTTTTTTTCTTGTGGTTGAAATATAATCTAACAATTGTAAAACGCCAAGATAACACAAACGCCAAAATGTATATAAAAAATAATAGTACAATGGGCCATCTTGTTTAAAACGCCTTGGAAAACGTCATTCAGATAGATTTCCTGACCCCCTGGGTTCCAATGACATACGATTTGAATAAACGCCATAAACGCCAAAATGTTAACACAATGAAACCATTAAACGCCATTAATTATTGAATTTGGTTAACGCCAAAAATCTTAAACCCCAAAAGTTAAAACAAAATTAGGAAAAGCGAAACTGGAAAAGCAGAAAATGAAAGGACAAAAGAGCCCCGCCGCCCTTCTCTATGCCGCGTGACACGTGTTGGGCCAGGATGCGTTCTCACCGTTCTTACACTTTTAAGTGTTTTCTCCTGATCCAGTTTCCATATATATATATATATATATATATGTATATGTATATATATATATGTATATATGTATATGTATATATACATATAGGGTCATGATTTAGAGAAAACGATAGAAAGTGTGAGAACGGTGAGAGCGCTTATTGATCGTCCGATCAAAACAATCTATGGACTAGATTGGCGCGGTGGCATTTTAGTAAATTACACCAATTTTATTACGTGGACGCGCTTCATTAAGGGTAGAAAGGTAAAAAACCATTTCTCACATAAAACGCCATTGAAAAATAAAACGCCAAATAAATACAAAACGCCAATTTTATCACTACGTACTTTAGTCTGTGTTTTTATTTAAGCTCTCTGGCTACAAAAACGCCAAAAAATATGAAACACCATTATATATAACGCCAAAGCTTATATCCGGATAAATGTTAATTACAATTTTTGTTATAAAAAATACATTCCACCTAAACTACGCGCCAAAAAAATTTCTATAAATAGAAACGTCTCACCACCTTCCGTTTATCACACAAAAAAACACAAAAACACACAGTGGTTGCTAAAAAAATTTACAACTCAATGTAAAACGCCAAAAAATACAACGACGGAAAACATCTTTTCTTTGATACTCAGTAATGTTCTGCATGAAGCTTCATTGAATGATTTGTTACGTGAATGTAGTAAGATTTTGCTGCATGAGATGGACAAAATTGAAAAAAGAGGGACTGACACCCATATGTCATAATGTCATCTTTGTTCCTGAAGAAGGTTTGGATGATAAGAAGAGACCTATACCAGTGTAAATGCTACTTTGGCCTCGAGGATTAAAATGAAGACGACAGGCAGATAGCATCCACCCACAAACGGTATCCACAAAGACACTTCAACACATGAACAAAGAAAAAAAACAACGCCAAACCCAAAACGCCATTTATTTGTCACAGTTCTTGTAGTTTCAAAAAGACAAAAGGGACTGGTGACACTAAAGATTTAAATCATAAATTGCTTCTACTTTGTTTTTTTTTCTTTATCTGTTGTTTGTTTTGTAATTTCAGTTAATAAACAACAAAAGTATTTAAATAGTATATAATAAAACGCCAAAATGAGCAAATGCTTGTAGAACGCCATAATGCAATAAAAACGACCCCAAAAAACTACCAAACTATAATAAAATTACTTTGAACAACTACAATTATTAAAAAAATAAGCTCGAAACAATGTGCAAAGAATATAAAACAAAAAAAAGTCCAATCGTTATCTAACCGCCATTGGAAAACAAAACGTCATAATTACAGCCGTCAAAAGATTTGACGTGTTACACCATAAAACACAGTTGAGTCTGAAAATAAAACACGGTAAAACTGCAAAAAACAGTAAAATGAAACGACGGAGAACATAATTACTAACATTTATAATATTAAAAGCCAAATTCTTGGGAAATTAAATTTATTTAACTTTTTCAAAACACCATAATTACCTGCAATGCGCGGGAAAAAAGCCAATATAAAAGAAGAACATGAGAACACAAAATCAAACACGCCAAAAAATTTGACTAAAACGTCACACATTATCCAAAACGCCAAAAACTTTTAAAATGGCTAAGGTTATTGCATGGAGGTTTAAAAGAAAAGAGAAACGATTCATCATAATGTTCTCTGATAGGAGAAGGGTAAAGGTAAGGACAATCAAAGTCATGCTTTGAATAAATGAAAAGGTTCAGAATGATATCCTGACCCTTGGGGTTCCAATGGACAACGATTGTGAAAGAACAAGAACTGTAATAAAAAGACTGAAGAGAAAATTTCCGGCAGAAGATGATGAAGATGATGATGATATTGACGATACTCCTATACCAAAACTTAGCAGTTGGGTGATGCATGAGGAAGAAGGAACGCTTGAATTGACTTATAAAAATTGGTGCAATATTCAAGGCCAATGGAAGAAATGTTGAAGACAGGGTTGCTATCTATCATTGAACAACTCTGTGATTTAGCACCTTCAAACGATCCAAAATCCAAAGATGCAGTGATATTCAAGAATAGGCTGCATCAAAGAAGAGAGGAGCTAATGGCGTTATACGCAAATATGAAACTTGATGATGAAGAATCTGAAGAAAGTGATGAACAAACCGATGGGTACATCTCTGATAAGGAAGACTATTAGTTTATTTTGATTTTCGTGTTATAGTAGTTTTATAAAATACTAATGTATGGTAATAAATTATTAACAAAAAGATATAAAACACCAAAAATGACATGGAAAAAGCCATAACGCCAAAAAATTAACTATGTGACACAAAAAGAATTAATTCAACGAGAAGAAATCTGAGAAAAACAGTAAAACGCCAAATAATTAATAATTCTACATAACACCAAAATTATCTTGCACGCAAAAAATAAAGCAGCATGTCAAACGCGAAAATCGTGAAATGAGTAGAATACTAAAAAGACAAAAAAAAAACCCTCGGACGACCCTGATCATTCCCCGCGCCACATGTTAGGCCAGGATGCGTTCTCACCTTCTCACACCTTTGAGCGTTTTCTCCTGATCCCGTTTATATATATAAGTATCCGCTAAAATGAGAACCACCTCGAGTTGTAAGAACCGCGAGAACTTTTTGATCCGGGGCGAGGTGACCAATTTTTTTTTCAGAAACGTAGATGCATGTATAAAAACAACATTTGTAAAAAAAAATTCAAAAAAAATGTCGTGGGTGTAGTTTTGAGCACCACAAGTTTGTGTTTACGGGACCCGTAAATTTTCCGGCCAGATTTATGGGTCCCGTAAACACAAACTTGTGGCGCTCAAAACTACACACACGGCATTTTTTTTTTTGAATTTTTTTTTTACAAATGTTGTTTTTATACATGCATCTACGTTTATGGAAAAAAAAATTGGGCCACCGCGCCCCCTACGGTGTAGTTCTCACAGTTCTTACAACTCGAGGTGGTTCTCAGTTTAGCATTCCCCTATATATATATATATATAGTAAGGTTAAATGTAGAACACTAAATATTGCGAGAACACGCAGAACACAATAAATCACCTATTTTTTCTATCTTGAAAACCTAAAAAGTAAATGAAAATGTTACAAATATAAGATTTATTGTTTCTTACACTAGAATTCAAAACAAAATATGGAAAATTTTCACTTTTTGTATAACCTACACATATATGGTTGTTGTTTTTCAAATTTTACCCTTATACTCAGTGACGAACCTTGAGATTTCCGACCAGATGGCGGAAGTCACCGGACCTAAAAATTTCTATAAAACTGGGGGTCGAAAACGTATATACCCAAAAATTTCTATACGAAAACTATATACTCTCCACTGTTGAGCGAAAAGTTCAAGGGGTCGGCCGCCTTCTCTCATCCCTTGAAAGCTTCTCCCATAACCCGTAACCGATGTATCATCACAAGCTAAACCACATGCTGTTTTCGTATCATATGGCTGCATTTTACCCCCTCACGAGTGCATGCATTATACCCTCTTAGCATATATATATATATATATATATATATATAGGATAAGGATCATGTGAGAAGTAGTAGGCTAATTGAGAAACTTGAGAAGCATTCTAGACCACACATTTTCCCTAAGCAAAAAAAATGCAAAAAAAAATGTAAAAAAATACAAAAAAAATTGTTTTTTTTTTTGGAAAAATCAGAGCTTTTTCTTTAAGATTTTTTCTTATAATTTTTTAGGGATTTATACACATGTGTATATTGTTAATCTTTTAACTATACATATGTATATACTGTCAATTATACATACATGTATATACATGTTTAAAGTTGAAAAATAAGTGATATTTAGGGTTTAGCATTACTATTTAGGGTTTCGCATTAGGGTTTAGGGTTTAGCATTAGTATTTAGGGTTTAGCATTATGGTTTAGCTTTTGGGTTTAGCTTTAGCTTTTGGGTTTGGGTTTAGGTTTAGCTTTAGGGTTTAGCTTTAGCTTTAGGGTTTAGCATTAGGGTTTAGCTTCAGGGTTTAGCTTTACGGTTTAGCATTAGGGTTTAGCATTAGGGTTTAGGGTTTATAACACTAATTTTTTGATTTTGAACATGTATCTACATATATGTATAATTGAAAATATACACATTCTCCAATTCCACCAACCATACTACCACTATTTCAAGCAATTGATATTCAGACTCAAAACAGTCCCTCTCACCAACCCATTATGGAGAGTATAACCCAACAAATCACTGTGTCTGAACCTATTCAATCTGCTAACCCACAAATAGTTGAGGAGGTTACACCCCTTAAGTTACACGAAACTCATGGTGGTAATTCAAGTGGAGCAGCCACTACAACTGTTGAACCTATTGGTTATCAGTTGGACAGTGGTTACTGTCACACCCTGGCTTTGCGGAAGCGTGGTTAATTTTGGTGTGACTTCTTAATACCATAGCTTAATCATAACAAAGCTATATGAAATAAAATCATGCAAGATCATCCATTTGATTAAGTTTTAAAACCAGAGTAACACAACATTGTCTTAGAGACTTACAACCTCATAACATAAAACATTGTCTTGAATAACATAAACACCGACATGAAATAAACGCAGTTTAAGATTTGTGACTTGTCCAGGAAAGAGTCACATTTCCTAAACTGGGATGACCTTGGAACCCTTATGCAGCGGGAAAACATAACATACCGCGCCAGATCTTTAATTTCCTGAAATACATGTAAGTTGAAAAATCAACAATAATGTTGAGCGAGTTCATGTGTAAGTGAGTAAGTAAACCTTCGTGAGTATAAAAATAGTCTTGGTATGTAGCAAATAAGGAAAAAGAGATCACCAATGGTTTGCAAGGCCATTGATATATGTTAAGTGCAAGTAGGAAGACTCAAACCTAGCAGATTTAGCGTTGGGTACAAAGTCACTCCAAGGTCCGTTCTGTTGGGCCTCTCAGAGGTCCGTTCTGTTGGGCCTAGAGTTGGGCTCGCTACACCCAGATAGATCTACGGCTTACGTCCCTCGGTCCTACAATGAGGATTAATGGCCTCCAGTTTCTGCCTACCCACTCACATGATCTAAGTAGTAAACCTCCTTACGCTAACCATACCATGTATAATGTACTTATAATTAAAGTAACATGTATTTCACCCCCGTAGTTAAGAAAACTGAAAACAGTTAGAGAAAAGGGGGACATGAACTCACAGTGGTGCGTCTCTACCAAGTATGCCTCCAAATCAATCAGCTGTATGACGACCTACACGTGCTAACTCTATTAGACGGACGACCGTGCCTTAGCTTTATGGTTTAAGTTTTTGGGAAATAGTTAGGCAACTATTTCGTGTTTACATTCTGTATACTTGGTAGTTATTCTCCTTCCCAAGGATGGGGGATTTAATACATGTGCGTTCGTATAATTTGGATTACACTATTAAGTCTCACTTAATATATTTTATTTCCACTTCAAAATATGAATATTCTTCTCAAAAATATTATATTTTCATACATGTGATTTTCCCCAAAATAATACTTAGTAATATTATTTTTACTCTAAAAATAATATTTACGTAGTTCTCAAAATAATCATAAACACTTATATAAGTGATGTTGTGAAAAATATATACTAAATATGTTTATGTATCACGTTTTATTTTGTGAAATCCCACCTCTGATATTTTATAAATATAGTCGTGGCGAAACTTATATTTTGAAAACAAGTCAAAATGCCTTTCTAACACTTATAGTGAAAATAATTCCAAGTGTTAGGTTTTTAGAAAAATTTCGCCAGAGTTTCCTCTGTAACTGGAGGTGGCCACGCTTTCAAGCGTATCATTTTCTTTTATAAATCAAACCAACAATCTTCTTATTCAATCAAAACCATGTTCAAATCACAAACTAGTCAAAATATGTATATAAATCGCATAAACTTCATGAACTTGTGGTTTATCCAAACTGTGAAGTAAATCTCATTACTTTTAGTGGATCTTTATATAAAACAATCCGATTTTGTAAAAACCTCGTTTTTATGGAAGTTCCGTCTTTACAACTTCTCGTCCACTTTTACAAAAATAGTTATTTCGTCGAAACTTTGTGTTACACAAGTGTGTATACACACTTGTGTGTTCTAAAAACCATTCTTGTTAGTGTAAGATCCGTCTTTTAAAGTATGATTTCTTTAACGCTTGGTCCTTTGAAAATACCACTTGCAGATACGTAGATCTGCTAGTTTTAAACACTATTGTACAAGCTAAAACACTTTTACACAAGTTCATGATTCGTGTGTGGTAGAGTTTCACCGTTTAACCCTTGTTCTATTCAAAACAACCTTATGTCATGATTCGTGATCATGACCAAACCGGGTTAAGTGATGATCCGAGCTACCACAACATAGATCGGGTCTAAATAATCACAAATTCCAATTACTACAACATTTACACAACATATGAGTTTTTATCCAACACTTATAGCATTTTTAGTAGACTTTAAAGTATCATCTTGTAAGATTTCGAGTTTTAACCGTTACAAATCGTATTAACCACTTTAGAATAGATTGAGAAGGTGTTCTAAGCAACATACCACTAGCTCGAGGCTAGGGAAGAATCTTGACGAAAATGGCGTGGATAAAAGCAAGATAAAGAGGTCCTTCGCGTTCCGTTTGCTCCAAGACTCCTTGTATACGACCCTTAACACTTGTAGGTGATTGGAATGGCTAGAACAAAATCGAAAATGGATGGGTGGGGGTGGGTTGTTCTCGGCCATAAGCTCCAAGAGAGGGAGAGAGTAGTGTTGTGTAGTGTTGAGTGATGGATGATTATGTTGTGTTTAGTGTTAAACTTATAGACAAATCAAGTGAGTATTATCCAATGGTTAGTGTGTCATTTAGATATTAGACAATCAAGGATTATAATAATCAAAATGGTACAAGTGTGTCCCCTCTTAGTTGGGGACGGTTAGAGAGGGGGGGGGGGGTCTTGGTCCGATTCCAACTAGTTAGTTAGGTATTAGTTAGGTTAAACCAAGTTAGTTAAGTGTTTAACCCAGTTATTAGTGTGTCACGCGTTACAGTGGGTGTTAGGGTACTCAGGGACCCTAACTGGCTCAGAAAAAGATAAATAATGAAAATAACAATATTTTCATGTTTCGGGTATAGTCCGGTTGTTCGGTTGGATAGTAATCCGTTAAAGTGCTAACAAAGCTTTAAAGTGTCGTTAATACCCTTTTTAGTGACACAACTCATTTCTGACACTTTGGAAAGTGTCTAGTAATATTTTTCTCGTGTTTTGGCACTTTATTAGTTAGCTAAAAGCTGAATTATTATGTAAAGTGCTGAGTTTTGTGCTTAGAGCACGTTTTAGGCACATCCAGTCATTGTGACTTATTCCTAGAGACGCAGTTCTACAACCCTTGTATCCCTACACTCACCACTAGTGTAGCAAAATATTTCTGGCTCATACAGGCCTTAGAGGCAGTGTCTGCCTGATGCTGGCTTTCTCAGCATGTTCAATAGGTTATCCGTTGTAGTGCTACTGTGCTTTTTTGTGCATCATGTTTGTCACTAAGGTTCAGTCATGTAAATAATGTAGTGACAGCAAGTAAAGTATGATGCAAGTAAGTACATGTATCAGTGTTCAAGTAGCAGTTTATTCACAAGTTCAAGCAAGCACAGTAATTAAGCAATAATTAATTATTAATCAAGTTGTACGGATACCTGGTTTAGTGAGGGTTGTCACATTCTCCCCCCGTTAAATAAATTTCGTCCCGAAATTTAAGTTCTGCTTGTAGACGCAGGGTTCTTAGGAAATAGGTGGGGGTATTTCTCTTTCATCCGGTCCTCACGCTCCCAGGTGTACTCAGGACCGTGTCTGGCATTCCAACGAACCTTGACGAGCTTGACACTGCTCCGGCGGGTCTTGTTTATTTTCCAATCCGTAACCTCAACCGGTTCTTCAACGAATTGGAGCGTGTCGTCAACATGAATCTCGTCGATGGGAATGGCAATGTCATCTTGAGTTGGACTTTTCTTCAGGTTGGATACATGAAATGTATCGTGAACTGTATGGAGTTCAGCAGGCAAGTCCAGCTTGTATGCTACTAGTCCTATTCTTTCCAAAATTCTGAAAGGACCAATGTAGCGCGGATTTAACTTTCCACGCTTTCCGAAGCGTGCCACACCCTTCCAGGGTGAAACTTTCAATAAAAGCATTTCTCCAACTTGGAATTCCACATGTTTCCGGTTTGGATCCGCATAGGTCTTCTGTCTGTGGCGAGCTGCTTCGATGCGTTTAAGAATCTGCGCAATCTTGTCTGTCGTCTCTTGGACGATTTCGGGACCAGCAAGCTGCCTATCACCTGCGTCAGCCCAACATAAGGGTGATCGGCACTTGCGTCCGTAAAGGGCTTCAAATGGCGCGACACCAATACTGGTGTGGTAGCTGTTGTTGTATGAAAATTCGACCAAAGGCAAATGCTTATCCCAGCTACCGCCCAAATCCATAACACACGCTCTCAGCATGTCTTCCAAAGTCTGTATCGTTCGCTCGCTTTGACCATCAGTTTGCGGGTGAAACGCAGTGCTCAGATTCAATTGTGAGCCAAAGGCTTCTTGGAAGGATTGCCATATCCTTGACACAAACCTTCCGTCTCTATCAGAGATGATTGAGAGAGGTACTCCATGGCGCGTAACGATCTCTCTCATGTAAATTTCGGCCAACTTGCTCGTATTATCCTTCTCTCTGATAGGTAAGAAGTGTGCTGACTTCGTTAATCGATCCACTATTACCCAAATAGTGTCATGGCCTCTTGGCGTTCTTGGCAGTTTCGTAATAAAATCCATTGAGATTTGTTCCCATTTCCACTTGGGAATCTCAGGTTGTTGCAGAAGTCCTGAAGGCTTCTGGTATTCGGCTTTAACCTTAGCACACGTTAAACATTTGCTCACATAAACAGCAACATCGCCTTTCATCCTAGGCCACCAATAATAATCTTTGAGATCTTGGTACATCTTATCCGCTCCTGGATGGATAGAGTACCGCGATTTGTGAGCTTCATCGAAAATAACCTTCCTTAAACCACCAAACAGAGGAACCCAAATCCTTTTCTCAAAACACAACGTTCCTTCCTCGTTTGGTACCAGTAGCTTCTCCATCCCACGGAGATATTCTTCTTCAAGGTTTCCTTCCTTGAGAGCTTCTTTCTGCGCGGCACGAATGCGCAAAGAAAGATCGGTTCGGATAATCATTTCTAAAGCCCTAACCCTTATGGGCTTGATCCTCTCCTTTCGACTTAGGGCATCGGCGACCACATTCGCCTTCCCTGGATGATACTTTATCTCGCAGTCGTAATCATTCAACAACTCAACCCATCATCTCTGCCTCATATTCAGCTCCTTCTGATTGAATATGTGCTGTAGGCTTTTGTGATCTGTAAAAATTGTACACTTTGTACCATAAAGGTAGTGTCTCCAGATCTTTAATGCAAAAACCACTGCGCCAAGTTCCAAATCATGTGTGGTATAGTTCTTTTCGTGCATTTTCAATTGACGCGATGCGTAAGCAATAACCTTTTGGCGTTGCATCAACACGCAACCCAATCCTTGGCGCGAAGCGTCACAGTATACCACGAAATCATCTGTACCTTCCGGTAGTGCCAAGATTGGCGCATTGCAGAGCTTACCCTTCAATATCTGGAACGCTTCTTCCTGTTTGATTCCCCAATCAAACTTCTTATCTTTCTGCGTGAGGAGTGTCAAAGGTTGAGCGATTTTTGAAAAATCCTCAATGAACCTACGATAATAGCCAGCCAAACCCAAGAATTGTCGAATCTCGGTTGGCGTCTTTGGCGTTTCCCAATTCTTGATTGCTTCAATCTTTGTTGGATCCACGTGGATTCCATCTCCATTTACCACGTGTCCAAGGAATTGGACTTCACATAGCCAAAATTCGCACTTGGAGAATTTGGCATACAACTGTTCTTTCTTCAGCAGCTCCAAAATAGCTCTTAAATGCTGCTCGTGCTCAGCCTTTGTCCTTGAATAAATCAAGATATCGTCGATAAACACAATAACGAACTTGTCCAAGTACGGCTTGCAAACTCTATTCATCAAGTCCATAAAGACTGCAGGTGCGTTTGCCAAACCAAACGGCATAACAAGGAACTCGTAGTGTCCATAACGAGTTCTGAAGGCTGTCTTTGGGATACTCTCCTCTTGTATCCTTAACTGATGGTATCCAGATCGAAGATCGATCTTTGAATAAAAGCTTGAGCCTTGCAGTTGATCAAACAGATCATCGATTCTTGGCAGAGGATATCTATTCTTGATCGTCAGCTTGTTCAGCTCCCGGTAGTCAATGCACATACGAAAACTACCGTCCTTCTTCTTAACAAACAGGACCGGAGCTCCCCAAGGCGAGAAGCTTGGTCAGATAAAACCCTTGTCTAACAGCTCTTGAAGCTGTGTCGACAGTTCCTGCATCTCAGACGGAGCAAGTCTATAAGGTGCCTTAGCCACAGGCGCGGCGCCTGGAACTAAATCAATGCGAAACTCTACTTGCCTCTGAGGTGGCAGTCCAGGTAAGTCTTCTGGGAAGACTTCTGGGTACTCCCTCACGACAGGGATGTCTTCGATTCTTGGCTCAGCAGCCTTCTTATCCACAATGTGCGCCAGGAAGGCAACAAATCCTTTCTGCAAACACTTTCGCGCTTTCAGGCAGCTGATAATTCTTAATGGCGTATCACGCTTCTCCCCGTGAACCACAATTGTTTCGCCATCTTCGGTTGGGATACGAACAACCTTTTCGTGACAAACTATTTCTGCCTTGTTGCCTGATAACCAATCCATTCCTACCACCACGTCGAAGCTTCCCAACTGGACTGGTAGTAGATCCAGAGCAAACTCACGCTCTCCCAATTCGATCACACAGCCTCTGATAACTTCGTTGGCTTCTACTAACTTCCCATTGGCCAATTCGATTGAGTAGGGAATATCTAACTTATTAGCGGCTAAACCAAGCATATTCTTAAACTCTAATGATACGAAGCTATAATCGGCACCAGTATCAAATAAAACGGATGTAGGATCGTTTTTTGATCCGAACGAGTCGGTTTGAAGAGATTTTCTTGATTTGAACGGCGGAAACAGACAAATCAAGTTCAATTCAGCAATTATACACTTCAAACTGTCGATATTATTAATCTGGATAACGTTTACAACCTGTCGACACTTCGGCAGCACTTCGTGGCTCACCGGAAGAACACACCTAGAACTATGTGTTGATTCCACCCCAAATGACCTATTTATAGAGTTTCTGATTCCACTCCTAATGACATGGTGTCATTTCGGGTGGAATCAGCATGTTACTTTCGGGTGGAATCAGAATGTAACATTTCGGGTGGAATCAGAAAATTACATTAGGAGTGGAATCAGAAAGTTAACTTTCGAGTGGAATCACTCCTAAATGTTCTGATTCTTGGATTCCGTGCTCTATTCTATCTATCTCTAAACAAGACTCGATACAAGACGTAGACGACAGACGGATGCACTAACAAACCCCCCTCGGATGTTGACGGAGTCTTCAGTGTCGAGTCTTCGCATCTTCAGTCTTTATCAGTCTTTTAACTTCTCTTTGAAATGTTTGACGCTGTAAGTATCCTCAATCTCTATCTTCTCTTCTTTTTTCATCACCAACATACTCCTTCCTTTACGTATCTTCAGACTCCCCCTTTCGATATGCTGGGATCGCAGTCTGGCATGTTGAAATCACACAATCCTCAGGTATCGGAACCTGACTCTTTATTATTCAAATAACCTGCACATTCTCTACCCAAAAATAAATTTCCTGATGATAACTTGAACACAAATTTTAAAATGATTTAACATTTAGTCTCTGATGAACCACTTGAAGAAATATCATTTTCATCTTCAAAACAATATACTCTCCCAAACCATCTGTTCATCATGTCTAGCACTTTGAATTTTGAAAATTAGCTCTCCAACACCAGTTGTCGAAAATCTTTTTGGATTTTTCAAAAATTTATGCTAAAACACACTGAAAATCTTTTTGTAATTTTTGAAAGAAAGAAATGCAATGCAGTAAAGAAATGTTTACAGACAATATTTTTGTGAGTTTTGTGTAAGAGGATCATATCAGATTTTGACAAGTCACAAGTACCGTTGAGCTTAGTTACACATTAAGAATTAAACAATACACTTAGATTGCCAATATACTGATCCACTTAAATTCTCACACAAATTTCAACTGATTCAGGATATGAGTTAGGTGTTTTAAGAACTTAAACTCATTCATGTGTCCCACCTCTTGAATATACTCCCGTATCCAGATCCCAATATTCAGTCTTACAGGTGAGTATACCACAGATGATATCTGTAAGGGGTTAATAAATTATGAAGAATCATGAGAGCTCAGGTCAGAACTACCGTTCAGCAGAGAGATCATGACTCAACTTTTGGGTGTGTCCCCTTTAGAGGATCTTTTGCATTACAACAGCAGCGACTATCAATTTTATTGTTTCATCAGCTTGCTGAGGGCGATGCTATGTTTCAAACGAGATTTCAGGGGTTACCTATATATCCAAGTAGTGTTCCCCCACGAAATAAGCAAGTTTGAAATTTAGTTTATATCCCGAAAAAGTTTACTAAATGTGTGAAAACCTATCGGCATATCATCAGTGAGACTGTTTAACACTATTTAAACAATACAATTCTTTAGCATACTGTGACCGTCTACTGATGTACTATCATTTCCTCTTCTTCGACACTAAAACTCATTTTTCTTTTTATCATGTTTTTTTCTTTTTCAAATTTTCTAATGTTTTTGGATTTTCAGAAATTTCTACTCCCCCTAAAATGCAAACACATTAAAGGAAATTTGAAAATAAACTGTACAAAAACTTGACAACCGATATCAAATCGCTTCAAATCACCATCCACTTGGCATAAACAATCAGAACTCCCCCTTACACAAAACTATTTACTCATTATGATTTCAAAACACTTAAGTTTGTTTTAACCAAAATGATTTGTCCGGAAAATACGTTTTGTTGATTTTAAACCATTTGTAGTTTCGGGGTGTGGTTCATCACATTGTCTACTTTTAACCACTTGTATAAGTATTACATCAAGTTCAAACTAATGACCTTGAGTAATTACTTTGTCAGAATCAACCTCTTACCACTTGCAAAAAAAAATTATTCACAACATATAAGCCTATGTAGGAATAAACCTCTACACAAACCATTTTACCAATCAAGATGCCGATTCCTGCTTCACACTTACCAATCTGGAAGCTCCGGCAATTCACACTTATCCTATAACAATTTAAACATTTTTAAGAATTCAATCACAAAAACAATTATCAAGAAAGATGCCGATTCCTGATCCACGATTACAAACTTGGGATCTCCGGCAAAGTCCTAAGACTTCAAGGGAAACAGACTTCCATCCAAGTCTTCTCAGACTTGATGGCTTTCAGTTCTTGCGCAGTGGGGTTGTAAGTTGCCTTTTTAGTTGCATAAAAATCTTTAACCCCCTTAACTTTCCCATTCAACATTTTCCCAAAAATTTTCTTAACACTTCCATTGAATGTTTTCTCGACATCAAACTTAGTTTTCTCTGTGTAAAACTGATTCGAGATTTCAACTTTACCAACTTTCTGTTTAATTTCTTCAAATTTCAGTGATGGAAACTCATCATCATTCACTGAAATTTGCACCTCAACCTGTGGCTCTTCTGGCTTTGTGGAACCAGATTCATCGCCGACTTTCTCATCAACTTTCTTAACAACCCACACTTGGTTGTCATTCTCTTTCTTTTTATAAAAATTCTTTTTAGAACACTCACCAACCTCATAAGTTGAGTTTTCAAAAATTTTAAATTTTTCAGTTGGTGATTCAATATCAACAACTATTTCTTTCAGTTTCCTAGAAACTCCCTGTTTTGTCTTGGCATTTTTCGGACAGTTCCATGCAATATGACCAGCTTCATTGCATTTGTAACAGGTACGAGTCTCTCTTTGATAAAACACTTCAGTTCCATTCTTTTTCTTTTTAGCAAGAAATTCTTGATTTGACTGTCTCCAGAATGGTTTCTTCTGTTCCTCTTCTACAAGTCCACCTGACACAAATTCTGTTTTTGTTTTAGAATTTTTCAAATTTTTATGATTTTCTGGTGGAATAAATCCAAGACCTTTCTTTTTGTAGCTACGATTTTGGTTTGGTTTCTTTTGAAAACCAGAACCAGAATTGTAACCCTTTTTCTTGTTTAGACGTTGTTGAACTCTTGAAGTGTACTTTTTAGGTTTTTCAGTAAGATTTAAATCTTTTATTTCAGAAATATTAATTTCTGTCATTTTGAAAACCTTTTTTATCATGTCAAAACGAACACTTCTTATTGGAAACTCTTTGTCAAAGTATAATTTGTCCAAATCATTTAAAGTGTATGCAACTTCAAATGCTTCATCATCCAAATTTGCTTTTGATAACAAAAACTCTTTACTGTAAGCCTTTTTGACCGACGACTTTGGACTGTTGACTGACGAATTTGACCCTCCAGACTCAGACTTTGACTCGGATTCCTCCTCAGTATCCAACACCTGACCGACCACCTTTTTGATTAACTCAGACTCATGATCAGTATCGGACGAGGTAAACGTGACATCAATGTTTTCTGGTAAAACGTCAGTTGTGTCGGTTTTTAGCTGTATATTGACTGCTTTTTCAAGTTGCTCCTCATTTGGTTTTCTAGGAGAATACCCTTCCCAAATTGGAGGCGGACACTTGTTATAGCTAACAGTCGGTTTCTTACCACTATCTTTCTTTTTCTTCGGCTTCTCGTCTTGAAAAGCTTCCATACCTGCAACAGTTGGGTAAATACGATCAATGAGATAATCAGAACTAGAATAACTTTTCAATAAACGTCTAATTCTCTCATTCTCGATCTTTTCTGTCTCCAACTCTTGCTTCCATTTAGCACTCTCTTCGATGTAAAAGTTTATGGCTTTCTGCTTTGTCATCATAACAGCATTTATCATCGTCAGTGCTTGTTCTCTTTCTGAATTTGTCTTTTGGAGACCAGTTACTGTTTTGTTCAAGACATCATAAGATTCTTTCACATAATTGAGGTTGAACAGTAACTGCTCTTTCTTCTTCTCATATTCAGCAATGATGTCGTCTTTTGCAGCACATTCCTTGCAAGCTTCCAAACACTTTATGCAAGGCTTTACAACTTCAACAATCTTCTCAATCTCAATTGTCTTTATCACTTCAATCACTTTTTCTTCTTCTTTCACCTTCTCAGTTTCAATCATCTTCTCAACAACACCTTCAATGTTCTCTTTCTGAACAACACTTTCAGCCTTCATTTCCTGTTGTTGTTCTTTAGCAGCTCGTTTCTCCTTCAGTTTCTCCATTCGATCTGCAAAATAGAAATGAAAACTTTCAGGAGAAAGATGAGATTTTGCAACATTTATATGTTTCTCTTCCTCATCATCACTACTACTATCAACTGGTGATTTATCAAACTGTACAAATTTTTCAGAATCAGCATCTGATAAACCAGAATCTGACGGTGTTTGATCAAATACAACTTCCTTTTCTGAAGTAACATCCTTCTGTACACTCTCATCTGCACTCTGTGAACTTTCATAAGCACTTTCTGAACTTTCATCAGAAACAACAGACTCTTCATCCACACTCTTTACAGTCACTCCAATAGACTTCATCCAAGTAGCAAACATGTCTGGTTCTCGAACAATCTTAGCAATAAAAGCTTTATATTCTCCTTTTTCATCAACGAACATATCCCAGCTGAAACCTTCAGGTAATTGTTCATCATCTTGATCAATTAAACAAGCTTTGCTATCAGGAGATATATAGTTGTTCCAGTTAAAATCCACCGCACACGCTCTCTTGGAATCTTCAATCTTTCTACCATGAGCCGTTTGTGAATCTTGTGATTGACCAACCTGCTGATAAATGGCTTTCCGGTAATAATCATCTTTTCCAAACGGATTCTGAGCGCCACTAGCTTCTCTGTTCTTGCACTCCCGCTTGAAATGGCCTTTCTCTCTGCAACGAAAACAAGTAACTTTAGATTTATCAAAACCTAAAGTAGATACATGAGCATCAAGAAAGTCATTTCTCCTGGTAATCGTTTTGAACTTTTCAGCACATCTAAGAACACTCGCAAGACACCATTTGATATCCATCAGTTCCATCTCTTCGGCGTCTATTTGACCGTAATCCTCTTTGGTGAGCATGGGATTTCCGATCCGACCAGCCACTAGACCCTCATAAGATAACAACACAGAACCAAGTAGAGCCATGTGGTCTTTAGCAGTGTCTTCTGAAAAACTTTGACCTTCTGGAAGATTTAGAGCTATGTTGCACTGAATCACATATCCATTTCCTGTCTTTGTGCTCTGAGACTTAAAACTTGTGTTTGACTCTTTAGGATTAACACTCGGAAATGATGAGAATCCGCTGGTGCTTTTGCCTGAACCCTGATCAGCTTTTTCTGATGAATCCCCAGCACTGAATGCAGTTTGAATTTTCGGACTTCTCTCAGCTTCTGGAATCGGAATACTACCCTTGTAATACATCTTTACGTCCTGTTGACCACTTGGACTGTTCATCCTAGCAATCTTCTGTTGTTCCAGGTCTTGACTCTTGATCTTTTCGATAAACTGAGAAATTGTCAACCCATCATAAACACCCGTGTTTTTCAGAATCATCAAATAAGTTCCCCACTCTTTCTGAGGTAATGCATCAGCAAGCTTGTCTACCCACTCTTCACGATCTTTGGTAATGCTCAACATCGACATTGACCGCACTAGGTGACAGTATCTCTCAATCAACTTTTTTGTGTCTTCACCTGGTAAGCTACTGAACAGATCAAACTCTTTCTTTAGCAACGCCTTTTTTCTCTTTATCATGTTCTCGCTACCCTCAAATTTGACTTTAAGTGCATCCCAAATTGACTTTGCAATTTTGTCATGCTGTAACAGAATAAAAATGTCTTCTTTGATGGCTTGTTGCAACAGACTAATCATCATTTTTTCGGCTTTGTACATAACACGTTCCTGATCCGTAAACTCTGATAACTCTTTGAGAACCTGCAACTCTGTTCGAGGCAACACATATTTCTTCAGTATGCATTCCCATGACCTAAGATGGTTTGCCTGAACCCAGTTCTCGAATCTGTCTTTCCACCCGTAGTATTCTTCAATACTCATCAATTTAGGGGGCTTTTGGGTGGTTCCCGTCTCATTTTCTAAACTCATAGCTTGAGCAATAGCACCTGGACCAGACGGTGTCGCAAATGCGTTGTAGAAATCGTTGTCCATGATTTTGAATTTCAAGCGGAATCCTGAGTTGAAGCGGAATCACTGAAGTGTATTTTGGAGTGGAATCAGAATTTTGCAATTTGGAGTGGAATCAGAATTTTGCAATTTGGAGTGGAATCAGACTTTTGTACTTTGGAGTGGAATCAGAATTTTGGTTGTCAGGAGCGGAATCAACATCAATTTTAGGAGCGGAATCAAGTGTTTTGGTTGTCAGGAGCGGAATCAACATCAAGTTTAGGAGCGGAATCAACTCGGACATCATTTTTACCCATTTTTAAGTCGATTTTAGCAATGAAACTTTCAAGGATTTGTTAATAGTCACTTTTATACAATTTGTGAAAATTTGAACTGGTTTTGACCGTTAAATTTTTCTGAACTGATGAAAGAATGATGTAGAAGACAGAAAACGCAGCTGAATTGGCAAGAGCTCTTCTTCCTGAGCTCTGATACCACTTGTAGGATCGTTTTTTGATCCGAACGAGTCGGTTTGAAGAGCTTTTCTTGATTTGAACGGCGGAAACAGACAAATCAAGTTCAATTCAGCAATTATACACTTTAAACTGTCGATATTATTAATCTGGATAACGTTTACAACCTGTCGACACTTCGGCAGCACTTCGTGGCTCACCGGAAGAACACACCTAGAACTATGTGTTGATTCCACCCCAAATGACCTATTTATAGAGTTTCTGATTCCACTCCTAATGACATGGTGTCATTTCGGGTGGAATCAGCATGTTACTTTCGGGTGGAATCAGAATGTAACATTTCGGGTGGAATCAGAAAATTACATTAGGAGTGGAATCAGAAAGTTAACTTTCGAGTGGAATCACTCCTAAATGTTCTGATTCTTGGATTCCGTGCTCTATTCTATCTATCTCTAAACAAGACTCGATACAAGACGTAGACGACAGACGGATGCACTAACAACGGATGCATAGCGTTGATTTACAGGGAACGTACCAGTAACGACATTGGGGTCCTGGCGCGCTTCCCTTGCTTCGATTTGGAACACTCTCCCACGGGCTTGGTTTAACTCTGGGCAGTTCTTCTTAAAATGCCCGATATCACCGCAGTTAAAGCATCCAAGTCTTTGCCCGTTTCTACCAGCTTGATCATTCCTCTGATTACGATCCACGGCGCCCGCTTGGTTAGCATTGTTGCCTCGATTCTCGTTACCTCCATAGTTTCCTTGTGGGCGATTTCCATTCCCACCCCGGTTGTAATTTATGTTTCCGAATCCTCCTTGGCCTCCCTTACCAGCAGTGGCCCAACAAGTGTCCTTCAAGTGGCCACGTTTTCCACATGCTTCGCATACTTTTGGCTTGCAACGACAAGAATGGTGGCGTTGGCAGTCGTTGCACTTGGGTTGGGTGCCCATGTGTCCCTTTCCTTTCTTCCCTCTACCAGCTGTAACCTGAGCTGGCGTGTCTGATCCTCCTTTCTTAACCGCCACACTGGCGCTCTGCTTGAAGTTCGAGAACTTCCGTTTGTTACCTCCTGACGACTCGACGTGAGTCTCTGCCTTCTTCGTCAAACTTGTTCAGGCGAATAGCCTCCTCAGTGAGAGCTACGCTCAAATCGATCGCCTCAGTAATGGTCGCAGGCTTTGATGAGGTTACCATGCTTATGATTTAAGGAGCTAATCCCCAAATGAAACGTTCAATCCGCTTGAACTCCGGAGTGACCATGTAGGGTACCACATGCGATAAGTCATGGAACCTTTGAACGTATTCTGCGATCTTTGGACCGTCCATTTTCAAGTGCTAGAACTCGGTTTCCAATCTCTGGATTTCCGCGCGAGAGCAGTACTTTTTGCGCATAAGTTCCTTCAGTTCGGTCCAGGTTAGCGCGTAGGCAGCAGCTTCACCAAGTGTCTGTACTTGCAGATTCCACCAAGAGAGGGCTCCATCCAAGAATAGCCCTGAGATATAGGTGACTTGCTGATCTAGTGCGCATTTACTCATGCGTAGAACAGATTCAGTTTTCTCGGCCCAACGAACAAAGGCGACAGCACCTCCCGTGCCATCAAAGTTGACCGGTTTGCAGTCTAGAAACTGCTTGTAGGTGCATCCTGCACATACGTTATAACATACGATTGGCATTAGCATCATTTCTAAAGATATCCAATTAGGTCATGGTATGTCTAAATGACTTAGTATTACCATGAGGTGGATTATTGTTGTTGCCAGTGTTGCCAGAGTTGCTTCCACTAGTCCCTCCTTGAGAGGCGGCGTATTGTGCAATGGCAGCAGCGATAATTTGCTGGAGTTCTGCCTCATTGGTAGGCATGCGTGTCTCACGTCTCGGCGGCATCTTCTAAAAGATGTGTTTACGTCGGTCAGGCCATAGTTATAATACATAAGTCAGGTCATAATTTAGCGTATGTATATAACGATAGTAATAGTACATAACATCTCATGTTATAATCATATCACACAACATCCCATGTCACAAACATCAATCACACAACATCCCATGTCCTAAAATACAAATAACCAAATCAAGCATCAAGTATGATGAGAATACTGCGATTGCCATATATCGAGACCACATAGTAAGCGTACAAGTACATCACAGTGTCATACAACATCAGTCGACTATGGGCTACATCACCCTAGTCCAAAAATCATATCGAATCAGTGTCAATACATCAAATACATGACAACAAAAGTCAGAATCATAATGTAGTCTCCAAAAATGCTGTGCAGTCAAAAGCATTCGCCGTCTTCTCACCAATGTCTACCTATACGGTACTGAAGAGCTCTACACGGATGGCGGTGGAGGAGGGGGAAAGTGAGTGTAAAACAAGCGGCGCAAATGGAGCCAGTCCTCCTCCATGGCTCTCTGGGTGCGTAAGAATGAAGCAACCTGCTGCTCCAGGGCAAAAAGACGTGCAGCATAGTCTGGTGGTAAAGGTCGAGAGGGCTGCAACGGAGAGTGGGTCTGACCCTGGCACGGACACGGCGGCGGCTGAGCTCTCTCAAGCTCCTGAATGCGCTGCGTGTGTGCCTCGTGCTGGGCGACAAAAGACATCAGAACGTCCTCAATAGTATACCCCATATGGAAAGAATGGTAGGGGTCGGTCGGTGGCATGGCAGAAGATGATGTCCAAAGTAACGGCTCACTGGTGGGATCAAAAGGTGCCACATGAAATGGAGAAACAGTGGGAAAAGTATCAGACGGTGGTATAGCAGAGATAGATACCGGTACATGTCCAAATGGGTGAGCCGAAGAACCTTCTCCAGCTCGTGCTGGAGGTGTAAACTGAGGAAATGAAAAAGAAGTATCAATGTGACGGGTATCAGTGATCTGAGGAGGAATAGGTGGAACCTCATCATCAGCAGGAATCCACCCACACTGGGCGTGCTCGTCTCGGGGGTCGATCTGTGCCTCAAAAAGCGCACGATCAAACTGGGCTGGCATAGGATCATGGTGAGGTACAACAAGGGGGTCAACTGGTGCATCAGCAATGAGTGGGGGATCAACATGATCAGCAGCAAAGACATGATCGCCCTCCAATAATGGAGCATCTATAGGGTGATCATCAATAGGTGGGTCAGCAATGACAGGCTCAATAATAGGTGCGTCAGCATGAAGTGGGTCATGCTCAAGTACTGGGTCAGGAGCAGGGTCTAGTGGCTGCTCGGGTTCATCAAAGGCCATATCAAAATCAAAATCAGGGTCGATGGGATCAACTGGGTCAACCGGATCCTCCATAGGCTGATCCATGGGTATAAACTCTATATCCTCATCCGGGTCGAATCCTGGGGGAAAGTCAGGATCGGAATCCTCCATATCATCATGGTCGAAAGTAAAACTAGGGATAGGGGCAACAGAGGATGCCTGGTCGGGATCTGATCCATGAGAAAAGTGATGCGCACTCTGAGTATGTGAAGGTGCGGAGGCCACAGACTCGAAAGAGTCTGGGACCGGAGAGTGAGCAGGTGACTCCTCAGCGGGAGCATCTGCGATCATCAAAAGATCACCAGCAGCAAGAAGGGCCTCGCCCTGAACCTCATCCTCCAAAGGCTCGTCATCAAAAAGATCGACGTCGTCATCATCGTCGGCGTCGAGAAGCAAATCATAAGCAGGATAAACAGCTAAGGGTATGGGAGCAGGGATCTCCACTAACGGTAGGTCCCCGGCCAAAGGGCCATCAGCGAGCTCATCAGCATCATCAGGTAAGGCAAAGGGCTGGAAATCATCCTCGTCCGTGCTCGTAACGTCGGATGTGTGAACCTCACGCTCAGAAGACTCTAGCTCATCCGATACTATAGGTCTAGGTCCTGTGGTGTCTGAATCACCAGTGCCAGAGGTGTCCATAATGTCTGTAACATAAACACAACACGCACAAACAGTCAATCATACAATCAAATAATCACATAAGTCACCAAGTAAGCATTTAAATCATTCTCCTAGTCCCACTAGCCAATTTCTCCCAGTCTCTAAGACTGCTCTATCATCTACCTCGACCTCTCAGATCGAGCCTCGGTCTCCAATACCGAGCCTCAGCTTCCAAGACTGAGCCTACTCTTCCTAGTCCAACTAGCCAACTACCTCGATCTCTCAGACCGAGCCTCGGTCTCCAATACCGAGCCTCAGCCTCCAAGACTGAGCCTACCCTTCCTAGTCCAACTAGCCAACTACCTCGATCTCTCAGACCGAGCCTCGGCCTCTCAGACCGAGCCTCAGCCCTTCTAGACTGAGCCTATAAATAATAAAATGTGCTCAACATTTGTTTGTAAAAAGTTTTGGATCTGGACTTAAGTGGTATGCAGTAAAAATGTTTTCGTGAGAGCCCTAGTGATCATAGTCTAGACTCGAGAAAGAATCCTAGTTCGCTATGATCAGAGCTCTGATACCAAGCTGTCACACCCTGGCTTTGCGGAAGCGTGGTTAATTTTGGTGTGACTTCTTAATACCATAGCTTAATCATAACAAAGCTATATGAAATAAAATCATGCAAGATCATCCATTTGATTAAGTTTTAAAACCAGAGTAACACAACATTGTCTTAGAGACTTACAACCTCATAACATAAAACATTGTCTTGAATAACATAAACACCGACATGAAATAAACGCAGTTTAAGATTTGTGACTTGTCCAGGAAAGAGTCACATTTCCTAAACTGGGATGACCTTGGAACCCTTATGCAGCGGGAAAACATAACATACCGCGCCAGATCTTTAATTTCCTGAAATACATGTAAGTTGAAAAATCAACAATAATGTTGAGCGAGTTCATGTGTAAGTGAGTAAGTAAACCTTCGTGAGTATAAAAATAGTCTTGGTATGTAGCAAATAAGGAAAAAGAGATCACCAATGGTTTGCAAGGCCATTGATATATGTGAAGTGCAAGTAGGAAGACTCAAACCTAGCAGATTTAGCGTTGGGTACAAAGTCACTCCAAGGTCCGTTCTGTTGGGCCTCTCAGAGGTCCGTTCTGTTGGGCCTAGAGTTGGGCTCGCTACACCCAGATAGATCTACCGCTTACGTCCCTCGGTCCTACAATGAGGATTAATGGCCTCCAGTTTCTGCCTACTCACTCACATGATCTAAGTAGTAAACCTCCTTACGCTAACCATACCATGTATAATGTACTTATAATTAAAGTAACATGTATTTCACCCCCGCAGTTAAGAAAACTGAAAACAGTTAGAGAAAAGGGGGACATGAACTCACAGTGGTGCGTCTCTACCAAGTATGCCTCCAAATCAATCAGTTGTATGACGACCTACACGTGCTAACTCTATTAGACGGACGGCCGTGCCTTAGCTTTATGGTTTAAGTTTTTGGGAAATAGTTAGGCAACTATTTCGTGTTTACATTCTGTATACTTGGTAGTTATTCTCCTTCCCAAGGATGGGGGATTTAATACATGTGCGTTCGTATAATTTGGATTACACTATTAAGTCTCACTTAATATATTTTATTTCCACTTCAAAATATGAATATTCTTCCCAAAAATATTATATTTTCATACATGTGATTTTCCCCAAAATAATACTTAGTAATATTATTTTTACTCTAAAAATAATATTTACGTAGTTCTCAAAATAATCATAAACACTTATATAAGTGATGTTGTGAAAAAAATATATACTAAATATGTTTATGTATCACGTTTTATTTTGTGAAATCCCACCTCCGATATTTTATAAATATAGTCGTGGCGAAACTTATATTTTGAAAACAAGTCAAAATGCCTTTCTAACACTTATAGTGAAAATAATTCCAAGTGTTAGGTTTTTAGAAAAATTTCGCCAGAGTTTCCTCTGTAACTGGAGGTGGCCACGCTTTCAAGCGTATCATTTTCTTTTATAAATCAAACCAACAATCTTCTTATTCAATCAAAACCATGTTCAAATCACAAACTAGTCAAAATATGTATATAAATCGCATAAACTTCATCAACTTGTGGTTTATCCAAACTGTGAAGTAAATCTCATTACTTTTAGTGGATCTTTATATAAAACAATCCGATTTTGTAAAAACCTCGTTTTTATGGAAGTTCCGTCTTTACAACTTCTCGTCCACTTTTACAAAAATAGTTATTTCGTCGAAACTTTGTGTTACACAAGTGTTTACACACTTGTGTGTTCTAAAAACCATTCTTGTTAGTGTAAGATCCGTCTTTTAAAGTATGATTTCTTTAACGCTTGGTCCTTTGAAAATACCACTTGCAGATACGTAGATCTGCTAGTTTTAAACACTATTGTACAAGCTAAAACACTTTTACACAAGTTCATGATTCGTGTGTGGTAGAGTTTCACCCTTTAACCCTTGTTCTATTCAAAACAACCTTATGTCATGATTCGTGATCATGACCAAACCGGGTTAAGTGATGATCCGAGCTACCACAACATAGATCGGGTCTAAATAATCACAAATTCCAATTACTACAACATTTACACAACATATGAGTTTTTATCCAACACTTATAGTATTTTTAGTAGACTTTAAAGTATCATCTTGTAAGATTTCGAGTTTTAACCGTTACAAATCGTATTAACCACTTTAGAATAGATTGAGAAGGTGTTCTAAGCAACATACCACTAGCTCGAGGCTAGGGAAGAATCTTGACGAAAATGGCGTGGATAAAAGCAAGATAAAGAGGTCCTTCGCGTTCCGTTTGCTCCAAGACTCCTTGTATACGACCCTTAACACTTGTAGGTGATTGGAATGGCTAGAACAAAATCGAAAATGGATGGGTGGGGGTGGGTTGTTCTCGGCCGTAAGCTCCAAGAGAGGGAGAGAGTAGTGTTGTGTAGTGTTGAGTGATGGATGATTATGTTGTGTTTAGTGTTAAACTTATAGACAAATCAAGTGAGTATTATCCAATGGTTAGTGTGTCATTTAAATATTAGACAATCAAGGATTATAATAATCAAAATGGTACAAGTGTGTCCCCTCTTAGTTGGGGACGGTTAGAGAGGGGGGGGGGGGGTCTTGGTCCGATTCCAACTAGTTAGTTAGGTATTAGTTAGGTTAAACCAAGTTAGTTAAGTGTTTAACCCAGTTATTAGTGTGTCACGCGTTACAGTGGTTGTTAGGGTACTCAGGGACCCTAACTGGCTCAGAAAAAGATAAATAATGAAAATAACAATATTTTCATGTTTCGGGTATAGTCCGGTTGTTCGGTTGGATAGTAATCCGTTAAAGTGCTAACAAAGCTTTAAAGTGTCGTTAATACCCTTTTTAGTGACACGACTCATTTCTGACACTTTGGAAAGTGTCTAGTAATATTTTTCTCGTGTTTTGGCACTTTATTAGTTAGCTAAAAGCTGAATTATTATGTAAAGTGCTGAGTTTTGTGCTTAGAGCACGTTTTAGGCACATCCAGTCATTGTGACTTATTCCTAGAGACGCAGTTCTACAACCCTTGTATCCCTACACTCACCACTAGTGTAGCAAAATATTTCTGGCTCATACAGGCCTTAGAGGCAGTGTCTGCCTGATGCTGGCTTTCTCAGCATGTTCAATAGGTTATCCGTTATAGTGCTACTGTGCTTTTTTGTGCATCATGTTTGTCACTAAGGTTCAGTCATGTAAATAATGTAGTGACAGCAAGTAAAGTATGATGCAAGTAAGTACATGTATCAGTGTTCAAGTAGCAGTTTATTCACAAGTTCAAGCAAGCACAGTAATTAAGCAATAATTAATTATTAATCAAGTTGTACGGATACCTGGTTTAGTGAGGGTTGTCACAGTTACATCACTAAGACTCCCTTGAAAGCAACCACTGTTGAGGCTACAACTTTAACCTCTGCTCAAGTGGGAAGTCCCTAGAACCAAGAAAAAGGGGCATTTGTTTCTGATGATATGGAGTCTTCTCCTGTTATCAAAACAAATACAACCACCACAGGTGGGAATTCAGATGATCCTATTAAGTTAGGTGATGAATTAAGATACAAGGATTTGACGGATAGAATGTCCTCTATTGAAACATCTGTTGGTGAAATGAAAGATATGATGAAGCAGATGGTGGAGAATTCTAAAAGTCAACCTAGCACTCAGCAAATTGTTGATGAGCTATGGAAGTCAGTGCAACCCATTCTCCATGCTCAGAAGAATTTGTCTTATTCCAACCACAAAACTCACATGGAACTTATCAGAGTTATAGTTGAGGCTAGGTATAAGGATACGCAGGCCGACATAAGGGGCTTCAAATAATATCTTATTAAACTTACTGGCTCCTCCCCTGCAGTCTTTGAAAAACATGATGATGATGATGATGCCAAAAAGGGGGAGAGAGATTCTATGAGAAAGTTGGAACCTGATTCAAAAGCTAAGCCAAAACCAAAGGTCCAACAACAGCCAAAGTCTGCTAAACCACAACAATCTTCTATAAAAACTTCAGAAGTTGGAAAGAAAAAGGAATTGATGAGACCCTAAACATTCAGGCTGAAGAGAAAGTTTTAGAAAAGCAGAAGAAGCAAGATACAGAAGAAAGCGAAGCTTATAATTGGGAAAAAGAACAGGAGGAGAAGAGGAAAAAGGAAAACATTGGTACTTCACAAAGAAGAAAGTCTTTTAGAAATAATAGACCACCAATAGCCACCTTTCCTAAAACCACTGCTACTCCTAAAAGACTTGTATCCTCTGCTACACCCAAAACTAAATCCATTAACCCAACAACAACCACCTCAAAAGAAGCAAAAGAAAGCTTCACCACCATCTTCCACCACTCACCCAACAGATGTTGATGCAACAAAAGTATCGACAGATGTTAGGCAAACAACTGCTGAGACACCAGTTGTTTCAGCAGAGGTTAGCCAATCCTATGCTATAATCAATTTCAATACACAACCATCAAACCAACCACCTCCAACACCACAAAGATTTCCTTCACACCCACCTTCACCACCTAAACAACCTCCACCACCAAAATTCGTATATGTACGCAAAAGAAAAACTTTTGTGGTACAAGAAGATGATGAGGAGATTCCATCACCAATCCCCTTATCATTTGTCCCCATTCAAGTCATTCTATCCTCATCACTTCCACCTAAATCCACTTTGACTCCACCCACTGGTTCACTACCATCTGTCATCCCCCTGGCTGCTAAATATCCTCCAGAGTTGCTCACAGTTCAAGGTTAAATAGAATCATTTTCCAAAATAGAGGATCCATCTAAAAGAACCATCCCATCTCTCTTTGGCTTCAGGCTGCCTCAGAATTTGGATGAGTATTTGAAAATGAAAGTCAAGCAGGCTGAGATAATAGCTAGAGAAGATAGCAAAGGCTTAGGTGACAGGAAATACCAGGGTCAACTTTCACATGAGCTTAGCAAAGTCAGAACGCTTGAAGACTTTGCTAAGGACCTTAGTAAATCCATGCCTGGGCAGCCAATTGATTCTGAGCTTGAAAAGGAACTGAGGATTGACTACATTGATCACATAATGAAGCACAAGCCTTATAAAGCAACCAGGACTCAATTCAAAGACTGGTCATCAGATGCTCTATTGGAAGAAATTGACAGAATCACTAAAATGAACAATGATCCTCTGGTCAAGAAAACTCCACCAAATTGGAAGAAAGACAAGCAAGTGGATCCAGATGAAGCATTGAGGTTTAAGAGAATGAGAGTAGAGCTTGTGACTGCTGATGATGGATCAGCAAGATCAATTGCCAGATGTTCAAAACTCAACATAGAGGAGACCTACAAAAAGCTGGAAGAGCTTAGAGCAAAAGATCCAACAGTTCCTCAAAAGCCAATTTATCCTACAACCACTGCTGGCAGGCCTCAACAGACCCAAACCTCCAAAAAGTTTTTTATCATCTGATTTACCCGTAAATGCCTTGAATCAATTAAAAGGAAAAAGCAGACAGATGAGGGAGATGAGTAGAGGTTTGAAGAATACAGAAAAGAGGCAATCAAATGCCAGATTGAATTCCACATGGATGATGTTGCTGACCAACTCACTGCTCAATTAACTAAAACCATCAAAAGGTTGACAAGCAGACCTCATTCACCAAACTCATCCCAAATAAGTCTTATCCCAAGAAAACCATCTGATCAAAAAATATGAAAGTGGAAGTCATCCTCAGACACCCACGTATTGACTCTGCTCAGATCAAATGGTGATGTTGAAAGGAAAAATATGAAGGATGCATATGGTCTGAGTGCATGTGTCCTTCAAGATCTGTTGAACCTTCAACTTGAAAGGGATGATGAAGATGACATGATTTCCTTGGACTTTGAATTACAGTTCAAAGGGCAAATACAGGAAATGCTGAGGAGAAATAAAGATCAAGAATAAAGAAGGGTTTTGGCATCATCTGTTCTAGGGGGAGATTGTTGGCTCATGTGGATCCCAGCTTGAGAACAGATGATACAAAGCCAAAACAGTTCTACAATCATCTGATCCAGAATAACAATGCTTGAATACCTTCTTCCTTCAATGGCAAGTCATCTAACAACTGCTGCTTCTAAGGTCTGCTTCAAAGCCAAGGTCTGCTGATTGACAAAGTCTACTGAAGTTAAACCGATGATAAAGACAAAGGTCTGCTGGAAGCAAAGGTCTGATCACCCTTTGAAGAAGATCTGCTAAAGCTTCATCAGAGGATAAGAGCTCATCAGAGGATATAGTCAAAAGAGTCTGTAATCAGTGTTTGTAATATAACAGCGTTTAGCTATTAGCAGAGGTTAGAGGTTGTTAGTATTGTTAGATGTCACTATCTCGGTGACTTCAGCAAATATTCCACAGTGGTTAGATTTGTACTATAAATAGAACAATGTATGTACTGTTCTATTAGATCACTTCACTCACTTGCATTTTGTACGAACAAACTTTGTGATCTCATGCTGAGGGGGAGAATTGTATTCATGCATACGTGAATCATTGTGTAATACAATCATTCAACTTAAAGTGTTCATGATGAAAGCAAATCTTCCATTGTTTGTGTTATATAGTTTTTCCTCATTCCCCTGCATTATTTCCAAACTTATTATCATATTCCATTGTTCATCTTAAAACAAACACAAACAATTCAAATTCGGATCCTAACAAGATGAGTGTTATGGTTGAAATTAGAGTGATTATGGGGTAGTTGTGAGCTGCCATTGATGCAGAGTGTGAACATTGGGAGTTAGGGGTGGTGGGTGATGAGATTCATGTGAGAATTTGTGGAAGAAATAAAGGAGTTTAGGGGAATTGTGGTGTTTATGAGCGTGAGAAAATACAGAGTAGAAACAGAAAATTGGTAGTGGTGAAGGGGGAGAGAGAGAGGATGGGTTGTGGTGGTCGGAGAAATGGTGGATGGTGGCAGTGAAGACTGGGGTGGGGTGGGTTGTGGCCGGCGAGAGGGTGGATGGAAGCAGTGAAGGTCTAGGTGGGTTGGGCGATTGGGTGGACGGTAGCGGTTAGGTGTTTGGTTAGGGTTAGGGTGGGAGGGTGGAGGATGGTGGCAGATGGTGTGGGTGGGGGGCGGTGGGTGTTGGTGGTGGTAGTAGGTGTGTTGATGGTAGGTGGGTTGCAGGTGTTGGCGGGTTGATGGCGGTGGGAGGTGGATTAATGGTGGTGGTGTTGAGAGGTGGGAGGTGGTGATGGGATTTGAGAGTGTGGTAGAGAGAGATGAGGCTGTAAAAAGAGAGAGAAAGAGTGTGGTATTGAGAGAGAAAGTGTATTGTATATATATAATAATAATAATAATAATAATAATAATAATAATAATAATTCTTAAATATGTTTTGTTTTATTTTTTAAATAATATTAAATAAAGGAGTGAAAAGACTAAAATACCCATGGGTAACCAAATTTAACAAGAAAATCTAACTGGGTTAGGGATAAAGGACAAGATGTGTAACAGTTTTGCCTATAAAGGGCAAAACCTATTAAAATTCATTGAAAATGACACCGCCTGAAAAAAAAAGTATAAAGATAAAGGACAAAACGTGTAATTTTTCCTTTTAATATCAGCATGCAAATCAAAGTACCGTTATGTGTTACATTACTCGTATCTTATGTTTTATAAATCGTTTCTTATACATGTATCTATGTATTTACTCACTTTGTTTCATATGGTTTCGTGTGGATCCACCTGGCTAACCAGTTCCTCACGACCATGGGTTGAACTCGGTATCGCCACATTGTTTCATAGATTTGCTCTTCAAGGGCTTGAATCATATTGTTTCATATCCATTGTTTCGAATATCTTTTTCGTTATTAAATGTAATCATGGTGAATTGTTGGAAGTTGTGATAAATTGTGGTGATTTGTGGAATATGGAATTGTTGAATTAACATTGATGACATATCTACACTTAGAATTGCATGTTACTTATTTTATAAAAATTAATAAACTAATCTATTTTACTTTTCCTAAAACTAAGATCTATTCGCCAACTTATTGTTGACCCAAAAGCTTTTTACGCATGATACATGTACACAATTTTGAGGATTCGAAGTGAAGACACACAGGATGTGCCTTAGTAATAAAACGAACTAATGTTGTTGATTATCTTTTGGATTATTTTATTTGGATTTTTGCTGGATATTTATATGATCAAGTGTGACGTTTTAATATGGTTGCTTTAAATATATAAACGTATAATAGTGTTAAAAGCTATGAGCAATCAATCATGCCCCGTACCAAATCTGTTGCGGGTCGGGGTGTGACAATGGCCACTAAAGGCATAACATCATCAACAACCATAAGAGCATTGTCAAGTTTAGGCTCTTTGCATTGGTTCAACACGGTGACAAGTTTCACCACAGTTATAACATTTCCCTTTAAAGTGACCAACTTTCTTTTTCATAAAACCCTTCTTTGCTCCAAGTTCCACACCTTTATTTTTCCTCTTATCATTGAACTTGTGGCCTTTCTTACCTTTGCAACCCCTTGAAGATTGACAATGTTCCACGAGGTTGGCTTTTGCAGAAGCTTCAACTTGACTTCCTTGTGTGACAACCTGTTGTCTTCCACAATATGGAAAAGAACCACAAGGTCTTCAATAGTCATTTCCTTTCGCTTATGCTTAAGGTAATTCTTGAAGTCCACTCAACTAGTAGGAAAATTTTCAACAATTGCCGCAACTTGGAATGTTTCACTAAGATTCATTCCTTTTGACAGAATGTCACTGAGAAAAATCTGCAGTTCTTGAACTTGACTCATCACAGTATTTGAATCAATCATTTTATAGTCCAAAAACCTAACCACAATATCCCATAAATCCTTGGCAGTCGGTACCTTGAAACACACATTATACAAGTCATCCGAGAGGTCATTCAACACATAGTTACGACATAGGTACTCAGAGTGTTTCCACGCATCAACAACACTCACAAATTGCACATTAGTTGTCCCTTTAGTGAGAACAGGAGTGGACTCGGTCAATAACCTCTCAAGGTTCAAAGTGGTCAGATAAAACATCTTTTGTTGCCATCTCTTAAAGTTCAAACTAGTAAACTTTTCTGGTTTCTTAGCATGATTAGCAACTGCTTGGGCTACTTGGGTACCAACTAATGGTCACATGGTAGTGTATGTGGATCCGACAGTTGATGTCGTTGCTTGAACAATGGCCATTTCTGAAACAAGAAAGAATATAATTAGTTTTCAGAAATGTTGGTTTACATAAAACCAAAGTTAAATAATAATCTTTTTTCAATCAGAAACATATTGGTTTATAGAAAACCAATGTAAACTACGAAAGTTTGCTAATAAACAGTATAAAAGAAACTGTTAGTAATATAAAATTTTTAAAACTAAAAATAGTGAACGGAGTTTTAAAATCTGTTTTAAGCTTGTAGGAATCTCGTATACAAAATAAAAAGAAAGAACACCTTATTAATTTCTAATACATATTACAAAAGAAAATAACATACTTACAACCATAAATAAAAAGAAAATACTGAGCATGTTACAATAGTTCTTGAAAATTATAAACATAACGGTCAAATCGTAAACATATTACAAAACAAAACAAAAAGAAGAAACTCGATGTGACTAAGGCACGTGTTTAACACACTTCCCTTAAAACAGATTTCGGTCCGTGTATGTGAATCTGTCTGTTTCCCAGGGTACAACAACCTAAGTAGATTTTCCTGGAGGGATTAGCGTTGCACATGAAAAATTACCCAAAACAAGAGATCGCAAGGATGCAAAATCTGGAAATTCTATGGAGGTTGTGTGTATTGTATGAACCGTATAAGTTTCTACCTATATAAACAAAAACACATGTTTTGTTTACATAAACCAGTACTTCATCTCAAGAGTTTTCGTTATTCAATGTAAATTGAAGTCTTGGACTTCTATATAATTGAATTCACTATTATTGCAAGACTTTACGAATATAAGACTTATGAGAACATGAAGAGTCTTCTGTTCTGCAGTTTACAAACCCAGATAATCAAGCCTGACCCAAAAAATAGTAAAGGCGGCTCCAAGGGGCTCGCGACGAAGTGTAAAATGTGCTATCAAAACGTCACAATATGCCCATTGTCTTCATCCTGGTCCCAGGCGTAAGCGCAGGTGCATCGCACCCACTTAACTACCGCTAGGTGTGACTTGTAAAGTTGTAATAAAGGAATACATTTCGGTAGAGAATTGTACTTATAAATCAACAAAAGATTTATTTATCCACCAATGGGGACAAACATAATTTCCCACAACATTAAAGTTCCATCACACAAACTTAAACCTTAGTTATCTCATTCATCTTGGCCTGACAATTAAATTATAATTATATTAATCATAAATATAATTATTAGTAATAAATTCCCAACAATAGGGCTCGAGCTTGGACAGTTGGACTTGGCTTGTGAGAATATTTTCAAGCTCGGTTCAGACTCTGGTCATTTATTATTTCGTTAATTATATAATTTATTGAAATATATAATTATTTTTTTCATAGAGTTAAGTTAACGTACAAAGTGCCTTATCGTACAAAACGTACGAAAGGAATGAAAAAGCCAAAAAAACGCGGTGGCATTTTCGTAATTATTTACTCGTAGAGTAATTCTCAAAATTACTCTACAAATGATCTTGCAGGGTAATTTTGATCTTGTAGAGTAATTTTGTAAAATGTTCTTGTAGGGTAATTTTGATCTTGTAGAGTAATTTTGTAGAGTATCATAACTACTCTACAAATGATCTTGTATGGTAATTTTGATCTTGTAGAGTAATTTTGAATTATATGTTGTTTAATAATTTTGCAGAGTAATTTTGATACACTTATAGAGTAATTTTGATGCAGAGTAATTTTGATACACTTGTAGGGTAATTTTGATAATTACCATACAAGATCAAAATTACTCTACAAGATACACTTATAGAGTAATTTTGATAATTACCCTACAAGATCAAAATTACTCTACAAGATCAAAATTACCCTACAAAATCATTTGTAGAGTAATTTCGATAATTACTCTACGAGTAAATAATTACAAAAATGTAATCGTGTTTTTTTACATTTTCACCCTATTCATACGTTTTGTATGATAAGGGTATTTGTATTTGATCTCTTGTCTTATTTTATATTTTACTAGGTTAGAACCCCGTGTATTACACGGGTTGAATAAATGTAATTTTATATATTAAATAATAAAAATTTATATCTTTATGAACCCCGTATAATGTACGGGTTAAATAAATATAATTTATATTTCAAATAATAAAAAAAGTTATATCTTTAAAAATCATATGTATTACACAGATTAAATAAATGTAATTTTGTATACTGAATACTAAAAACATTGTATCTTTAAAAAACTCGTGTATAATCGGGTTGAATAAATCTACCAAATAATAAAAAATTACATCTTTAAAAATCTCGTATATTACACGTGTTGAATAGATCTAAGAAAGAGTTATATCTTTAAAAACCATGTGTGTTACACAGATTAAATAAATGTAATTTTGTATACTAAATACTAAAAACGTTGTATCTTTAAAAAACTTGTGTATAGTCGGGTTGAAAAATCTACCAAATAAAAAAAAATTATATCCTTAATAAAACCTGTGTATTTTAAAAATCCTGCGTTTTACACGAGTTGAATAAATATAATTTTGTATTCCAAATAATAAAAAAGTTATATTTTCATAAATTAGGATAACATTTAATATTAATTTATTATTAATATATTTAATATAAGATAAGTAGGAAAGAGGGATATTTGTTTTAAAAATAGGGTTAGGATATAATATGAAGTTTATTTGGATAGGAAGCCTATGAAGTAATCTTAACCATCCATTTATTTAATCAAGGGCTAAGACTAAATGAGTGAAATTGAAGGGAAAAAAAGAGGCGCGTGAGTTTGTCTAGGGGCATTCTAGTCAATCCAATGCAATAGTTTCTCTCTCCTCCAATTCCCCCCCCCCCCCCCCATTTTTTAAACGTTAATAACTCTTTCATACGTCATTATTTTTTTATAAAAATTACACCAAAAAAACGAGCGTTTTTTTATCTTTAAAACGAGTATACTCTTGCTATATTTTCGAAAAAAAAATGAAAACCCAGTTGCGTAAAACGCAATGGAAAAAACCCAGTTGCGTAAAACGCAATGGAAAAAAAAACCTTAAAAATGACATTTTTCTAAAACGCAATGCACAAAAAACACAAAGAAATGTCTTATTGGTAAAACGCAATGGGCAGAAAACACAAAGAAATGTCTTAATTTTAAGACTCAATAGCCTAAAAACTCAAAAGAAAGTGTAGTTTCTAAAACGCAATGGACTGAAAACACATAAAATGTGTTTTACCTAAAACGCAATGCACCAAAAACACAAACAAATGTCTTATTCCTAAAACGCAATTGCCAGAAAACACTTAAAATGTCTGTTTTCTAAAACGCAATGGACTGAAAACACATAAAAAAGTGTTTTACCTAAAACGCAATGCACAAAAAACATAAAGAAATGTCTTATTTATAAAACGCATTGGCCAGAAAACACTTAAAAATGTCTCATTTCTAAAACGCAATGGCCTAAAAAAACAAAAGAAAGAGTTATCTGTAAAATGCAATGGACTGAAAACAGTTAAAAATGTGTTTTACCTAAAACGCAATGACTAAAAACACTTCAAAAATGTGTTTTTTCTAAAACGCAATGACTAAAAACACATCAAAAACGCAATGGTCAGAAAACACATAAAAATGTCTTAGTTCTAAAACGCAATGGCCTAAAAACACCAAAGAAAGTGTTCTCTCTAAAACGCATTGAACCAGGACAATAGTTTTGTCTGTGAATTGTCTGAACCAGGAATGCAGTTCTAAAACGCAATGGCATAAAACTGTCTACGAATGCAGTTTTCCAGAGGCAAATTTACAGAAAATTAAATTTTCTCTGCCCCTTGGACCCTGCTACCAGGGGCGCTGCCCTCGGACCCCCGCCAAGATCGTAAAACGCAATAACTAAATCAAAACCCAGATCGTAAAAATGAAATTAAAGAATTTCTTACATGGATCGAAGCCGATTTCTTCAACAATTGATGAAATTTGAATGATAGAAACACTTATCAGCGATCGGATCGAGTGATTATCTTCAAAATCACGGGAAACAACGAGATTTTGAATGAAATTAAACTGGGTTTTCTTTATAAAAAAAAAAAGCTGAAGAACACGTTGATCGGGTGTTTGAATCATTGATTGATGACGAAAATCGCAGTATAATGTAGTAATTATTGAGATAGTAAGTGAAGAAAAGGTTGAAGATGGTGGGTTTTGAAAATGGTAGGTTTTGAAGTTAATGGGGGAGAAAAAGGAAGAAGAAAGGATTGGATTGACTAAAATACCCTTTCTCTTTATTTTAAATTTTGCCACATGTCATAATCCTATTGCTTCCTATCGTTCCTAGCCAAAATAAACTTCCTATTTGATCCCCACCCTTTAAAAATATATTAAACTAACAATTTAGATTTGAGGATAATATTTTATTAAATTAGGATAAGATTTAATATTAATTTATTATTTATTTAGTTAATATAAGTATAGATTTGAGAATACCTTCAATAAATTAGGATAAGATGTGTTTTCTAACAAAATGAACTTTGAGATACTATTTACTTATTGTAACATATCACTTTATTTTTTATTAGGTTAGAGAGTTGTGTATTACATGGTTTATAACATTTTACTTTGTTTTTTATTTATTATTAGGTTAGAAACTTACGTATTACCTAATGTTGGATAATCAACAGAAAAACAAAATATTTTAGTAAAAAAATATTAAATATACAAGAGATAAGCTGGATATTATTGATTTAACATTATTATTTCATTAGAGTGTAAAACGGGATAATATGATCCTTTATTAGAAGTAGGATTCTAAATATACGACATGTATAAAAATATATATGTTCTACATATATTGAATAAATCCTTTTAACGAAACAGTTGATTAAAATAAACAAGTTGAGTTTTTGTTTAATGAGTTGAAGTTTGTTGTATTTAAGATGAAGTGAAAAACGGAGGGTGGGCCATGTATTGAGTTACTATTCATAAGCTTTCTTTTTTAATATATAGGATAATATTTTTATTTTAATATGTGATTATCAGTATTTTAAAAGAGACCTGAAATTTCGTAACAGTACAATTAGTTATATTCTAACTACTTATGTAAAAATAACTAATTAGTAATTGGGCTTCCTAGTAATAAAAAAAATGGGCTTTCCAATTGAATTTAGAATTAACCACTAATTTATAATTTTATATAAAAAACTACTCTATGTTTGTTTATGTTTGGTCAATTATATTTATTTTGGTTCATTAAATTATGTTCATATAAGTTTGTTTGTTTATGCTCATTTATGTTTATGAACTGTCCGTTTAGATTTTAAACGAATGAACAAACATGAACACGAATATGCTAATTTTCTTAATAAACAAACATGAACAAAAAAAATTGTTTGATTATATGTCCGTGTTTGTGTTTAATTAAAGTTTAATGAACAAACATGAACGTACCCGTGTTCATATTTATTTAGTTCATTTAGAGGTTTACCAGCAAATTTTTTATTGTTTTTTATCTCTTGCGTAAAAGTGGTGCTACAAAAGAAACGCCCAAAAATAATCGTTCATATGTAACGAATTTGCCCTTGGAATAAGGCTTTTATCATACATTCAAAAAATTGTTGAAAATTTAATATTATCAATAATTGATTTTTCATAATAAATATTTAGAAAAATAACTAAGACCGCCTCATAGAGTGCCATGTGTTCCTTACATGGTTTCTTTTATTATATAGTATAGATAGATTATTATAAATTTATATCATAATTAATTAATTAAAGGAAATATTATCCATGATCACCGGATTGATTGGCTGGTTCGGTAACTAACAAGACGTTAGGGGAAGCTTCTAAAGCATCTTTCAATGTGAAGACTTCCGTACTTGTGTACGGCATAACACCCGGCAAGTTTGTGAATTTTCTTTTGAACCCGTCGCTCTCTGTTTAGAACTTAACTTAATTTATGCATTATTTAACAATGACATACAATAATTTCTTTTTTATTTGATTTTTTTATATTTTTTATTACGTCTCAATCAGGGGCGGACTTAACACAAAGCCAAAGTGGGCGGGCGCACCTCCGGGAAAAAAAATTTAGTGCTAAGTTCCGTCGAAAATCTCGTCCGCACCCTTTGAAATTTTCCGTCCGCACCTCTTTGAATTTTTCGTCTGCACCTCTTAGGTAAAAAGTGTTATCAATTTATATTTTAAATTTTTTTTTAGTAAACTCTTATTTTTTTTAAATACTACCTAAATTATATAACTCCTTATACCTAAATAACTAAGGGGAATTAGCCTGTAATAATCTCACACAGACCTTATTGGCCATTAATAATCTCACCTCAGAATATTCCCCCCACTAGTCTCACCTTTCACTTATTTTTCCTACAATGGTCCCCCGTTAAAAAAACTTAACGGAGTTAAGTTTTTGTCCAAATTGCAAACAGATTTTTAGGGCTTTTGATCAGAACGGTGATACGAGTCCATTGATGTAAAACTTACTTCGAAATGGTGCTCCAAGTGACTTGATTTTGGTTAATTGAAAATTTAAACACCCGAATTGAAGCGCCGTTTTCATCGTTTGGAGCACCGTTTCGAGGCAAGTTTTACATCAATTGACTCGTATCGTCGTTCTAATCAAAAGCCCTAAAAATCTGTTTGTAATTTGGAAAAAAAAACTTAACTCTGTTAAGTTTTTTTAACGGGGGACCATTGTAGGAAAAATATGTGAAAGGTGGGACTAGTGGGGGGAATATTCTGAGGCAGGATTATTAATGGCCAATAAGGTTTAGGTGGGATTATTACAGTCCAATTTCCCAATAACTAAACCCAAATACCCAATACCTTTAACTAGCCCACTACTAAGTCTTAGCCCAATAAACAAACCCAACAAATCAACAATATTTCAAACTAAAATAAAATAAACAAGCCCAAAACCCTTACATATATTCCCCCGATCTCTCTATACCACCATAATCAGCCACCATACCACCGCCGATCGAACACGAGTAAATTTCTTTGTTATTTTTAATGAATTTTGGTTGATTTTTTGGTTGATATTAGCTGTATACTAACCATGACAGTAGACATGTGCTTCGTTTTATTTACATTATGATTTCTAGGGCTTGAATAGTTGATATATTATGTAAAATGTTATGGAGCCATGTTTTGGATATATTTCAAAAAATGAAAACCCGTACGGTGATGTTTTAGTTATGTTTGTAACAAGGTTTGACATATTTTTAATGATTATATAAATTTAGTTCGATGTTCTTTTGGTTTACATGACCCGACCTGACCCGATACGAACCAATTTTTTACTTATATACCTTGGGGCTTAAAATTTTTAAAAATGTTCAGCACCCCAATAGAAAAATTCCTGGGTCCGCCACTGGTCTCAATCTGATTTTTTAAAACGTCTTTAAGAACAACGCATCATTTTTATTTTAAATATTTATTTTTGCTAGAGGGAGTCGTTAGACAGAATCCCCTCCGAAGTGGCGCTTGGTAAGCAGGAATTACAAATTCAATACCCGGGTTGTGCTCGTTGCGGGATTGGGATTGGCATTGAGGACGCTGGTCACATTCTTGGGTCTTGTCTCATTGCAAAATCCATCTGGTGCAACATCTTTGGGTGGGACAAATTACCTTTTCCCCTCATCGCCGATAATTGTTGGAGTTATTTCATGTGGGCCGGTAAGAGCTATCTTTTTTATCACAACGTGGCAGATTAGGAAATGGAGAAACGATTTCTTGTACTTCTTTGGGTTTTACAACCTTTATGACCCGTGTTTTATAAATCATAGAATTTTGTTGTTTAATAAAACTCTTTAAATGTAGAGAAAGTACTAGTTTTAAATTTCCTTAGATTTATTGAGTTTTCTATATAAACATGCATATTATGATTTTAACTATCAACAGTATAATATATTTTTTTAAATATTTATTTAAATTGTATAATACGCGGATTTCTAACCTAGTTTACAGGGGTAGATGTAACATTGTTTTGTATGCAGAAATGAGAGGTGAAATGGAATGGACCATTGTGATGGAAATAAAGAAAAGAGTGTTTGGTTGGTCGATGGAATGAAATTGCTCATTACATAAGTCGTTTCATTCCCTCAAAATCATTCCATTCGCCTCCCCTGTTTTTTTCCCATTCCATGTTAGAAATCCGGACAGCGGAAGTCATCATCATAATCGACATCGTATCCGTGTTCGTGTGTGATTATGTACGAGTGTGTGTTTGTATACGGAGAACAACAGAAACACAGAGAAACATACGTAAAATGGATATTATTGAAATATCTTGGTAACTCAAATGATACATGAATGTTTGTATATATATACCTATGTAATCGGCAGGTAAGGAGAATAACTGCCATATCCATAATAAACCTATAATAACTATAATATTATATAATAATAATAATAATAATAATAAATATATATGCTAAGTTTATATTTCTAACACCATCCCCTAAACTTAGCATCGGTAATGGCTCGTCACGTCGGCTTTTGATGATAAACGCATTTTTTTCTTTAAACTTGTCATGATTCGTCCATAGATCCACCTTGATTTGTTTCGTGATGCCGAGTACGGTAATATTGTTGTTCATTACCCATTTTGTCGCTGAAAGTCTTTGATCTGTCATTAAAGCCAATTTAGTGTTACTAAATCGTTCTGTCGCTGATCTGTTTCTTGTCGCTATCCTTCTTCTTTTGTCGCTAACTGCCGTCGCTAAATCTGGACATCCTTTCTTCCTTTTTTGTTCCCGACGTTCCTGCGTCCTTCTTTCCTTCATTTTAACATCTGATTTCATTAACTTCTGCATTCTTTTCTTAATATTCTTGTCTTCATGAACGGTTCCGGTCATCGGAACATCATCTTGCATATCGCCTACGAAGACATACGAGTCTTCATCTTCTTCATCGCTGCGGTCACCACCGGAATCATAGTATTCCGTTTCTTCCATTGAATCATTGTGATCCTTCTGATCACTGATTGGTTCTTCCTGATCTTCCCGATCGTAACCAACCATATAGATATTCGGGGTGAAGCATGCCCCATCGTGAACATCTTTACTTGCCGGATTCAACATCGAAACATCTTCTTCTTTCCGTGTCATTACTTCGCCCGCATCTCCTGTATCTTTGTGACGTCCCGATTCGTATTCCAGTGATGCAATTTCGTATTGCAATTCCATTATTGCAATCTCTTGTTTCAAGATTGCAATCGCGCGTAATCGGGGACTCATATAATCTGAATCGCTATTTGTTTCTCGCCTCTTCCCGTGTTTATTTTCCATCTTCTTCATCCGTATCTTCCCAGGATCACATAATTCTGATCCTAATTCTTCGTTTTCTAACCATGCGCTCTGATACCACTTGTTAGAAATCCGGACAGCGGAAGTCATCATCATAATCGACATCGTATCCGTGTTCGTGTGTGTGATTATGTACGAGTGTGTGTTTGTATACGGAGAACAACAGAAACACAGAGAAACATACGTAAAATGGATATTATTGAAATATCTTGGTAACTCAAATGATACATGAATGTTTGTATATATATACCTATGTAATCGACAGTTAAGGAGAATAACTGCCATATCCATAATAAACCTATAATAACTATAATATTATATAATAATAATAATAAATATATATGCTAAGTTTATATTTCTAACATTCCAATCCCCCTTTCACCCTTTATTAATAAAACCACAACCCGTCACCGTCGCCACCACCCGTAAGATTTGATAATAATATATTTAGTTCTTTGTCTATTTTATATTATCTATGGGTGGAGTTATTGTAAAAAAGACCAAAAGTGTGAGAAAGGTAAGAAATAATCTCAACCATTAGATCTAAATTAATTGAAAATGGTAAGATTGTAAATTAATTAACAAATTCAAATATGGTAATCCTTGATTTAAGGATTTGGAGAGAGAAAATCCCTGATTTAAGGAAAATAACCGTCCATAAATATAACACCATTCAGAACATGTTCATACATGGTGTTTTAATTATAACACAATTCAGAAAAATATAACACCATTCAGCACAAAAAAATAACACCATTCAGCACAAAAAAAAAACACCATTCACACAAAAATAACATCATTCAGCACAAAACATAACACCATTCAGCACAAAAAAACACCATTCACACAAAAATAACATCATTCAGCACAAAAATTTAACACCATTCAGCACAAAAAAAACACCATTCAGCACAAAAATAACACCATTCAGCACAAAAAAACACCATTCAGCAGTAAATAAAACAAACACCATTCAGTACAAGAATATAACACCATTCAGTAAAAAAACACCATTAAGAAAAGGAAAAAACACCATTCAGAAAATAAAAAAAACATCATTCAGTACACAAAATAACACCATTCAGTACAAGATATAACACCATTCAGTAAATAAAAAAATAACACCTCTGTATCATCTTCTCCACTTCCGGCACCACCATCTCACCATCTCACCTTGCGTTTGACTGCACGAAGCACACCGGTGATCCGCCGTAGCGCCGTCGTCATTACCGGCTGCGGGTGGTGGTGATGGTCTGCGATGGTCTCCTCTGCTTCCGACGGCATGCAAGCTTCGACGACGATAAAGCAGCGGAGAAGGTGGTTCAGGGCGGTGGTTGTGAGTGAACCGGCGTCGGATGGAGGGGTGTGGTTGACCGGCGACGATGATGATGGCTGAGGGTGGTGGCGATGTTAGGGTTGTGGTGTCGATTGGAGAGAGAGAGAGATTATAGGGATTTTGATTACAATTACCTATTTTGAATGGATCTAAAAGACTTTATTACCCCTATAATTTTCAATTCAGTCCAAAAAATAAAACAAATTTTACGATTTGGTCCCTATTAATCTAAACCATTAGATCAAAAATCTAATGGTGTAGATTCTTTCTTATCCTTCTCACACTTTTAGTCTTTTTTACAGGATCCTCTACCTATTATCTATATCTAGTTATATATTTTTTATGTTTGGTTTAATAAATATTAATATGGGCTATATCTATAGTTTTAAAATGTAGTAGGCTTCTAAATTCTAGTTACAGATGACCTTCTGTGGTTTTATCAACCCATAATTCCATTGTTCTTTCCTTAAATCACTACGTTCACTTTAAGATTCTGTAGTTATGGCATTAGGACTTATGTTATCTATTTTATTTCATGAGATTGTTGTTTTCAGATTTTTTTTTTCAACAAGCTTGTTCTATACATTTCTGATAGCCTCTTATGTTTTATCTTTTTTGCATTTTTTATAAAGTTCTAATAAATCAAGACCGTGAAACTAAACCGAAACCAAACCGTTAGTAACAGTTTGGTTTGGTTCGATTTTAATTGTCGACGGTTCAGATTTGGTTTTCGACGATCAAAAACCGTTACTGACGTTTTGGTTTACGGTTTAACCTAAAAACTGTACAAACCGAACCGTAAACACCCATATATCTATGTATGTGGATTATAAGAGAATAATGCTATAGAATAAACAAGTTTAATTTAAACTTAATAAAAGATTATACGATGCAAACTTCATGTTAATTGTCCAAATATGATATATAATTCTTTTAATATCTTTATGCTAAGGGTTAAAAACGGTTATAAATATTGTATTAGGTATGTTTAGTTCTAGATGACAGTTTAGGCTTCTTAGTTTATGTGAGTTTAGGTTTTTAAGTCGGTTAAGAGTCCTTCATATATATATATAAGTGGTTCAAGTAATGTTCCGAACAAAAGAAATTGGTGCATATACTATAAACCAACATTTTGATGGTATGTATCGTTTTCATAATTATTGTGTAGATACATTCGGCCATGATACTTAACTGTCTAGATGAAGATGGATGATAATTTTGAGTGATGATGATGATTGTTTGCCGAAAGTGTGACCAAAAGGTGGCCTTAAGTAAGATCATATTGACTTCCCACCTTTAATTCATTAATGTTTTGTATCATACATGTTTTTGGATGTCGTTTATCTTACATGCATTTTAATTACATCTGATTACTTAATGAGATAAAATTTTGGATGTCTTTTGTCGCTAATGTGGCCGACGGAAATTTGGGCCGCTAAATTTGGTTACAAACACCAACAATAATTTATCTCAAAAAGTAATTAGCAACTAGGGTTTAAATGACCGTAAAACCGGTCAAAAATCAATATTTGTGACCGTTTTAACATTCCCATATGTTCGTTTTTGAAGTTATGAATGATGGGCACTTGCGACGGAATATCCTTCGCTCATCCATTTGTAGTGTAAAAATGAAGGCTCTCTTAGAGGTTTTTCAGTCATTTGTCGGTGTGGGATCTATTTGGAAGGAAATTCGTCGGTAATGTGAATACAAATTTTTATAAGGTTCTCACCCAGTCTTCCAGTTGTTGTCGGTATAGGGTTTATTTGCGACGTCTAGGTGTCGATAATTCTGTCGTCCTATATCTCCTCAACAATTTCCGTTGTTAATACGCCAAAGATCAAATTACCCACCTCCATTTCTTTCTGATGAAGTATCACCAATGAATTTTCATTGGTACGGAAAGGTGAAATCAAGTCAATCTTTTGCAAATTATTTGGTGATTGCCATACTTACATGAACGAAACCATAACTAAAGGGTGTAGGGGGCATGGTTGGGTCATCAATCAACATGTAGGACCATTAATAAATTGTTACATCACCCTCTTGTCTCATCCATCAGGATTAGCATGGATTTAACTATGGCAATCATGGGTCTTCTTGTAAGATTAAATATATTTATTTTATATTTAATCTAGTAGCCATTATAATCATTTACATTATATGGATCAAAATTTATAACAATCCTATTAAATAATTAGTTGGTAATTGTTGATGGGCCTAATTACCCTTATTAACTAATTAGGGTTTCCTCTTGGGTGCATATATATAAGGAGACTTATGTAGAGGTTCTAAGGTTAGACACATAACCTAATTACTCTCATAACATCAATCGACCTCCTCTCCTCAACCGATTACCCTTTATCGGTTTTCTTCATCACCATCATTAGATTGCACCCTAAGGAGGAACCAGATCAAGCTGACAATCATGTCAAACACTGTTGTTGCGTTTCCATCTGGATTCTCTGCTGGCCTTTGCTGATGCAATCAAAGGTATGTTTTCATGTTTTCCATTATACCTAAAACAGAACTGATCAACATGTGGTATCAGAGCATATGTTGATTAGTCAGTTCTATTTTCGTATCCATTATTATGGGATTGAAATCTGGAAAACAGAAGTTTTGAAAACTCAATAAAACTCACGGCTGTTTTCGGGTCATATGTGCCGAGATCAATGTTTTTCGGGAAAAGAATGTTTTTTAAATGACTCAGAATCATAATGGTAAATCTTAATTGTACCGAAATCTGTTTAAAGCCTTAAAATTCAGGTTTCGGGTTCCAGAATTATTATTTTATTTTTTAGGGTTTATCATGTGTTCTTAGAAAATTCGAAAATTCCTTTATGTTTTGGAATGTAATTAGGATTATTGAGTGTTTTTCCTGTTTTGATCCAATTTTATCATCTAAGTTTATTCGAAAAATGTTAATTGATAATCAGATAAAATTTTTGAAATATTTTTGATAAAATTAGATCATCACTAAAACAGGAAACCATATCTCAAAATCCCTAAGAATTCGAATTTTAGTTATGTTTTCACAACAACAGCTGTTAACAGTAGTTTCGAGATCGCTTTTAACGACCCGAGACCAAGATCTCGACTCGAGACCACAAGGTCTCGACTCGAAATCATAAGTGTTCTCAAATGTTCACAACTCGAGACCACTAAGGTTTCGACTAAGGGCTTCAATCTTCACAACTCGAGACCATGGTTGCGACTCGAGACCTCATAAGGAGTCGAGATCTCATAATTCACAGCGGTGGAGACCATGATTACTACTCGAGACACTGAGGTTGCGACTCGAGACCTTAATGAGTCGAGACCTCATAACTAAGTCGAGATCTCACTCGAAATCTCATTATTTTAGGCTGTTTAATGTGAACTAAGATTTAGCTCGGGGCTCCGCCCCGAACCCCGTGCGGGGGCACGCTGTCCCCATGCAACCCCCAGCGAACTCACCGCGGAGTTCGATCCGCGCTAACAGGTGGTTTGCTACTAAATAATTGGTTTTTGTAATTACTTAGTTAATTAATAAGGATCAAATTTTTTTTACAAAACCAAAATGGCTTGACTTAAATGAGCTTCTGATGTATCATTTCTGGCCAAAGCTGATTTGATACATCTACTTATCATCCAAGTATTACGAAAGCTATGTTAAGTGTGCATCATAAACATGAATGTCTTAATATCTGGCCAAAGCTGATTTAATTCCTTCATAGATGGCATACTTAACGAGTGCATAACTAAAGTGATTGTTTCAATTCTGGCCAAAGCTGATTTGTCACAAATACTTTGCACACATGCTTAAATGATTACACTTCTGGCCAAAGCTGATTTGTCTTCGTTTAAGTAGAACTCTAAATAAGTCTATTATTTTGATGTTAGTAATAGACATATCACAACCTCTTCACTTAATGATCCTTAGATTAATGATCCTTTATTTTTATTTTATGATCATTTCGTCTGCCTTATTTCTTAGTACCCATAACTTTACTCACTATAACTTTCTTCTATAAATCAATATCTCATCCACTCTAATTCTTAAACCTAAAATGTTTTGCTTTATTTAAAGTTTCTATAAGAATTAGTTCTTAAATTAAATCCTTGATTGTTTCTTAAGACACGATAATCCTATTGCTCTCTTCTGATAATGATTACTACAGAAGAAAAGTAGAGCATGATTAATAGGACAAATCGAACACGGTGTCTCTTATGATAATCACGAACTCTCTAACATAAATGCTATCTCCAAAAGGTCATTCCATATTAAGTTTTTCCTAAGCCTAATCTATTTTTTGGAATAATCACAAGAACTCCTAAAGATGCATGCCTTCATTTAAAATTCTAAACTATAAGCTAAGTGGTATATGTGAATACATAATAATGTACAATACCATGACCCATAAAGTTAAGGGCTTACGCATGAAAATAAGTACATTTTCCAGTACATTAAATACTAAGATTTTCACTTGTACAATTTGATGCCTTATAAATCAACTATAACACTCAAAAGTACCAAAGTACAATGAGTATGTTGATAAGCAACATATGTACATAGAAATATATGTTTGAAACTGGAAAATAAGATGTTATTCACTTTACAACCACTAATACTTTAAAAGAGGATTGTGTTGGATCTGAGTTTGTTTCTGATTGTATTTTGTGTTTGTAATTAAAATGAGAATGGATGAGTGTGCAGCGGAATTATGATGAAAACAAACTTTGCATACAATCAAACGAGAGTAATACTTTGATCAAACATCTTTTCACAATGAATCGAAATATTGAATTTATTTCAATAACGATTACAATGATTGATGAATGAATGCAAACTCCCCCTCAGCCAGAGCTCAGTAGTTTGTTCGTGCAAAGAAGACGATGTTGCAAAAGAGCTAATAGAACAGTACAAAGTACTGAACTATTTATAGGCACTTGCAAACTACTGAGCATCTTAGCTGACGTCACCATGAAAGTGACATCTAACCTCCTAACAAACACTAACCTCTGATCTATACAAACACTGATGTACTAACTACTGCTATTACATTTCATTACATAAAAGACACTTAAACAGCTGCTGCATCCTTCCACTGCTGTGAACCCAGCAGTGCTTGTCCGGATCAGCAGTACTAGACTCAAGGCAGTAGATTGAATCAGCAGAGCTTTGGTCCTCTATCAGTCTTTAACATTGGGCAGTAGATGCAAGGCAGCAGTTGTAAGTCAGCACTTAGTAAGATCAACAGATAGGAGGTCAGCAGATATGAAACCACTTTCAAGGGGAGAGATTTGTATGTAAACATCTGCTTATTCTGGATCCACTGCTCTGATCCAGTTTTGGCTTTAATTATCTGTTCCTCTGATAGGGTTCAATCCCAACAATCTCCCCCTGGAACTGATAATGCCAAAACTCTTCATTATTGTGGAAATCTTTATTGCCTCATTAACAGTTCCCTTATCTGACCTTTGAATTGTAGTTCAAAGTCTAGGGCATCTGTGTCTTCATCATCCCTGCTAAGCGGAAGATCAAGGAGATCCTGCAAATCTTCAAGACTCAGGCCAAGAGCTTGTTCCCTTGATATTTTCTCCACTTCTCCACCAGACCTGAGCAAAGTCAATACGCAGGTCTGTTTGTAAGTTTCCCACTTTTGTATTTTTGAGCCTGGTGGGTTTCTTGGGAGATGTTTATTTGCAGAAGTATTTGGTGAGGCTGGCCTATTCATAACTGGCTGAGCAGCACTTGCAGATTGTTCCAATTCAAGATCTTCTTTTATCATTACTTTCATGCCTGCTTTTACAACAGCATCTCCAGCTAATAGATCTTGAATTGTTTCAGTACTCAACTGGTTTTTGCTCCTTCTTTTGTATATGGCAGCACCAGCTGGAGCAGTGGTTCTTTTAACTTGCAGCTTTGGTGTTCCTTTTGAAACCTCTGCTTTAGAGTAGTCAGGCTTTTGTGGAACTTTTAGATCTTTCTTTCTAAGCTCTTCCAACTTCTTGTAAGTAGCCCTGACCCTATCTTCTCCCCACTTTGACACAGAATTCTTCGTCCCATAATCAGCTGCTATCAGCTCCTCTTTCATTCTCTTCAACATTAATGCCTTCTCAGCTTCAAATTGTTTGAATTTTTCAGGGGGGGTCTGTTTGACCTTATTTTTTATCATTTCTTGAATCCTGGCTGCTTCTTTTTCAAGCTCAGGAATGGTCCAGTTTTTGTACATGTATTTCTCCCCCTTGTATTTCTTGTAGGTCATGATACTCTCAATGTAGTCTTTTCTCAAGGACTCATTTGCCCTTTCTGAAATTTGCTGACATACATTTTTAGCAAATCGCTCCATAGCACTGACCTGTGAGAGTAGAAACTGATAGTTTTGTTGAAATTCTCTATCAGATTTCCCTCTTCTGTTTTTGAGTGCAATATCCTCTGCTTGCTTGGCCTTGAGTTTCAAGTATTCTTCGATATTGTTAGGCCTGGGATATCCTGCAACTGATGGCAAGCTCCTTTAAACAGGGTCGTCCTCATAGTAGAAGGATTTGATTTCTTCCCTGACTGCAATGAGTTCTAGAGGAAATGAGACACCAGCAGGAGGTAATGGTTTTAAAGTTTGAGCTGAAGAGAGAGGTATGGGTTTAGGAATTGTGACAAGTGACAGAGATTGTGAGGATGTTGGTGGTGGTGAAGGTGAATCATCATCTGATACGTAAATCCTTCTCCTTTTTGTTTTAGAAGAGGCAGATGATGTTTTGGGTGGATTAGTGGTGGTAGATGTAGTGGCAGTGGTCTGTGATTGACAAACAGTTGTTGAAACAATTGGTGTTCCAACCACTGTTGTCATTACAGCAGATGTTGTAACAACTACTGTCTTCTCCTTTTTGGAAGGAGGTGATTTTATTTTTGGTGGTAATGATGGTAAGGCAGTGGATTTGGTGTGTGATGAAGTGGTGTGTGTTGAAGTGGGAGCAGATGTTGAAATCACTGAAGTACCAGCAGTAGTTGATACAACAGGAGTTTCAGCAGCTGTTTGGGTGGAGGTTTGATGCTGATGGATTTTGGAAGGTGGTTTTGGAGGCTTTGGAAATCTGGATGGGATGGACTTAGGTTTCCTTTTTGTCTTTGGATTTTTGGAATCCTTTGATCCAGAACAACCTTGCTCATACAGTTCCATGAAAGCTCTTTTCTCCTCATTCCATCTTGAGATATCCTTTGCCATTCTATCTCTTTTAACACTTGCTACTCCTTCATCAAGTGCTTCTTGAGTTGCATCAACCTTTTTACTACCATCTGGCACAGGAATTTTTCTGGTCATAGCATCCTTTTCAGGTTCAATGTAAAGACCATCATCTATTCCTTTCTTCTTCCACTCCTAAATTTTCTCCCCCTTTTTGGCATTATCTTCTGGGAGTTGATCAATGAAAAGTACTGTTGGAGGAGCAGTGCCAGTGGTGTGCAGGATCTGAGTTTTGAGAGCCTTTAAATCAGCCTGAGTGTTTTTGAACCTTGACTCCATTGCATTTCTCAGCTGTTGGACATGTTTTTCATGTTGCTGATCTGCTAATTGTGCTTGTTGATGGAGAAAAGGTTGAAACAAGTTCCAGAGCTCATTTGTAGCAGGTGCCCTTTGTGGAGCAGGTGCTTGAGATGGAACAGCAGTTGATTGTACCTTTTGTACTTGTAACACCTGTTGTAACATATCTTTGAGTTCTGCAATAGAGTTATCAAGCTTTTCAATTCGATCCGTCAATTTCTGGTACTTTAAATCATCACCCAAGTTAATGGGATCATCTGATTTCCCACTAGCAGTGGTTTTATCAGCAGTTGATGTAGGGAGTGTACTCCAAACATTAACCACTGATGCCCCTTTTTCTTGGTACTGGGGTCTTCTTCCTGCAACACTTGACAACCTTTTGATGTTGCCAGTAGGATAAATAAATCCACTGGTGGTTGGCAGAGGTGCTATAAAAGGAATTGCCTCCAAGGAAGTCTTATTGATGTAACCACTGTCCAACTGTAAACCAATGAGTTCAACAGTTGTAGTGGCTGCTTCACTTGGACTACCACCAAGAGTTACTTGTAACTCAAGGGGTCTAACTTCCCCAGGTTGTGTTGGTGGGTTAACAAAGATTGATACATCAGACCCAGTCAGTTGTTGAGGTATATTCTCATTGATAGGTGATTGAGAAGGACTGGTTAATGCCTGGTTCAAATCAATTGCATCCAACAGCAGTTTAGTTGGTGGGGGAATTGTGGATGTGAAGGGTGGTGTAGAAAGTGGATTTGCCCCGGGTATTGAGCTGTGGATGATAGAAACAAGTGTTTCCAGAGCATCATGATGTTGAGACCCTATTTGTACAGCCTGTTCTTTTTGTGAAGAAGCAGGAGGAGTTTCGGTTATGGGTTAAGATATTTGTACCAACTGCTGTGAGGAAGAAGCAGCAGTGGTTTCTTGTGACTTTTGTGTTGTCACAGGCATTTGCTCTGGTATCTCATCCTCCAGAGTTGCCTTTTTGATTGGTTTGGGGGGTTTTTGATTTTTCTTTTTGTGTGGCTTTTTGTGGATTATAGGTGTGGGTTTCAAAGCAGTTGTGCTGCTGCTTTGATCACCTTGAGCAGTGGGCTCAGCAGCAGATACCTGAGGAGCAGTTGTAACTGCTAAAATCTGCTCAGGCACCTCTGCTTGTGTTTTGCAAGGTGCTAGCATTCTTGAAAAAGTTTCAGTTGTTAAACTGTTTATTTGAGTAGAATCACCTTGGTTTATTACAACTAAATCATCCTTACTGAATTTCTTTGCAAAATAGTAACTTAAAAACCTTGGAAACAGTAAGAATGATTTTGTTTCAACATTATTAACCAAATCTTTAAAAATTTCCCGAGAATAGTTAAAATTTTCTCCTTGAAGAATTGCATATCCCAGATTTTGAATCTTTAAAGGGATTTCATTGAAAGAAGTGGTTTTGTTTGAAACATATAGTAGGAGTGTATGAAATAAAAATCTGGTTGCAGAAGGAAAATAACCTTTTTCTAAGGTAAGTTTCTTCATCATTGTGGCTTCATACCCTCTCTCAATGAAGTCAGTTTGTAACTCGTTTTTAGTGAAAGAAATTTTACCTTCCTGATCACCGAGTTGAAAGACCTCTGAAATGGATTGTGGCGTGATTTGGACAGCTTTACCCTTTACAGAAGAGTGTATGGTGGTTGCAATGTCTCCTTGTTTTTCAAGGGTTGCATTCTTCCAAAACTCCCTTTGGGTTTCCAAATAGATTGGTGCATCGACGGTGATCAAAGTTTTGTACTTTGATTTTGCCATAGTGTCAATGATGGAATCGAAAACTTTGGTGGTTCCTGGTTTTGTGAGAAGACCCAGGAGATTGTGGGATGGTTTATATGGAATTTCTGTGGAAATTGCCTTTTGAGAGGCTGTTTTCGATGAAGATTTGGATGAGGGTTTTGAAGATGACTTCGATTTTGTCATTTTTGAAGAGAATGATCGAAGAAATTTGTGGAAGGTGAGATGAAAAACTGCTTTGAGAAGAGAATTTTTAAGAATTCAATTCGACAGTAAAACCCTGTTTTGGTGGTGAGTGGGGGATTTTATTGGGAAGAAAGTGAATGCTGATGTGGCAGCCGTTACAAAAGGTCTGACCAATATGTACTGCCCACGTGACAACCCCTGGTGAAAGTGAAGGACAGTACTTTTATGAATGTGACTGATGAAGGCAGTGGTATGAAAGCAGTGGATGATTTTCACTATCAGTGGATAGCATATTAGTGGATAAGACACTGCTTTTGAACAACAGAGTTTATCAAGGAAATGAGAGAACAGGGGTTGACTTTCAGCAGTGGACAGACTTTTGAAGTAAAGCAGACTTTTGAACAATCAGTGGTTAATGGCAGACTTTTAAGGATTTTAATGAAAATTTCATTTTTAGCTATTTTTAAGGATGAATTTTTGATTTTCTGAAAACATTTTGATGCTTTTATGCATAGAAAAACAAGATTTTGCTTGTTATTCCATGTTTAGCATCCCAATTCTAGAGACCAAGCTTTCAAAAGTGGCTGTATCAAGTGCTTTTGTGAGCACATCTGCCAGCTGGTCTTTAGTTGGGACATGATGCAGAGAAATCAAACCTTTTTCATAGCAATCCCTCACAAAGTGATGTCTGATGTCGATGTGTTTGGTGGTAGAATGGGAAACTGGATTTTTGATGATATTTTCTGCTGCCTGGCTGTCCAACATTAGTGGTGTCTTTAAGGCAGTGATACCAAAATCCAGTAACTGATTTTGAAGCCACAGGAGTTGGGTTGTACAGCTTGCAGCAGCAATGTATTCAGCTTCAGCAGTGGATGTTGAAACAGCTGCTTGCTTTTTGCTTTTCCAGGAAACTAAGCAATCACCTAGAAACTGGCACCCTCCTGAAGTGGACTTCCTTGTGGTGTGACATCCAGCAAAGTCACTGTCTGAAAAGCCTGAAAGCTTGATATTCCCATTAGTTGGATACCAGATACCAAGTGTGGGAGCACCTTTTATGTATCTGAAGATCCTTTTTACAGCAATGAGATTTGATTTTCTGGGAGCTGATTGACTTCTTGCACAGACACATGTTGCAAACATGATGTCTGGTCTAGATGCAGTTAGGTACAATAAAGACCCAATCATGCTTCTATAAAGTTTTTGGTCAATCAGCTCATCCTTTTCATCAGACATGACCAGCTTATTTGTTGCCATGGGTGTGCTGCATGGTTTACAATCATTCATATCAAATTTGGTTAAAAGTTCTTTAGCATATTTGCTTTGATGAATGAAAGTTCCATTTTGCATTTGCTGAACTTGGAGACCAAGAAAGCATTGTAGCTCACCCATTGCACTCATTTCAAACTCAGCTGTCATGAGTTCTCTAAACTCTTCACACATTGAGTTACATGTGCTTCCAAAAATAATGTCATCCACATAAATCTGGACAATCATTAAATCCTTCACTCTCCATTTTAAAAACAGTGTTTTATCAATGGTACCTCTTTTGAAACCATTTGAGAGTAGGAAGTTGGAAAGAGTTTCATACCAGGCCCTTGGTGCTTGTTTCAAGCCATACAAGGCTTTGTTTAGCCTGTAGACATGATCTGGATAAAATGGATCCTCAAAACCTGGAGGTTGACAAACATACACCTCTTCTTGAATTGTACCATAGAGGAAGGCACTTTTGATATCCATTTGAAACACCTTCATATTGTGGTTGACAGCAAAGGCCAGGAACAGTCTAATGGCTTCCAATCTTGCAACAGGGGCAAATGTTTCATCATAATCAATCCTCTCTTCCTGTCTGTAACCTTGAACCACAAGCCTGGCTTTATTCTTGACAACAATACCCCTTTCATCAGTTTTGTTCTTGAAGACCCACTTTGTGCCAATGGGACTAACCTCTTCTGGCAGTGGTACAAGCTCCCATACTTGTTGTCTTTTAAACTGTTGGAGCTCCTCTTGCATGGCTTCTACCCAGCTGTTGTCTTTCAGTGCCTCTTGGTACTTGACTGGCTGATGGAGTGATAGAAAACCAGCAAAAAGACAAATGTTTTGGGTTTGGCTTCTTGTGAGCACCCCTTCATTTATGTTGCCAATGATTTGATCAGGTGGATGAGATCTCAAGAAGATTAAATCTCCTTGGTATGGTATGATGGCATTGGTTGGTGAAGGCTGCAAATGTGTATAATCTGAGCTAACCACTGCTGGGGACTTTGATGATCCAGCAGTGGCTTCAAAAGGTGGTGGAATAGGAGGTAATGAAGTGGAAAACTGCTGACTTTTATCCACTGTTTAAGGACTTTTGTCAGCAGTGTTTGAGGATGTGGAAGCAGTGGTTGATGGGCTACTTTGGTCAACAACTGTTGAGGTAGCAGTGGTTGAGCTTTGACAACTGTTTTGAAGAGTTGGTGCTTTTCCCTTTGTGGCAGACCTTTGAGGGATGATGATTTCATACCCATAGTCTGGTGTTGTATCCTCTGATGGACCTGCACTGTTAGTCTTGACAGCAGTATTTTCAAAAGTAAATTTTTCAAGATCAAACAGATCTGCAGGGTTTGCTGGGATTTTCATTGATGAAAGTTCATTGAACTTTACATTCAAAGTCTCCTCCACTGCCTTGGTCCGTGTATTGAACACTTTGTAGGCCTTGGCAGTGGTTGAGTATCCCAAATGATAACCACAATCAATTTTGGCTGCAAATTTTGAAATGGAATCTTTTAAGTTCAAAATAAAGCATGGGTAGCCAAACACTTTGAAATATGAGATCAGTGGTTTGATTTTATACAGAATTTCATAAGCAGTCTTTTTGTGCCTGGGGTTTATTAAAACTCTGTTCTAAATATAGCAAGCAGTGTTTACTGCCTCTGCCCAGAAAGTTAATGGCAAACCTGAATCTGCAAGCATGGTTCTGGCAGCCTCAATCAAAGTTCTGTTCTTCCTTTCCACTACCCCATTCTGCTTTGGTGTTCTAGGGATGTTGTACTGCCTTACAATCCCTTTCTTCACACAGAAGGCATCCAACTCCTTATTTTTAAATTCTGTGCCATTGTTGCTCCTAAAGCTTTTCACTGGAAGGTCAAATTGCTTTTCAACCTGTGTCACAAAGTCTTGCAAAATGCCTGCAGTCTCATCTTTTGAGTGTAAAAAGAAAGTACATGTAAACCTAGAAAAGTCATCAACAATAACCAAACAATATCTTTTCTTTTTGAGGCTCATGACTTGAACTGGGCCAAATAAATCCATGTGTAGCATTTGCAAACACTGGGTTGTTTTGGACTCTTCAATGGACTTGTAAGAACTTTTATGCTGTTTTCCTTTTAAACAGGAAATGCAATGTTCAGGACATGAAAACAATTTTTGTGGTAGGCCTCTCACCAAACCATTTTTTGAAATTTCTGTGATTGTCTTAAGACTTGTGTGCCCCAGCCTCTGTGCCAAAGTTCTGTCTCTTTGTTAGAGGCAGCTGAGAACAGACAGGCATCAGCTCTGGGACACTCTTTTGACATGTCAACAACATAAACATTTCCACTTCTTTGAGCAACAAGTTTAGTTTGACCAGTTTTGATTATTGCTTCAATCTTTTTGACCATTTTTGGTCCAACAATCCTACAACAATCTTTTGTGAAGAATGACCCAAACCCTTTGTCACTCATTTGTGATACACTCAGAAGGTTGAATTTTAGATTGTCTATTAGATTGACATTTTCAAATTTTACATTTCCAGACTGCACTGTACCAGACCCTAGAACTTTCCCTTTACTATTATTCCCAAAGGATATATCACCCCCACCATGGATTTTAAAGTCTTTGAGGAGGGCTTTACATCCTGTCATGTGCCTGGAGCCTCCACTATCTACATACCAAAGACTATCAAAGCATGCAGATGCTCCCTGCACATGAAGTAAAAGGATTAGTTCATTAGGGTTTCCAAAGCCAGCAGGGCTTTGGATGGGGTCTCAACAGTGTCTGGGATGGATGCAGAGTGATGGACAGTGGTTAGGTCAGGGGTTTGGACTGTTTTAGGACAGTGTTTCTCTAACCACTGTTGTGGGTCCTGACCAATCACCTGCTGGTAACCAAAAGGATGCCTGTTCACTCTGGGTTTAGAGGGCCTTTTGTAGGCCTCAAAAACGTGTGGAATCCTTTGGTAAGACTGTTTTTCCTTGCCTTTTCTGAATTGATTAGCAGGGGGTGCATCAGTAACCTGAACATCTCTTTTGACAGATGTTTGGTTCAGCTGTTTTGTGACAACTGTTTGAACTGGCACAAACAGTGGTTGTTTCTTGGTGAACTTGACAGATGATGATGATGATGATGATGATGGACTCAAGGATGTTTTAGCCATGTACTCATTCTTTTTCACATCAAAGTTTTTGGGATACACACATGCTTGAGTTTTGTGGTTTGTTTTACCACAAACAATGCAACTGTCTGCTGAAACAATGACACTTGTTCTGTTTAAATCATAAGCTTTCAAGTGAAAACAGTCTTTTGTTAGATGATTCCTTTTCTCACAGAATTCACAAAACAAGTTATCAATTTTTTCTTTCTTCTTTCTCTTTTCAGACTCCTTTGTAGCAGAGGTTTTAGCCACTGCTGGGATGTCCTTGAGAGGTATGACTTTAGCTTTTGGAGCTTTAACACCATCAGTTGATGTAAAGTCCATTGGCTTGAAATTTTCAAGAATATCACACTCGTCAGACCAAGTGGGTTTAAACTGATATTTTTCAAGTTCTTCAAAAGTAGAGGAACTCCTTGTTCTGCCAAGTGTGATTTTGTTACCAAGTTTGTCAGTGATTTTCACTTCTTGGCCATTCTTGTTTGTGGGGATGAACTCAGTGGTTACATCAGTGTTTTCAACAGTGTTTTGAACAGATTTTTCACAAGTAATGCATTCATCATCATATTTTCTATACCCAACCCCAAATTTCACATTACTTTCAATCTGTTTAGCAAGCATCACCTCATATCCTCTGCAGGATTCCACCCATCTTTCACAAGTAATCTGGGTGGATTCCAACTCCTTTTTACAAACTTGGTATTTTTCTACCATAGTTTGAAGTTTGGTTTTGGTTATGCTTTGCTCTTCTTTCAGACAGCTGATCTCTTTTTCCTTTTCAGTCAATTTGTTTTTAAGTTCTTATAGAGACTTTTCAAATTTAACCTCATCAGTCAAGATTTTATCCTGAGGGTTTTCATTCACCTCTTTGATGTTAGCAAAAGCAATTATGCAATTGTCAGAACATAGTTTTTCAAGAACTTGAGGAGATACCTTGGCAGCTGCCATCATTGCACAATCACATTGATGATCTTCTTCAACATCAGCTTTCACCTTCTTTTCACCAACCTTTTCTTCCTTCTCTTCTTCTTTTTCCTCTACGGACCATGGATCTGTCATTGGTTCAATCAGGGTACCTGAACTTTCTCCCAACACTAGTTCACCAGCCACTTCAGTAACCACTGCTTCAGTCACCTTATCCACTGTTTCAAAGCTCAACTGTTCCTCCTCAGTTTCAACTCCCTCCTGTATGGACTCTAATGCCATCAAACAAAATTCATTATGAGATGAATCATTAGATGCATAGAGTGCAAAATTTTCATCACTAAGGTCTTCAGGCATACTACTCCAGTCAACAAACCCTTGAGTGAAAAAACTTTGTTGATCTGGTTGTACTGCTGCTGGAGCAGTGGTTTGAGGTGCAGGCTGCACTTGTGCCTAGGGGACAGGGGTTTGAACATATTGGATTTGTGGAACAGTAGTTTGGACATAGTGTACTGGCACAGGGGCAGCAGCATAGTGAGCAGTGTTCACTTGAGCTGCTAGGGCATACTGGGCATAGTGCACAGTGCTTTGGCTTTGAGGTCTAGGATTTGAGCTAGGATGAGTAATTATGGGACCAGTAGTTTGACTCCTACATTCCCTAGCGAAATGTCCCAACCTATTACACTTGTAGCACTTGATTTTCGATTTATCCAACCCAACCCTTAGATTTCCATGCAAACCTGGGAATTTTCGCCCTGTTCTTTTGTAAAATTTGCTAGTTCTAACACTTAGCAAAGCCAGTTGGTGCAGGATGTCCATTTCCTCTAAGTCAGTGGGATCAAAATGTTGCAAATCATTGAGTTCAAAGCATAAATTGTCTGACATCTGGTTTTCGTTTGCAGTGAATGCATAACTAGCAGAGTGAGGATCAGGGTTGTTAAAATTTACACCAGCAGGTATGTCAATGAAGTGATCATAACCCTGATCCTTACCACTGCTCCCAGATTCTTCTTGACCCAGAAGAGCAGTATTACCGAAAGTGTAATCATCAGTAACTTTTCCTGACTCTTGTGTCACACCCCCAAAATCCACCATGCGGAGTACCACCGCTTGGAGGCGTGACATGACCAGGATCGAGCCACCAATCATATTGAACAACTCAATTAAGTAAACAAAACCAAACATAATACGATTGGTGACCAAAGATAGTTAACCTTGTTTGGTTTAAACAGCGGAAGCATAAACGTGAGTTCAAAAGCATAAGTCCATAGTTCATAAGTTAAAGTTTCAAAACGCAAGTTTAGTAAGTTCATAAGGATTTAAACATTAAGCACGGAACATAACAGTCCGTACACCACAACGACTCCTTCCCCGTGCAAGCTCCAAGCATTTAGCGACCTGTAAGGCATGTAACAACGAGTCAACAACAAAGTTGAGTGAGTTCACGTTTGGTTGTTTAGTTTTAAGTTGTTTCTGAAAACGTGGTTTGACTTTCGTTGGCTTATTTGCCGTGGGGGTTACCCCGTAGTTGAAAGTATGTTTAACCAGTTCCTTTATCATTACCCAAACCATAACCATAATCAGTGGGGGCTTCCCATTATGTATGTTACTAGACTAGGCGTATCCATAAGTGTCCTTCCCAATCCGAGGACGGTGTTAAGTATGAGTGTACGTAGGTTTTACGTACGTGCCCTTCTCAATCCGATGACAGTAGTAAGTATGAGTGTACGTAGGTTTTACGTACGTGCCCTTCCCAATCCGAGGACAGTAGTAAGTATGAATGTACGTAGGTTTTACGTACGTGCCCTTCCCAATCCGAGGACAGTAGTAAGTATGAATGTACGTAGGTTTTACGTACGTGCCCTTCCCAATCCGAGGACAGTAGTAAGTGTGATTGTACGTAGGTTTTACGTACGTGCCCTTCTCAATCCGAGGACAGTAGTAGGTAGTCTAGTAGTGTTGGTAATATAAATAGAGTGATAGTACGAGCAGTTATTCAATCCCATTCCCAACCACCGGGAATCCCATGCCTTAGTAAGGGTGTGAACTCACCTTGGTTTGCTCGGTTAGACTCTCAGATATAGCTAACAGTCAAGGTCGGTCAATCACGTCCTAGTATGATTTACCAGTTAGTCATTTAGTGGTTTTCAAATAGAACACAAAGTTCCTACACGTATCTATCACACAACATGCATCACTGTAACGGTTTATGCTCATCTGAGTTTCCCGTCCATTCCCCACTCAAAATCAAACATACAATAATGCACATAACATATATAACATGTTAAATCATTCACAGATGGCATACTCGACATTTAGACACGCAAGTCACAACTTATGTCAATTCAGCATTAATACTCAAAACCGGCTGTTTTTCGGACATTTAAATAAAATAGTTAGATTATTCCAAAAATTCCCAAATTTTTATAGAATGTCATAAACATTCCATATTTTATTGTGTAAAAATATCGGGGTCCGGTTCATTACCCACATTTTATAAAAAACCATATTCGGGACTGAACTCAGATTTATGTATTTCTGACCACAGTCCGCGAAACAATTTATTAAAAATTCATCGAGTGTCCGATTTACGAAATTCCAGTGGGGTAATTACAAATACATAGGTTGTTATTTACTGTAAAAATTTCATGGTCCGATTCATCACAAAACTCAGGTTATGACTGAAAGTACGACACCCATTTATTGCTGTCAAAATTCAGCTTAAGGTGCTGTTACAAATTAACACTTTAAAAATAGTAAACGGAGTCCAAAAATTACGATTCTGGTGCCACTAGAACCGTATTTCATAATAACATATTTTAGATTCAAAATATCGATTTTTCGTTTAGTTTAAGACCTGTTTACAGCCAACTGAAGTTGGCTGTAAAGTATGGACAGATTGCTGTTTTTAGTGTTTAACCTTCTAAATTGTGTTCGATCGATTCCGTTAACAAGTTTAGTGACCACAACAACATCACATACTAATATTATTCAGCACAACATCAGATAATCAGCCAATCATCATAATCACACAAGATCTACATGATTTACACTAACATTCATCCTTTAACCACCTTGTTCATCACTTTAGTAAACTTTTAGACTTTGATCTTATATGTTCGAAATTTTTAACCGACGAAACTCTTATTAACCACTCTAGACAAGATCAAGAAGGCGTTTAGAGTCACTTACTACTAGCTCGAGGCTAGGGAAGATCAAAGGCGTAAAAGTGGTGGATAAAAGAAACGTAGTGAGGTCCTTGAGATTCCGAGTGCACCGAGCTTCCTTATGTGATCCCTTGCACCTTTGTATGTAAGAAAATGGCAAGATTGAAACTTGGATGATGGTGGGGTGTTGGCTATGGTTCTCGGTTGAACATAGGGAGAGAGGAGAGAGCAAGTTGCTTGTTGTTGGAAGTGAAATGAAAGAGAATGATAAACCACCATGCATACTTATAATCCATTCTCATCATTAACCAATGTGTAATATGCTATCTAGATATTAGACCAAGGTGAATATTATAATCAAGAAGTGGTGGTGTGTGTCCCTCATGGGGGAACCGATTGGGGGGGGGGGGGTATGGTCTAGTTGGGTTGCAACTTATAGTTAGTGATTTAGTTAGGAACCAAGTATTTAGTTAATAGTTTATGGTGTGTTGTATAATATATAGTGTGTTAGGGTGTTCGGGGACCCTAACCAACTCAGAAAAATAGAAATAATGTGTTTGACAATATTTTTGTGTCTCGGGTAGTGTTCGGTTGTTCGGTTCGATCCTGTTCCGTTAAACCGCTTAATTAATCCGTAAAGCGTCCTACATATATATTTTGCAACGTTTTTACTTTCTAACACTTAGGAAAATATAACGGACTATTTAGTGACCTTTCTGTACATTATTAGCATATTAACAATTACCTGTAAGCATAACACAGATATCAGAAAGCAGTTAAGTAATTCCACACAGTCGTCAGACACTTTAATTATCATTAATAATTTGTACGGAATACATGGGATTTTGAGGGTTGTCACATTCTCCCCCTGTTAAGAGAATTTCGTCCCGAAATTTAGCGCGTGGTTACTGAGGAGGCTAGTTAAGTTGCGTTGTTTTCCAGATTTTCCTGGGGTGTCACATCTTGTAACCTCCTTTTCTGGTTGAACTCCCTTTCGTAGGTCAGGAGTCGACCGTGGAGTTGGGTCAAGGTCAGATCCTTGAACTCAGGTGAGTTTCGGGTGACAAAAGCTATGGTGTCCCATTTTTCTGGCAGTGACCAGAGGAACCTGCTATTTTGAGTTGAGTTTGTAAAAGTGGTGTTAACAAGCCTCAGTTCACTGATGAGACAACTGAAACGCTCAAATTGTTGCGTTAGTGATTCACCTTTAACGTAACAAAATGTTTCATACTGTTGGTTCAGGATTTCCCTATTGTTTTCTATGACTTCTTCGGTTCCCCCAAACTGTTCCTTAAGTGCGTCCCATAATTCTTTGGCACTGTTACAGTGTAACAGTCCAGCATATATCTCATTGGGCAGCGCTGATGCTATGATGCTAAACGCTTTAGCATCTAGTTCGATCTTTTGAAAGTCGGTTTCGGTATAATTTTCAACTGGTTTTGGAACGAAGTTTTTAGCATCTTCAGCGCTTGGCACTGAAGGAACATGGGGACCATAAATGACAGACCTCCAACAACTTGTGCTTTGTTGAGCAAGGATGTGACCCATCCTCCTCTGCCAGATGTTGTACTCATTTCTTTTTAGCATAGGTGGTTTAAAAAGTGAGCCGATGTTGTTTTTATCATCTTGAGATTGTGACGTCATTCTTGTTGTTTTACAGACACTGAGAAATCAACTTTAATGGTGATTAATCCTTGCTCTGTTTTTCAACGGATGAACAAACGATCAGTATCAACTATTATGAGCCGAACTATTTATGTCAAAATGATTGTTAAATCAAATTTGATTGTCCAAGCTCTGATACCAATTGTTGGATCTGAGTTTGTTTCTGATTGTATTTTGTGTTTGTAATTAAAATGAGAATGGATGAGTGTGCAGCGGAATTATGATGAAAACAAACTTTGCATACAATCAAACGAGAGTAATACTTTGATCAAACATCTTTTCACAATGAATCGAAAGATTGAATTTATTTCAACAACGATTACAATGATTGATGAATGAATGCAAACTCCCCCTCAGCCAGAGCTCAGTAGTTTGTTCGTGCAAAGAAGACGATGTTGCAAAAGAGCTAATAGAACAGTACAAAGTACTGAACTATTTATAGGCACTTGCAAACTACTGAGCATCTTAGCTGACGTCACCATGAAAGTGACATCTAACCTCCTAACAAACTCTAACCTCTGATCTATACAAACACTGATGTACTAACTACTGCTATTACATTTCATTACATAAAAGACACTTAAACAGCTGCTGCATCCTTCCACTGCTGTGAACCCAACAGTGCTTGTCCGGATCAGCAGTACTAGACTCAAGGCAGTAGATTGAATCAGCAGAGCTTTGGTCTTCTATCAGTCTTTGACATTGGGCAGTAGATGCAAGGCAGCAGTTGTAAGTCAGCACTTAGTAAGATCAACAGATATGAAACCACTTTCAAGGGGAGAGATTTGTATGTAAACATCTGCTTATTCTGGATCCACTGCTCTGATCCAGTTTTGGCTTTAATTATATGTTCCTCTGATAGGGTTCAATCCCAACAGATTGTTCTAAGGTCCATAGACAAATTACAAGTGCTAATTCCAACTTTAAGGTTCTTCAAGGGAAAATCTCACTGCATAATTATGTCATTAGACTAGACATAAACAACGAGACTATCCATTATTCTAAAGAACAGTTGGATAAATTAATTAGATAGTCACTTATTAATGATATTTAAGTCTGATAATTCTTTAATATTTCTATTAACACATGATTAGTTGACTCTCGTTTTAAATTTTTCCTTACCAGAAGTCAACAAATAACTAACATGAGAGTTAGTGACAAAATTAAATGTTAAGACTATAAGAACCATAATAAGCAATCTTCTGACAACGCTTTTCGATACCTTATATATTCTGAAGATTAATCAGAATATAGTATCATAATTAAGCAATGTTATGAAGGTTGTGAGGTTTGCATAGTCAACATAAAGTCACACTTATCTTAAACTCTCATCTTATTTGTTCTAAATATCTGGATTGAAACATTACTAAGATAAACTAGATGATACCTTACATTTTTCACAACTTTTGTCATCATGTAAATGAGAATTTGACAAAAGGAAAATGAGACTTATAAATTTCATCCATTATAACCAAAATTCATGAGAAATCATAACATGGTTAATGAGGATGATTATTCAACTAATCTCATTCTAAGTGATTTTAAATCATGACGTTACAGCCCTAAATATTACTGGGCTTAAGGAATAAGTATGGGTCCATCATAAGTCATTCATTGACATTTGTGGAACTTATTCCAAGTGGAATATTCAGACATAATTCATTTATCATTTAAAAGACTATCAACTTGCATCTAAATTTTGTCACATATGGCCGACGGTCTTAGAAGAAATCTACTCATATATATATATATATATATATATATATATATATATATATATATATATATATATACCTAATAAGATTTCTGTTAAATATGTCCCTAAAGTTTCTTGTGATATCTGGACATTAAAGAAATCGAATAAAGTCTAACGTATATATGATAGGTTCCCACGTCACGTAGCTCATTGAAACTTCTCTTGTACCATTCTAGAGATATTAAAGATCAGTGAGAGCATTAAGTGTCTTAATGATAACTTGCAATAATTGCAAGAGGTAGGGGCGTGAAAATTTCACATTACCTCAATTTGCACCTCTTGTACAAGACACCGCTCCATCACGACACTGTTCTATTAAAACTTGTCTCATTAAATCTAATAATACTCTTACAAAAGTTTCATTGTTGCTTAATTGTGGGCACACTTAGATTTCTTACCTAAACTAACATAATCCTCAACAAGAGAAACTACAACGACTGGCGTCATTAACTTGTTTCTCTATTAGAATTTGTTGGTCGTTAAATATTGACCCTAAGCATACTGAGTTCCTAAAGATTTCTAAGGTCAGTGGGAGTAGTCAAAGTCCTTATCATGACTTGCAAGGAATACAAGAGGCGGGGGGAAGAGTGTCATTAAATTTCACTCTGAATTTAACTCCGATTACACCTCTTGTACACCATACTGCACCAACTCTTACACACTTAGAACCCTGAAAATGATAGCAACATAACCAAGAGCTAATCCATAAAACTGAAACTTCTAATGAACCCAATAATCAACTCAGGAGGCCATCTAGGTTTAAAAAACCTACTAACTTTGATGATTACATAACCTCCCTAATGAAGTTGAAATGGACTTTGGAAAAGTTTACCGATCCTATCTCTTCAAATTAAGCCATTAGTGTCAATCAATCTTCTAAATGAAATAAAATAGTTTTCTAGTAAAACTGATTTTATGTGTTCGTATAACGTTTGGGATTTGATTGAATTACCTAAGAGTGTTCATAACTAAATCAAATCTTAATATAAGCGTTAAGACACGAAGAAGCATGATTGATTGTCAAAGGTTGTACTTAGGAAGAGATAAATTATCAAAGATTTCTTTGAGGATCATCACTGTTCTAGTATCTTATAATAGTTTAAAGCTACATTAGATGAACATTAAAAACAATTTTCCTTAACAAATGGCTCACATATTTACATGTTCATAAAACAACCTGAAAGTACTAAACTGAAGGTTAAAGAACACTTTATTTGTAAGCCAATAAAATCCATGTATGGGTTAATGCAAACATTATAATGTGATGAAATCTTAACGTAATTATTTTCATCAACAACCAAATGGATTAATGTACCTACCTCAAAATGAGTGGGAGCAACTAAGATAAACCTGTCTATATAGATGATATTCTTTTGACAGGTATATGTTACATAAGTCAAAGCATTGTTAACACAAACTTTGATATAATAGATCTCAGAGATATCTCTTACGTGATAGATATCATAACATACTGAGATAGACCCAATGGGATATTAGTTTCGTTCCATAAGTTTAACCTTAAATGGGTCCTTACATTTATGTAACAAACAATATTGCTTTCCTTTAGAGGATAATAGGATAAATGAGATTATTTATTTACGCTTCATTAATTGGAAGCCTTATGTATTTTAAGTCTACACTCGTTTAGATATTACTCACATTGCAACACACTAGATTTGTCTAGATTAATGTGAAGCATCTAATGGAGTATTACAATATATTTAAAAGAAACGAGAGGCTAAAATTTGAAGAAAAAGTGAGAAGTAAAAAAAAACGGGTTGATTACTTTAACTTTGTAATATTCAAAGATGACAAAATGTAATTTCGGGTATATCTTTATGTCAGCAAACAAAACCTATCTCATGGAGGAGTCATAATGCACTGATATTAACAACCTAAGTTATAACGACATAATATAGTCACTAAATGTTGTTGGAAATTTATCAGTGGACTCATAAGTTTATTAACTCCATATAATTAATGTTTTGAAGACTTAGTGTGATAAAGTCAGCTACCATGACTCCTTGAACAGTAACAGTTCAAGAGGTGCTGTATTAAATTTTGATACACAATTAATTATTCGTTTATGAACGAATTGAGGAAACTAAGTTTTGTATCGAATACATTCATGATATGCTTAAGGATCCTATGACTGAGGGGCTATTACCCATAAGTCTTATTAAGAGAGCTCATAGACGGGTATTAATTAATGGCCGTGCGCAATTGCATATCGTACTATGAATGACTAAGTATTAGTTAATCATCAATTTGATTTTGTATGTCTCTAAGAATATGTCAAGTCGACATAATGGCATATAGACAATTAAAGTTACAAATCAAACAAAGGGCTTATGCGTATTTTGATCATAACAATTAGGTTTTAAATTAAGGCTATAGTATGATTAATGGGGGTCCTGAGTCGCATAATGATTCAACGGTTGTATTTCTCTGCTATAGTTCTTGTTTAAGGCTAAAATGAGTGTTGACTCCTGATCAGGCTTATCTAATACTCATAGTAAATGATTACTCGGCTAAGTGGGAGAATGTAAGATTAAATATATTTATTTTATATTTAATCTAATAGCCATTATAATCATTTACATTATATGGATCAAAATATATAACAATCCTATTAAATAATTAGTTGGTAATTGTTGATGGGCCTAATTACCCTTATTAACTAATTAGGGTTTCCTCTTGGGTGCATATATATAAGGAGACTTATGTAGAGGTTCTAAGATTAGACACATAACCTAATTACTCTCATAACATCAATCGACCTCCTCTCCTCAACCGATTACCCTTTATCGGTTTTCTTCATCACCATCATTAGATTGCACCCTAAGGAGGAACCAGATCAAGCTGACAATCATGTCAAACACTGTTGCTGCGTTTCCATCTGGATTCTCTGCTGGTCTGTGCTGATGCAATCAAATGTATGTTTTCATGTTTTCCATTATACCTAAAACAGAACTGATCAACACTTCTTTCTTTTTTCACAAAAATAAATTAAAATAAGATAATAGTGGTTTGGGTTATGACCACACCCTTAGCGTAGTGGTTTTGAATGATGGATTAAAAGTGAGTAACATGGCGTTGATGTGAATGGTCATGGAGACCATGAGGATCATGACCACACCAGTTTAAAAATCTAACAAAGTGAAGGTAAATTAAAACAAGCTGTTTTCTATTTTTATAATTCTGAATTTGCATAGTAACTTAAGTTTCTACGCGATATGAACGTCAGTCTTCTTATGAAATGGTGGTGGCGATATAGAGTTGAGGAAGGGAGCCTATGGAAAAAAAGTGGTCAAGGAAATCCATTTTAACCAGGGGGCTTGGTCTTTCTTACCAGTTAAACCCGGAATACCCGGGGTGTGTAGTGCAATCACTAAAATCGACAGCAATTTGGCCAATGCAAATATTCAGGCGGACAATTTAATTAAAGGGGTGGTGGGTGATGGCTCGAGGATTCGATTGTGGATCGATAGGTGGGTGGGGGAGGAACCTTTAAAAAACTTATTTCCACATCTCTTTCGATTGGAAGTTGATAAAAATGTGACTATTGCTGGAAGATACAATGGGCTGGAAGAGAATAGAGGATGGAATTGGGGGTGGAATAGAGAGCCGCTGTCACTCGTGGAACTACAAGAACTGGCCAAGTGCAATACTTTGCTGTGTGGTGTACAAATTTCAGACCGCGCGGACGAATGGAAATGGGTGTTAGATTCTGATGGTTTGTTTTCGGTCAAATCATGTCGGGATCATTTCTCCAGATTTGCGGTTCCTTTTTACCCTTTCGATTGGGTGAAATGGTTACCGAAAAAAATCAATTTATTCGGTTGGTGGGCTGAACAAGATAGATTAGCGACATTACTAGGGTTGAAAAAACGTAATATTCATCGAGGAGAATCTTTATGCAGACTATGTCAGACCGGGGAGGAAAATGCGGATCATTTGTTTACATCGTGTTACGTGGCCGCGGTAATCTGGAACAAGGTTAGTCAATGGTGCAAAATTCCGTAAATTTTTGCTTTCAATACGAGGGATCTACTAAGTATACACAAAAGACCCGATATAGGTGGTATAAAGAAGCAGGTAATTCAAGGCATTGTGTTGGTAGCCTGTTGGTCAATCTGGAAGAGCCGAAATGAAGCAATCTTCTCTGGGAAATGGTGTAGTAGCGACAAAGTTTTTGGCGATATTCAAGCGTCTTCTTTTATGTGGTATACGAGTCGAACGAGGTGTCGGGATATGGACTGGGACCGATGGCGAAACTTCTGTTTGGGCTGAGATCTATAAAGTAAGGCAAAAGGGTAGAAGTATGGGTTGGTACTGGTAGTCTGTTTTCTTTTTGTTTTTTGTTTGGTGAGCTTGGGTTTGTTCAGCCTCTAATTACTTGATAGAGGTCTTGTTGTAAATTTTTGGATGTGCAATAATATTTCAGCAGTTCAAAAAAAAAAAAAACTTAAGTTTCCTAAATGTCTCATTAAAGTCGCTTATTTTTTTCTTCTAAAGTCATTCAACTTTTATTAGCTAGGTGTTTCAGTTGTATGTAACCTTTTTTTAAATGTTGAAAGAAAATTAAGTAAGACAAATAAAACATATATGAATCTTGGTTAATATTCATGTGCTATATTTTTGTGCTGGATTTTTGTGTTATAATTTTTGTGCTGAATTTTTTTTCTTATATTTTTTTGTACTAGATTGTTTGTACTAAGTTTTTTTATACAATATTTTTTGCATTGTATTTAAAAAAAACAAAAGGGTGAGAGTTTGTGTTTTTAGAGTTTAGACCAAAATACCCTTTCATCCTACATATAAGAAGTTTCACATGTCATCTCCACAATTCTTCTCCACAATTCTTCTTATGTTACTTAGGCTTGATGTTAAGGTATAGTGATATATATAAAATTATCAGGGCATTGTTGGAGTTTTCTTTCCTAAGCGTTTTTCATATGGCTTTGAGATATTAGGAAGGCTTTACTAGCAAATATTTGGGGACATTTAAATAATTTTTTTCTTAGGGTTTTACATTATTTTGTTGTTCCTTTCTATATATATATATATAGTCCTCTTCGTTAAAAAAGTTAGATTTACATTTCAAACGTACTAGTTTATGAGGCAATTATGCCGATGTGTTTTTGGCTTGCTCTTAGGGGCTAGGGGTTGTTAATATCTCCATTGTTATGTAACTAAACACATGTTTTTATTGGTAGAAGTTGTTCATATAGAAAAAATGAATACCAATTGTGAGTTACCGGGCTCTAAAATCGAAAATGGAAAACAATTATTTAATTATGATTGCTTTTAATACTAAATTTAGATATTCCGACGGATAGAATGCTAGTTTTAGGATAGAATGCTAGTTTTAGAGTTGAACTTTGGATAAGGCAACGAAAGTTATTTATAGAAAGCTTGTGTTGTGGTGTTATCGTTATCCGAATTTTAATTCATAGTGTTATATTAGATTAAATATAATATAAAAATATACAAATTTATCATGTGATAAAAATTTTATAATCTTGAGAAACATATGTTGGAAATTTTGGGTGTGTGTGAATGAAAGTCTTAAAGTGATAAAATATTTTGTCTCACATTGGTGTGGGAACAAAGGAAATTGTTGTTTATAAGGTAAAACTTTTTCCAAACTATTGTAGATTTATAACATGTTTCAGTTTTAAACTGTTATTGTTATCAGTTTTAAAACTGATGCACTAATGACCATTATTTTGTTTTAATTCGCTGCAATAATGGACAAAATTCGGTTATGGTTCTGTGACTATAAAACTAGATCAAGCGAATCAGTTTAGACATACCAGAACATCTCCTTCTCTCTCAATTTCTCTACTGCAACATCTTCTGTTTCATTTCAGGCAAGTGATTAAGTCCGGCAGTACGCTATTGCTGCTTCGAACCGGCGTACCCTGGGAACAGACCGCGAATCTGTTTAAGGGAATTGTGTCAAACACAAGCCCGGTTCACTGTTACTGTTTTCATTTTACTTTCTTTGTTTTTGTGTTTCTGTTTCAGATTCTTTGTCGAGTTCATATCAGTAGCAGATGAATAACAACTTATTACTAGAAAAATCATAATACTTCATCAATATGCAATTAACCATTAGAATTATGTAAATGGAGTATGTTGCAGACATATATTGTTTAAGGATTAAAAATCAACTCGAACCTAAACCTCTGCTAGAGGAACTCAAATACTTAAATTCCACGTAAAATAGTTTTGTTAACAAAAACCATCAATCTCACAGTATAAGTCTAAATAACGAAGTATATAAATTCAAGCTTTTCTAAACTAAACAAAAAACTCAAGTTTTGATCAAATCATTATATGCCAAGATTCACCAAATGTCAATAGTCAATCTAATTCCCACAAACATGCAAGACCCTTTCGCTTGCTACACGAGAGACGAGACATCACACCACCCTGTAATACACGTTTGTTAGTGAGTTCTAAGGTAAATATTTTAATACATATCGCATTATTTACGCCATTGCAAGTTCCATAACTTAACCATGTTTACCTAGGTCAGTGTTGTCACGACTAATACGTGGAACACCTCACATATTCCATGGCACAGTTATAACCAGGTCCAACTGAAGAGCATGAATGTTAAACTCACAAGTAAACGTGCATACACACATACATACAAGTAACAATCATGACTCAATAACAAAACCGCACTTGTTAACTAACTAACTAACTAACCGTTGGACTAGACAACTTGGACTCCAACGTTAGAAAAGGCATATACCGGAGCATCTCTAGAATATTGGACTTGTAGTAAGGCATTTATCTTATAAATAAGGATGCCAAGTGATCGATTAGAACCTTACGAACACTCCTTACACACACACTCATATGCTCTAACACTCTCTTTTGCAGATTACACACCTCTTTACACATAATCACTCACACTTTAGCGATCATTGTACCATCGATCACATTGGTTCTCGAGTTGTACTTTTATTTCTTGTTGCAATAATATTGATTGTGGTAGACAACTTTTATAGTTGTCACCCAATGTTTTGTGTCGGCGATCTACACTAATCAAGGGATTTCCTCGTAATTGTATTCTTAGTTACTACATTAGTCAGTTTCATCTCCAATATCCTGAGTCATACTCCAATATTACAAGCAGTATCTTTAGCAATTCAAACGATATTCGGTAAAAAACTCTTAGCATCTTTGTCCAACTTATTAACTACAGTTTTTGTAACAATTTTCTTAATCAATTAAAGTCAAACACACTACCACACATAACGAATTTGATCAATAAATTGCTTAGATAATTTTTTACTAAAACGTGATCCAAAATCACTTTTGATCGAGACGTACCCCTCCTAAAGTATTTACTAATTGAAATATTTTATATCATTTTATAAAGTGTAAATATAAATTTTATAATTGTGTGTACGTACGCAAGTCAGCTTATAAATGGTTTTTTTGGTACATGACGATAATTTTGAGTTTCTAGTTTATAATGTAAAATAGGCCTCAAATTACATTGAATAATTAATCTCGTTTTTCAATACCCTAGTTTTATTTATATTGAACACGTGAACGCTTAATTTAAGATAAAACCTCGACAATAAAACTATCTTAGCACCTCACATGGTATTAATATAGTGTGTAACGCCCTCATTTCAACAGTTCAAAGAGCGGTAGGTGTATTTTTTTTACTAAAATAATGATATTGTAGGGATTAGTCAATATATAACTATATAAGTCCAATCTTTTTTCCGTACATTGACGATTGAGGATATATGGTCAAATTTGCCTAAGAACTTTATTAAACTATATGTGCTTTTCATAAAACTAAAGTCAACAATTTAATTAAAAAGTTGGTATTTTTGTCAGTTTATGAAGTAAAATGAAATATCACCGTCCTTTGATTTGGAAAATGTAATGTGGCTGCGATAAAACATGTGGGTATCTAACTTCCTTTTGTTGACCATAATATAATGTGGGAAAGAAAGATGCAAATCCATGGTCAAAAACCTTTACATACCCACTAATTATATGGATATACTCAGCATGGATCCAAGGGTTGGTAAATTTTATTTGACCAAAACATAAAGAAGAAATAGTTTTTATATATGGAATATTGAAAGTTAAAGGCACAAGGGTCAATTTTAATGGGTAAAAAAATAGATTTTATTACTCTAAGGTGGTGTTTACTGTTTAAGGAAACATTCAAAACTTGTATATGATCATACTTTTTGTTCATTTCGTTTATAATGTTTATGAAAGGTTTCTTTATTTTTTAAATGACTAAACTTACATACCATAAGGATTAAATTCCCGACTTCTTCCTATCCTAAATTTTATCTAACTTACTAAAACAATCTATTCCCAAATTCCAATGGATGTTTCTTTATGTATGTCTTTATTTATTAGGGGCTGTTTGACAACTTCCGAATAGTTAAGTGCTGAATCAGTAAGAGGTCTGAACCATTAAGTGCTGAACCAGTAAGAGGTCTAAATCATTAAGAGCCAGTATAATGTTTAACCGTTAAATGTCTGACCAATTTAGATAAGAGGTCTTAACCATTCAAACTCAGTATAATGTTTAACTATTCAGAGGCAAATGTCTTAATCATTCGCACATCTGTTCGTGAAACAAACAATCTGAACTATAGAGTGTTGAACCAACAAGAGATCTGAATCATTAAGATTCTCATTAAGAGCTAAACAAACAGCACGTTAGTTTTATTTTCAAACACTGATATATAGTTTCTAACTATTTTGTTATCATCTTTTTGTTAATGTATATTATATTTATATATGTTAATTGATATTTAGTAGAAGTTTTTTATATGCTATTATATTACATTTTCATCTATTTTTTATTGGTTCTCTAAGACCACCCGTAGTGGTGAACAAAAATAATGCCCCCATCATGGGGCATTATCCGACACGTGACATCCTAGTCAGCGTTGGGCATTATAGCAAAAGAGGTGTAGTGGGACATTATTCCAATAACGCCCATGCAATCATTTGACAATTAATTTTTTTTAAAACTTTAGATACTTCATTAAATTAAAAAAAACAATACTAGAAATAAAAAAATTAGAATCCGATTAAACTAAAAAAAAACACTAGTTTTCGTCTTCGCTTTCTTCACCCTCGCCAACTTCGTCTTCCTCGTCCTCCGTTTCTTCCTCTCCCTCAGGTGGTACATACCGAACCGACCATGCGTGGTGTACCAAATCAACCATTAACTGGGAATGGTACGGTTCGTAACGCAACTCTCGCGCATTATTCACTCTTTCTTCCATTGACGCCTGTGGATGGTCCTCTTGAACGGCTTCTGGCACATAATTCTGGCATAACGCCTTTCCTTCGTCTTCCAAAATCATGTTGTGCATGATTATACAAGCGTACATAGCATCTCTCATTTTTTGCTTGCTACATGCACGACAAGGATTTCTCAAATATTGCCAGTGTTGTTTAAGAACCCCAAAGCATCTCTCAATGTCTTTTCGTGAAGACTCTTGAACCTTTTTAAAGTATGCACTTTTTTCATCAATAGGATCACTATACGTTTTCACGAAAATCGAATACCTAGGATAAATTCCGTCGCTCAAATAATATCCATGAGGGTAGTAGTTTCCATTTGCGTAAAACGACACTTTTGGAGTTTTGCCAGAAATCCACTCCTCTAACAACGGAGATTGTTCAAAAACAATGATATCATTGCATGAGCCGACCACGCCAAAGTAAGCCGACCAAACCCAAAGGTCCTGTGAAGCAACCGCCTGAAGAATAATAGTGGGTCCTTTTTGGTCACCCCGTGTGTGTTGGCCTCGCCATGCGGTCGGACAGTTATCCCAACGCCAATGCATGCACTCTATGCTCCCGATCATACCAGGCAAACCATGCTCAGCATTATGTACCTCGTAGATCTTTTGAAGGTCGTCTCATGTGGGCGTTCTAAGATAACGCGTACCGTACACATCAATAATACCTTTATAAAAAACAATAGACAAACATAAGCTTCAAAAAAAAAATAGTAAACATACTCGTCTTTTTTTTTTTTAAAGTAAAGTATAGGAATTGTACCGCGACAAAAATGCTCCAAGCAGTCTCGCGATGTTTTCTCGGCCATTTTTAGATACTCGTCGTTGATGTCGGTAGTGTTTCCATAAGCAAGGATTCGTAACGCCGACGTACGCTTTTGGATACCGGTAAATCCTAGAAGCCCTCTAGCATCCGCTTTTTGTTTAAAATAATCGTAGTTGGCTTCCAAGTCGTCGACTATGCGTAGAAACAACCGCTTACTCATTCGGAAACGACGCCTAAACATTTCGTTCGAAAATGTCGGCGCCTCATCAAAATAATCTTTCATCAAACGATCGTGTGCCGCGCGTCGGTCTCCTTCAATATAACCTCTTTTATTTTTTTCTGCTTGGGGGCGACGACAATGCTCGACATATCTCACCGCTAGTTGACAAGCACTCGTAACCGCCTCTTGCTCAACCTCCTCATCGGTGGAACCATCGCCATCCGCAAAATACTCGTTGTAGTAAAAATTTACCATGGATGAAGAACTAGGAGAATCCATCAAGTTTTTTATAAAATGGTTGTGATTTTTAGAGAGTTTTTGAGATAGTTTTTGGTTGAAAGTGAATGAGTTTATATATATATATAGGTAAAATGTTAAAAAATAAATAAATAAAATAACCAACTAGCCGTTTCTAGCCGTTGGGGACATGTGATTGGCCGGTCAAATGTGTGCACCGCGTTTTAATTAAAACGCCAAACTCAAGTTTCTTCGAAAATAACGCCGGACAACGCCGGGCGTAGTGGGGGAACCGGCGTTTTGGGGCGTTTTTTTTGAATTTTTTTTACTAACAACGCCCGAGTACGGGTGGTCTAACTACTTTTGTATATTTTTTAAACCTTTCTCAGTTTCTCATGTACTGACGTTAGCTATCTTTAATCTTTTGTTATAGTGCACCTTTTATAAATGCTTCTTGATTTATTATTTATACAAGTTTTACAATTTTTTAAAAGAAATATTTGAAATAGATTCTGGTTGTTTAATATGAAATTGAGTTATATTACCTTATTCCTGGTTACAAAAGCAGGTTATATAATTTATATGGGAAAATTACAAAAATAGTTGTTGACCATTATTACTTTTCAAAATTACTTTTCATCACGGGATGAGTCTTTGGGGCGACGCATCACGGATCCAAATGCACGTGATGCGTCTTTGGCATGGTAATCATTAGCTTGCTGTGTAATCCAATGAAAAAAGGACACATGTAAGACCTCATTTATTTGAGGTGTCTGAGCAGTGGCGAACCCATGACTTTTTCCATGGGGTGCGAAAATATTTTTAAAAATTTTAGTCCGCCTAGATATATAAATAAAAAATTCGGTTCGGGTCGGATCACGTCATGTAAAACAAAAAAACATCAAACTAAAATCTTTGAGTGTTCAGCCATCAATATTCCTTAATTTTCAAGTTTTGAATTTCAACTTTTCAAAACCTATAATAAATCATATAATCAATAAGAGATTAAGAGACAACAACCCCAAATTACCTCAAAACATATAAAAGTTTAAACTTTTTTAACTCGTCCTATTATATCATGAGTCTTGAACAAAATCACATAAACATTAAAATAACAAAAAAACAAAACATGTACCTGTTCGTGGCCGGAATTAAGCTATTCTTCGCCGAAATGTTGCAGTCGCCGTCCGGGGTGGGGGTGTCGCAGGTCTGTAACACCCATATTCTCTTTTAATGGTTTTCGTATAAATTACGAAAATAAACATGTAATTGTACATACGTATTGTTGAATAATACGGGTAAATTAAAACTTTTACAATTTGAAAATAATACAACTTAATATGTATGGATTCGTCGTTTAAAAATAACGACGAAGCGACGTGCGGAAGCTTTTATCTTGTTAGTGTTCGGTTCTTCGTTGAGCTTGATCGTCATCCGGCATCCAAGATATACCTACATTTCATAACCATGAAATGATTTTAGTTATTTTACAATTATAGCATAAATAAACTCGTCCGAATATCCAAAACGAACAAAAAGCAACAAAATGCCAGGTCTTGGCTTCCTCGCGGGGCACGAGAGATACAGCCCCGGCTTTCGCGGGCCGCGACTCGCTGTCGTGTGGCGCGACAGATTCCAACTCCTTCGTCACGTGTCGCGACAAATGCGTTTTTCCAGCAGGTTTCGATCTGAACCTGCATTTTCCAGCAATCCAAGTTTTACAAAAATGTGCATAACTTTCAAACAACACATCCGTTTTATGCGATTCTTTTTCCTACGCGATCGTAATTTAATCCCCCATCATATGGAATTAAAATTAACATCTGAATTCATAAAACAATAGGCTTCGAGCCCTCGGCTTAAAATTCATTTTTAAAAACTTTTGACCTGTTCAAGTTTTTAAACCACAAACTTGTTTCTAATTAACCATTAAGCATACATCTACATGTTTAACTCAAAATATTTAGTTCGGGTTTGTAACTTTTATGAATTACGCGGCTAGTACTCAATCTATGCGTATAATTCTTTTGACCCGTTTCGAAGATTTAAACCTTTTAAGTTTAAATATGTCCCCTTTGTTATGCACAATCCACTTAATATTTACCTATAACTTACATGATCATAAAACACGTTCTTAAACGGCTCATAAGGACCGTTTACCCGGTTTAGTGTTCATGGCATTTTGGTCAACCTTAGTCTCTTCTATTGCAACGAAGGACTATCAACAATATATTTTGACCTAAATCATGTCTTTTAGCCAAAATCTTACTTATACGTACCTGGCTCGGGTCAAAGCTAAAACCCGTTTTAATACCACATCAATTAAATTGCTAATTAATAGCACTGCAATTCCTTACGCTAATCATCCTGTGATCATAATACTTGACAAAAATCATTAGTCGAAATTGTCAAATGGTGATATTATCACCATTCAACCCGTTTGGTCTAACGAACATTTTACTCTCTTGAGATGGTATTTATTTACCATCTCGTCCATGTGATCCGTTTTGGTTTACACCATTCAATCCTATTGTTTAAAATTTCTTTTCTTAATTCATCCGGCACATCAAATTTACTCTTTTGAGTGCCTTTTTCAAAAACAATTGTTTGTTTGTTAGTTCGTAGCCAAACTATCATATTATCCTTCTTACCCATTAAAGTTCACACCATAATATATTGTTTCTTAAAACTGTTTGTTTATTCGGTCTACACATGACCGAATCAACGTTTTACTACTTTTACTTATTCCGACCCGTATTGTTATGCCTCAGGTTACCATAATCAATCTACCATTACATCTTATTCATAACAACTACAACAAGTAGGCGATCTAATAGTAAAGTGTAAGCTTTACTTACCTTGCGCTCAAATACACTTTTCCTTCATTCGTGATCCGTTTGACTCGTCTCTTCTCCAAGCTTCCACCTAGCTTGTCTAGCGTCAAACTATCATTTATAATTCGCAAGATGGTCAGATTAGTCATCAGTTTTCACGACTATGCCATCTTACAGATTGTATATCAAAATCGTTATTCAATCATATTATAGGTCAGTTTGACTTTAAAAAGTCAACTGCCTTTAATCATATAAAATGCACAATCTAGTTCAACCACTCATTTAGGCATTTTATCAAACATCCTGTAGGCGAGATTTTTATGCATTTCATTGTTCAAGTTCAAGATAAATCTCTAACCATATTTTCGCATCATAATCAAGCCTTGATGTCTAGTATACATAAACAACATCTATTACTTGCATTTAAACATCAAGTTTCACAATTTTACCACTCTAACTCAAGTGTTCATCATGTTTTCATAAAACTCATTTACCACTTACAAGGTTAATCCTTCAATCACTAGTTCATGACACTTAATTACCAAATTTCACATCTAGGGTTTGTTCCTAGACTTGTACTAGTGTCAATTTCACTATAACAGTCAACATTCACACTAAAATTTCATTCATGCATGATTATCACAAATTCAAAATATCACCAAACTATAAATTTCGACATACCTTACGATCCCCTTAACTTGGTGATCGTTTATATGTATTCAAATCCGAGTTTGGTCTTCAATTGCACCTTCAATTGGAATATTTTGTTGAGTTTAAGGTTTTACCCCTTTTCTTCCTGCTCTCTGGTCGTTCCCCACACACACACACACTTTATGTGTGTGTTGTGTTTTATGTTTTATTTTTATAACATAAGTTTCAACTTTACCCACTTTAGTCCCTCTTGTTTTGGTTAGTTATTAAGTAGGCTTTAACCTATTTATTTCTAGAAATATTTTCCTTTAATTAACTAGGTTAAACACTCATAGTTAACCTAGTGGGTTCTGAGAGATTACCACCCGTTTTATTTTAAGTCCTGTTAACTCGGGCCTCTTATGAACTTTATTTCCTCAAAATCTTTTATTCTCTTTTTATTTAATATTAGGTTTATTTATTTAAATCCTAATATTTACCGGTTAATTTTACCACTAACGATATTTTACCTATTCATTAATATTAACGTGGTTTGACTATCAAACCCGTTTTCGGGGTGTTACAAGGTCGCTGGCAGTGAGGTGAGGCAGAGGGAGGGCGGGAGTCGCACAAAGGTATCTGACAGTCGATTGGTTTTTTTTTTTTTTTTTTTTTTTTTTTTTTTTTTTTTTTTGTAAACTGGACTGATTTTGTTTAATTAAAGTTGTATTTTGGTTGGGCTTGAATTGATATTAACTTATTGAACTTGATGGAATAAATTTAAGTTTTATTAAAGGGGTTAGTGGGCTAACTTGTTTACATAAGTGGGTCGGGTTTCAATCCGTGTTCTCATTTTTTTATATAAATTCCTAACATTTTTTTCTAAGGGGTGCGGACGAAAATTTTCAAGGGGTGCGGTAGAGTTTTTTCGCGGAAAATGCCACTAATTTTTTTTTCAAGGGGTGCGGCCACCCACCCAACCCATAGGGTAGGTCCGCCCCTGCGTCTGAGATTTTGAGTGTAGGCGTCTGGCCTCTGTACCACCACCCTCACCCTCCATTGGTCTGCAAATAAACCACCCATCATCATCAAGCTCAACCTCCCCCAAACTTATCCCCACGATAACTTCCAGACGCCAAAAATTCCGGCAAATCAAACGGAATAGGTGGATATGGTTGACAATGGTCGGCGTTCTACGGAACGTTGAGCAGTTGCACCATCTTTGTTATGGCTGTTACTGACCTGAACATTGATGGAGCTATCTGTTAGTTGTAAATAGTTGTTAGTTCAAGGACCTGGTTGCTATTATATAGGTCCCTGTATATAATTAGTTATTTCTTTTTAGTCCCTCACTTTCCCTATAAGTAGAGGGGTTATTTACTCTTGTAAACACATTTTCAATCAATACAAGTTCGGTTTCATACCATTACCATTTACATGGTATCAGAGCTAAAGGTAGTTTAGCTCAAGAATATCCTCATTCGGGTGACCATTTCCGTCTAGAAAATTCGTAGTATGCTTTGTGGTTGCAGCTCAGTCTGACCTTCCACATCAGAAACGAATTCTCTTTCATACCATTCCCGGTCACCACCAGTTCCGTCCTGAAAACCCGTCCCAGATCTGTTCAAACACCCAAAACAACCACAACCCGTCACCTACTTTTTCAGATCCATTATTTTTCCGGCGAGTTAACATACACCACCACCACCATCGTGCTTGGAATCTCCCGATCTACAAAACCCCACAAACCGCGCCGCCGACCGCCGCCCCACGCGCCCCCATGCGCCACCACAGCCTTCCGCCACCGCAACCCACGCGCCGCGCGTGACGGCGCGTCGCCGCTCCTCCGGCCGCCGTGTTTTACCAACCTGATCGGAATTACCTCCCCGTCCATTCCGTCGAGTTAATTTTTCAATCCGAGAACTTTTTCGTTTCTGCCTCGTGTAGCGTGTTCGTATGTTCAGATTTTTCGAGGTTACTGTTCACCAGCTCCAGACCTGATCAGCCAAGTTCCGTGAAATTTATTTCCGATAATTTCCGTGAAATCGGTTTTCCGATCTGAGCAACTTTCGTTTTCTGCCTCGGTTCGCGTGTTCGGGTTTCATCTTAGTTTTCCGCTTTTCTGCTTGAACATCTTTTCAAATGGGTGACGAACGAAATCACACCATTACATGCACCAAGGAGGAGTATGATTTGCTTCAACGGTTCCTTGATTTTTGGTCATCGGGTCCTCAAACCAACTCAGTACAATCAGGTACGTTTTCTGGTTTTGACTTATCCTGGATTATTGATTCTGGACCTACTCATCACATGACTGCGAATCAAGAAATTCTCACTAGCCTTCATAATACCTCTTGCCAACCGGTTAAACTTGCAGATGGTTCCTCGTGCCCCGTACGCGGCATTGGATCCATTCAGAACCCAGATAGCCTAAACCTGTCTTCTGTTCTTCTTGTTCCTAACTTCCCTGCCAGTCTTTTATCTGTCAGTCAGATTACTAAACGAAATAATTGTTCTGTTACCTTTTATCCTACTCATTGTACCTTTAATGAACTAGGTACTAACCGAGTAATTGGTACCGGACTCGAATCAGAAGGTCTCTATCGAATGACCTCATTGTCGCATCCCAAAGCAAACATCTGTGCGTCTAGTATCTTTGAAACTCACTGTCGGTTAGGCCATCCCTCAGCAGCCGTCCTACGGCAAATGAGACCTGACATCTCTATTCCCGATAACTTCCATTGTGAGTCATGCCAGCTCGGTAAACATACTCGACGTCCTTATCCTCCAAAAACGTCAAGCCGAACTGTCTCCATATTTGAACTTGTCCATTCAGATGTATGGGGTCCATGTCCAGTTAAAACTACATTGGGTTTTCAATATTTTGTTACCTTCATTGATGATTACTCTCGTGCTACATGGGTTTACCTATTGAAATCCCGTAGTGAAATCAACTCGATCTTTCGTGAATTCCATGCATATGTCCAGACCCAGTTCAAAACATCCATTCAAACCTTACGCACCGATAATGCTAAAGAATATCTGTCCACCGATTTCTCTACATTTCTCAAATCACAGGGTATTGTTCACGAGACTTCTTGCGCATATACATCTCAACAGAATGGTGTTGCTGAACGCAAGAACCGCCATCTGTTGGATGTTACTCGCACACTCATGATTCATTCTCATGTTCCTCGTCACTTTTGGGGTGATGCCCTTCTTACTGCGGCTTATCTGATTAATCGTATGCCATCATCCGTTCTTCATGGTCAAACCCCGTTCTCGGTTCTATTTCCTAGAGGAACTCCGTTTCCTCTTGAGCCACAAATTTTTGGATGTATAGCTTATGTCCATGATCATCGTCCCGGAGTCCCTAAAATCGACCCTCGAGCCATTCGTTGTATCTTTGTTGGTTACTCGCGTGTACAGAAAGGTTATCGGTGTTATAGTCCTTCTCTTCGCCGATACTTTACCAGTGCTGACGTCACTTTTGATCCGTTGCGTCCTTTCTTTCCAGAATCTTCCATTCCAGTTTCTGATCTGTTTCCCGATCCTGATATATCTGAGTCTCACATCATCCCCACCTTTCCTATAACTCCTGTTCCATCTGTCCCTCAGGTCCCAGACACCACAACCCAGGGTCCTACTGCTGAGGACCTACCAACCGATCCCCCGCCATTACTCTATACATATGCTCGGTGAGGAAAGGATCACACGTCAGCAACCATTAATCCCCAACCTACCCATACCTCTGGTACATCCGTTCAACCTGCCATGACTGAACCAGATACACCCGTGCCAGTTCCTACCCATACTACCTCGGATATCCCTTCGGATACTCCTGCTTATGACCCTCCAGGTGCCCCATATCCCGATATACCTATTGCCTTCCGCAGGGAACCTAGACATGCCACCCGTTATCCCATCCAGGATTATGTTGCTTATACTCACCTATCCACGGAGTCTCATGCCTTCACCACTTCACTTGATTCCTATCCGATTCCCAAAAATGTGATGACAGCTCTAGCTCATCCAGGATGGCGACAAGCCATGGAAGACGAGATTGGGGCCTTACGGGCCAATCAGACTTGGGATCTTGAACCACTTCCTCCTGGTAAGCGTGTTGTTGGTTGTCGTTGGGTTTTCACAGTAAAACTTAACCCTGATGGTTCGCTACATCGTCTGAAAGCTCGTCTGGTAGCTAAAGGTTATTCTCAAGCTTATGGTATTGATTATGACGAGACTTTCTCCCCGGTTGCCAAGATGCCCTCTGTGCGTATTTGTATTGCTCTTGCTGCCATTCATCATTGGCCGCTCCACCAGCTTGATGTCAAGAACGCCTTTCTCAATGGTGTTCTTGAGGAGGAGGTTTATATGGAGCAGCCACCTGGGTTCATTGTTGAGGAGGAGGCCTCAAAGGTATGCAGACTACGTCGTTCCCTATATGGCCTTAAACAGTCTCCAAGGGCATAGTTTGGTCGCTTCTCTAGTGTTATGGGAGAGTTTGGGATGGTTCGTAGTGCATATGATCACTCTGTATTTTTTAGACATCATCAGGGCCGAAGGATTATTCTAGTTGTTTATGTGGATGATATCATAATTACTGGGGATGATGAAGATGGGATTACCAAGCTCAAACAGTTCCTTCAGTCTCAGTTTCAGATTAGCGACTTAGGTCGACTTCGGTACTTCCTTGGCATAGAAGTATCTCGTTCCCCACAAGGAATACTCCTTTCTCAGCGGAAGTATGTCCTTGATATGTTAACTGAGTGTGGCTTATTGGGTTGCAAACCGGTTGATAGTCCTATGCTTCCTACGAGGAAGCTCATTCCAGAGGACGGAAGTCCAATGAAAGATCCTGAGCGATACAGACGACTGGTCGGAAAACTCAACTACTTAACTGTCACCCGACCAGATATATCCTTTGCCGTCAGTGTCCTAAGTCAGTTCATGGCCACTCCATACACAGGACACTGGGATGCTGCTATCCGTGTCTTAAGATATCTCAAGAGCACACCAGGCCTAGGGATCTTATATTCTGATCAGGGTCATTGTCGTGTGGGTGCTTTCACAGAAGATGGAGATGGACGTATATCTGGATTTTCAGATGCAGATTGGGCAGGCTGTCCTATTTCCCGTCGATCCACCACTGGGTATTGTGTTTTCGTTGGCGGAAACCTTGTGTCCTGGAAGAGTAAGAAACAACACACCGTATCCAGATCAAGTGCTGAATCAGAGTACAGAGCTATGGCAGATGTTACATCGGAGATGATATGGGTTCGTCGTCTTCTTAGAGAACTTGGGGTTATCTCTGAAGACTTGATGCGATTGTACTGTGATAATCAATCAGCTATACATATAGCCAAAAATCAAGTATTCCATGAGAGAACTAAACACATTGAGGTTGATTGTCACCTAATCAGAGATCGGATAGTCGGTACTCAAAAGGATCCTCCATCGATTCAGCCAATCCATGTTAGGACGGAATTCCAACTAGCGGATATTTTCACGAAACCGCTCCGGAAGCCACAAATAGACTTCATATGTAACAAGTTGGGCATGATTAACATCTATGCTCCAACTTGAGGAGGAGTGTTAGTTGTAAATAGTTGTTAGTTCAAGGACCTGGTTGCTATTATATAGGTCCCTGTATATAATTAGTTATTTCTTTTTAGTCCCTCACTTTCCCTATAAGTAGAGGGGTTATTTACTCTTGTAAACACATTTTCAATCAATACAAGTTCGGTTTCATACCATTACCATTTACACTATCGTTTCTGGCCTGAGCTCTGATGATGGGAATTTGTTACGGGTTTGTGAAGGTGGAAAAAAGGCAGAGCAGGGCGGTCTGGCCGATTTAGGTGAAGGGTTAGATACAATCTTGGAAACGAGAGGAGTAGATAAAATTCCTCATGTTGTGGAAGCCATTTGTTGCTAAAGAAAAAAGATGATGAACTGAAAGATTGGTTATGTATCACCATAGTTCACCACCAACATCATCATGGAACTCACCGGAAAGAAACTCGCGGGAAAGAACTTGATTGATGCATCTGGGACAAGAACTTGTTGTGTCTGGGACCCCACTTGATGCGTCGCTCCAAAGACTCATCTCGTGGCTCCAAAGACTCATCCCAAAGAATTAAAAGCTAACACGTGTCAGCTTAAGAATGAATGACGAATTAGAGGGCTGATGTCCCGTTCCAACAGCGCATGAGCTGGCTATTTTGGAAAGTCATAATAGTCAATGGTCATTTAGTAATTTTCCCAATTTATATTTCCGTCTACTCAGCCTTTTTGAGATATAACTAGCTATTTTTTTTAATAATGTTAGTTATTTTAACTGATTTATTTGATGTAGTAGTTGAAGATACACGATAAAGTGTTATTCGGCTAAAGGGTGTGAGGTGCATGAATTGTGTCATCAGTGCCACATAGGACCATTAATGGATTTCTATATTATCCTGTTGCCTTATCCACCATGGTTTGGCATGGATTAACCATGGTTTTAATCCATGGCAACCATGTGTCTACTTTCCTTTTTAAATATTTTCTTTTTGTTTTCACAAAAATAAATTAAATAAAAAAATAGTGGTTTGGGTCATGACCATATCCTTAAGGTGATGGTTTTGAATGATGGATTAGAAGTGAGTGACACAACACTTATATCGAGGGTCATGGTGACCATAAGAGTCATGACCACACCCTAAAACCCTTCTACTAGAGTGATCTAAATTGATCTAGAGTATTTCCTCAGTTTCACGGGAATCAAAGATTTGTTTAGCATTTACTTCTAAAATAACTTTCCTTTTCTTTAAATCTTATTTTTATGTACTTTTCCGTGTGCACGGTTTCAACTTTTATTCGCAAAATCATAAACTATCAGCTAAACAAGCTAAACCTTGAATTTTTTTTTACATAAGTTAAAAACAAAGATAATCAAATATGATAGTCTATAAAGAATCTATAAAGAAAAATAAACAAAAGGCTAAGCTCAAAACAATGAGCAGGAGTATGTCGCATACATAAAATGAGTGATAGAAATTAAATAACCTAATAGTGAGGACAAATAATAGCACATAAGTATAAAACAAGCTGGCATCAAAATCATTTATATACATTTTATTCATTATGTCGTCTTGACATGTACGTGTTGAATTTATTGGTTACATAGTAATAATTTATGTACTCGGATTTGGCTATTTGTTTTCATTAACATACTCTAGATAAATTAAACAATTAAACAAATAAATCAAGACTTTGTGGAGTAACTCGCGCTCAAACTTGTTCGAGTTGATATCTTATGTTGTTTAAAATCTCCTTAATGTTTTTTGAGGTCACACAAACATAAATCATTCACGCTTACTATTTCTTGCCATACGGTCTGGGACAACAAGATAGCTTATTTGGCACTTTTGATACCATGATCTACCTTAGTTAGAGCCGTTTCCAAGAATTCTTAAAATATTTTGAGTCTGGGACGAGTGAAAAAAAACGAACCCCTATGAAAATTCAAGCTTCAACTTTCAATTTTCAAAGATTAGTCATTTGGGTTTCAATTTTCAATTATCAAAGACATACCTAAAAATAATAAAAAAAAATATTAAAGATAAATAAAATAAATCATTCACATTTTATATATATTAGACTTTTATCAATTTAGACAAATTACTTGACAAAACTAAATCATTTATTAAAACTAAATAAAGTAAGAGGGACAAAACAAACAATTTTAAATGCATGCAAATTAGAAGCCTAAGAAAAGTTAGTATTCTTCCTTAGATACACTTTTTTTTAAGGGTGACTTTCTATGTACAAGACCTTATCAGTCATCGGGTTCTTGTCAAAGACAATCCCCCATCAGGCCATTGCGGACGCGATGTTCTATCGGGCCCCGGCCGCAAACGGACACTGACCTTCGCCCGGAAACCATACTGCCCCCACACGGGTAAAGCCGCTGGAGTAACAGCTGGGTGAAAACCGGGTTGCCCTCCGGATCGAACCATGTCTCGGTAGGAGCGATCCATCATAGGGACGTCCCCCAAATGCAGTGGGTGGGGATCGAACCCAGGTCTCCAAGGAAACCCAAAGCTTTTTCCACCACTCCACCACAAGTGGGGGATATCCTTAGATACACTTTTATATAAAAGTTAAATGGCACAAGTGGGACTCAAACCCAAATTCTACATTTTGAAATTTAAGTCACTAGTCAATTTATCTACTTTGGCCTCATTGTTTTTTTACCACATCAAAATAATTTAAATAAAATTTATACATAAAAGATATTTTAAAAACTAAATACACGGTTTTATTTAACCATTTTTCTAAATATTCCGATATAAGTTTAAGGAAATGTAACGCCCATAATTTTATTTAAACAAGTATGCCAAGTTTCAAAACTTGGGGAAGAGGGAAAACCCTTATAGGGTTTGCGGTGCAAAGGGATATCCCCTTTGTGTTTCACGGCCGAGAGAGAGAGGGGGGAGAGAGATCAGAAAACTTCTGTCTTTGTCAAAAGCGAAGGTAAATTCACGCAATTTGAATTCCCATAAAGATTGTTTGTTGATCTGTCTTGATTAGGTTTGATTTACACTTCGTTCTAAGTTTTGTGAGTTAACACGACGCCACGTGCGTGTTTTGTTCAGCGTTTTTACGTTGTCTATTTTTTCCCGTTTGACAGGTTCATCAAAATATGCAGGTCCTAGATCGACTTAGTTATTATCTTTTGTGTTTTACGTTACGATCTAATTTCTTAGCATTAACACGCCGCAACTTCAGTGTTGGTGGTCAATCACAGTGGTGTGACATTGATACTATTTAGCACAGTTATAGGCCTCCGTCGCATCGCGCGGGTGCTTAATACTAGTTACTATAAAAACATATACATACACGAATCATTTTCCGCAAATTTTTCGTTTTATGCTTGGTTCTAAATTTTGTGACTTAACACATCGCAACGTACGTCTTTGGTTTAACGTTTTTACATTTCGTTCTAAATTTTGTGAGTTAACACGACGCAACGTGCGTGTGTGGGTGAACGTTTTTACATCGTCTATTTTTTTCCCGTTTGACAGGTTTAACATGTCGTTCGGGTCCTAGATCGACTTAATTATAACTAAAGAATCTCCGTCGCATTGTCGCGGGTCGTAATTCTAGTTAATTTTTAATTTCTACAATGCATGCCAAATTATTATATAATCTCTATCTCTATATAATTATTTATTATACTTTATACCTAATAAATAAACTACATTAAAAAAATCTCAGGAGACGCATGATACAATTCTAGGCACCCTTAATTTTTGTTTTTCGCCTAAATCGTATATCCATTTAACTTACATGCGGATTCTAACCCACAATTCTAGGCACCCTTAATTTTTGTTTTTCGCTTAAATCGTGTGCCCATTTAACTTACATGCGGATCCTTACTCGATTTCCTTTTCAATATTACATTCAATGCATTACTTTCATCAACCTTACACGTTTTCACTGTTTAAACTTTAACAGGTTTTATAACAAAATTTTAATTCATTGTTATTTTGTATTCATATTTCTAAATTTTATAGTTATGATTCTCATTTTGTTTTGCCTTTTATAATCTCATATATTTAAAACTAGGCCACTACCCGTATATTACACGTGTTGAATAAATTTATTACATGAGTTCAATAAATGTAATTTTATATTAAATAATTAAAAAGTTATATCTTTAAAAATCTAGTGTATTATATGGGTTGAGTATTTTTTTTTTAACAAAACATGGATCAATATTTCTTTCCAATCATTAGGGAAAATTATATAAGGATAACAGGTAGACGAGCAACAAACAGCGCCGCCATCCCCTTCTGAATAGAAAACTCCAATCTACTAAAAACAAAGCCTCGCCCCTGAGGGGTCGAAAAGCTGCTGTGGACCACACGCTGAACTCTAGCCAAGAACCGAATTGCCTCCGGTGCCAAGGAGCCGAACATGTCATACGCCAGGGGGACAAAGGCATGCTGATTATCCTCAAAAGCTTTCGCGTGCTTTTCCACCTTCTTTGACTATGATTTCAGTATCGCTTGCCTCGCCACAAACCCATTTTCCCGGAACCCGGCTAGGGGGGATACACCTGTGAGATCGACACAAGCATGTTTCCAGCCATCCCAACAAAAAAACTAGCACATCAGCCGGGCGTAGGGTGGACCTCTCTTCCGCCGGGTCTGTAAGAAAATTAACCGGTTGCCTCTTTCTTTGTCGAGATCCCTGCTCGTCTGAGAATATCCATTAACACGTCTCGAACAAAGTCATGGCGATACTTAAACCCCGACAACTCTACAGTGTAACGCATGCTCCCCGTATTTATCCAGGCATGCTTTACGGTAGACTAGGCAAGTTTTATCATTCAGGAACATGAGGATCATCAGACGATACTTAAGGATTGACCGGTACTCCACCGCTGACATACGTTGACCCACACCTTCATGCAAGCGTTCCAAGGCGCTGGCATAATCCAGGCTAGTGTTAGCAACCCCACTGTTACGTAAGATGTGGTCCTGCAACTCCCAAGATTGAGACCTGGAAGCCACAAAGACATAGGCAGCCACATCCAGGGCCGAGAGAAGGCCCAACCCACCCAGCCACATCAGCAAGGTCGTGATCCGCCACTGGAGTTCACCAAAAAATGCCCCCCACATACGAAAATGTCTTCTATTGCCTCCCAAAGACCTTTACCAAAACATGAAACAACATCATCCACAAAGGGGGGATGGCAAGTTCGCAAACCAAATAGCAACTTTGCAACCCCCATACAAGATCAAAACAAGAGGAGTTCGCTTTGAGGATCCCGTAACAAGGGAAGGTGTCCCATAATGTCAACAGCTCGCGTTGCCCTCTTAGCCGCTAGACCACTAATAAAATGGCATCACAACTGACTGCCCCTCTAAGCAGTTTGGCACCTTTCTCCGGCCTTCCAATCTCACTGGGGAAAAGCCCTGGTCGGACCTTTACCCCGTTGCATGTCGGCCAAAATACCTCAGTTTTTCTAATATTAAGCCGTAGCCCCAAGGCTGGGCCCTCCGAACCGATGATGTCAAGAGCTTTAGCACCCTGAACAGCGTCCCTGATAACCGTCCCGTCATCCAAATACCAAGCATGGAAGGGGGGGGGGGGGAGTTTGCAGTTTTCCTTCACCTGAAGCACTAAGGGGTGTAAGACTAGGGCAAAAAGAAAAGGTCCCCACGGATCCCCTTGCTGGATCCCCGTGAATGCCCCAATGCGGTCATCCCCATGTATAGCCTAGCAGGCTGGGCATACGGAAATTGAACCCACGGGAATATGGAGGGGCAATGGAGATGGACCTCGCGAAGCAAAACTGCTAGTGCAATACGTCTATTGACTTCGTCTTGTTTCATGTAATAGTATAGGATAGGATTTTCAGTGTCCGAGGTGCAAGAAACAAAGTTTAGTGGGTTTACATGAGGTTTAGCTTGAAAGTGTCATGTGACATGTTCAAGCTAAACCAAATCAATCAGGGTTAGCTTGAACTCGTCGTGCCCATTTCAAGCTAAACCCACTCACCTATAAATAGGGAACTTGTTGATTCATTTGGTAACACTTCAGGATTTGTAACGAAGTGCTGCCGAAATCTGTTCAGGTTGTAATTAGTGTTATAATCAATAAAAGTGACAGATTTAAGAGTATCAAGCTGTTTTCACGTCCGTTTCACTGATTCCGCCTTTGAATCGGATTTAAAGCTCTTCTTATTGACTCGTTTGGGTCCAACAACGATCCTACAAGTGGTATCAGAGCTCAGGAAGAAGAGTTTAGCTTGATATCATCGATTCTCTGTCTTCTACACCTTCTTTTTCAATCTGAACAAGTTTTAACGGTCAAAATTGGATCAAATTTTCACAGATGGTGTAAAACTACATATTGACAAACCCTGGAAAGTTTCATTGCAAAATTCGAAGTAAAAATGACAAAATTGGACCAAAAACTAGGTTTAGCTTGAACGGACACTTTGGGTCTAGCTTGAAAATAGCTGTTGGTTTAGCTTCAAATCGGCTTTAGCTTGAAAATAGCTATTGGTTTAGCTTCAAATCGGCTTTAGCTTGAAAAATCTTGTTTGTTTCTCTTCAAATTGGCTTTAGCTTGAAAGATCATCAGGTTTAGTTTGAATCAGGTTTAGCTTGAATCAGGTTTAGCTTGAATCAGTGCTTTAGCTTGAATCAGGATTGGAGTGTTTTTGCTTAAAATCTCAGTTCGCTTGTGTTTGAAGATGTCAAGCAGTGAGGTTGATCCTGATAGATGGTGGAAAGCAGATTACGCAAGATGGGAAATCGGAAAACTCAGTGAACCATTCAAAGAAGCCCAGAAAGCTAAAAGATGGAATGAAGAATTGGAATGTTACATGGATCCACGGGGTAATCCAATTGCTGTCCCATCAAAAGTGGATTTCAAAGCTGTAACAAATTTGCTTCCAAGGCAAGCTACTTTCAACAGACGAAGGTTATCTGATAAAGCATATTTTCCTGATTTGGAGAAGAAGATAAGAGAGGTTTGTGAAGCAAGTTTACCAAAGGTGGTAGAAATGAAGAAAAGAAAAGAAGAAGAGGTGAAAAAGATAGTTGAAGATTTGAAGAAGAAGGCTTTAGAGGAAGTCAAAGTGGAAGCAGTAAAAACTGAGAAAGGGAAAGAAGCTGTTACTGAAAAACAGCAGGTTTTTGAAGAAGTAATTTCAAAGAAAGAAGAATCTGAAAAGTCTGTATCTGAGAAATCTGAATCAGTGATTAAGAAAGAGGTTGCAGAAGACACACCAGTCTTTGAGATTGTTCAGAAGGAGAAGAAACAGAATGAAGATATTCAAACTTTGAAAGATGAGAAGAAAGCTAATGATGAACAGATTTTGGAGTTGCGCTTGAACTGCGAAAAACTAAAATATGAAAAAGACAAACTTTTGAAGAATATTGAGAGTTTGTCATTAGAAAACAAAAATTTTTAAGAAAAAGAAAATGTTTTTGAAAATGAAAAATTAAAGATTGAAAAAGATGTTCAGAGTCAAATGAAGGTTTTAGAAGATGAAAAATCTGTTATTTTTAAAAATAATCTTGAAAAACAGATTGAAATAAATTCTCATCTTCAGAAAATCATTCGGCTTGAAAATGAAGCTGAAATTGCTCGAAATAAAATTAATGAGCTTGAGGTTAAATTGAAAGGTTTTGTGAATTCTACATCACATGTTTCTCCAAAACCGATCAATTCAGTTCCAATAAGTGACAATGTCACAAATTTTGACAAAGTCAAAATTGAAAATTGTGATGAAATATCTGATGATGAAAAAGAAAAGAAAAGAAAAATATTTTTAGATTTACAAGAAAAATTTCAAAATACTATTTTGCAATCTACTGAAATAGGTGAATGCTCAAAGCAAAAACCTGTTAAGAAGAATGCAGAACAGAAACAAAAAGATAAAAATTTGAAAAATTCTAAAAATGAAAATAAAAGCTCATCAGATAAGTCATCCAATCATTATAGAAAAATACAAAAATCTAAAAATGAAAACTCACAAAATGTTGGTAATAAGTGGTGCAGGTTTGACCACAGTGCTCAAAAGAAAAATCCAGCATTGAAGAGGAGAAATGATTATTACCAAGCCAAACAATGTTATGATCTGAAGGTTTGGACTGACAGAAGTGGATGGTATGATAACAGAGTGTGCTACACCTGTGGTGTTAGAGGACACATTGCTGTTAATTGCCAGAATTGGAATGTTGAAACACGAAGATGCTATAATTGCCATATCAGAGGACATATTGCCAGAGATTGCCCAAGGAGATCGATGGGAAGATCAAGGGTTGAATCTCAGAGAACGGTGAAGAAACCAGTCAATGTCAAGCCCAAAGAACAGAAGGTTCTAGAACAGAAAGTGAAGCTTTCGCAGGGGCAAAAAGACAGACTGAGGAAAAAGAGGAAGAAGGCAAGAGAGTATTTGGAGAAGATTTTGTCTTCAGGTTCACCAGTTGGTTCGAATAAAAATTCTGATGAATCAATTCACTCGACGGCAAAGTCAAGCAAATCGAATTCTTCAGATGCAAATCTGAGGACAAACAAGAAGAAAAAGAAAGTTATTGGCGATGAATCTGGCTCATCCAAGTCAGACAAGCCAAGTTCGGGCAATGAATCTGATTCCACAAAATCAGATGAGCCACAAGTTGAGGTAAAAAAGGAAGAAACAGTTCCTTTAATGAATGATGAGAAATTTCCACCATTACGAGCTGCAAACCTAAAATCAAAAGGTGTTGATGCTGAAAAATGTTTAATAGCAATGTTAAACATATTTTTAGTAAGATGGCTGATGGTAAGGAAAAAGGAGTAAAAGAATTTTATGAAGAAAAGAGAAAAGCTCAAAATACACCCAAGGACAGTCAGGCTTGGGTGAAACTTTTCAAATAGAAAAATCTGACTGGCCGGAGCTTCCAGGTTGGTAAGCGTGAAGCAGGTATCGGCATCATTTTTGAGAAATTCACAGGATGGTAACTGTGATATTTCGTCTTACAAGTGGTTAATCAAGGACATTAAGTTGTACTTGATTTTCTACAAGTGATAGTGGTGTTTGACCTAATAATGTTAAATTTTCAATATGGTTATAAGAGAACAAGGTGATGAGATGACTCCGAACCCACAAGTGATGGGTAAACAAACTAATTTTTCCGAAAAAACCATTCTGATTAAAACAAACTTAAGTGTTTTGAAATCATTATGGGAAAATAGTTTGTTGTAAGGGGGAGTTCTACTTGAATACGCCGAAACCCTCACGACTGAACAAACATGATTACTTTCATCAGATTGAAAAACGGTTTTCAAACTGTAAAATATCAATGTGTTGTAAATCATGGGGGTATGTATATTTTCTGCAAATCAGAGCACTTGAAGCAGAACATGGATGGCGAGACAAAGCTATCAGTGTTGGTTGTCAATTTTTTTTTATGTTTTTGCATTTTAGGGGGAGATATATTGTTGTCAGAAAATACAAAAACATTAGAAAATTTGAAAAAGCCAAAAACATGATAAAAATTTTAAAAAAAATTGAGTTTTGCGTAAAAAGAGGAAATGATAGTACATCAGTAGACAGTTACAGTATGCTAAAGAAATGTAATGATTAAATAGTGTTAAACTGTAACAACCCTAAATTAAAAGTCCTAATTATTACTTTAATTTGATCATTAGGAAACCCTAATTGAGACACCCAAGTGATTCCGCACAAACCCTACAAATTTCAGAATAACCGGAATCAGGATTAGGGCCCCTAAAACTTAAGGGGGGATAAACCCTAATGGACGATTATCCTTAAAACAGCGTGTCACATAACTGAAATTCGAAACTGTAGAGTCAGCTGAGCTAGTCCCAATCGTGGCTACCCTATAGGCTAGTTTTATGCCTTACGGACCGTAACAAATGGGTCTTACGGTGCGCAAGGACCCTTACGGACCGTAACAATGGGAGTGTTACGGTGCGTAAGCTAGTCGAAATTTCAGCTATAAATAGAGGACTGTGGCATTCGCATTCTGAACAATCAACGTCGAAATAATTCCAATCACACACTGAGATACACTCTGAATACCTCAAATTACACCCCCGGGTCTCGAAATTCTGCTGCAAAACAGGGTATTAGCACAATCGCTGCTACGATTCATTTTCCGACGATCAATATATCCAATGGATGTTTAAGTGCCGCCCACATTAGGGTTATACTTTGTCGTTCGTCATTAATTTGACGGATCATCGTTAATTCGATGGATGAAGTATTATACTTTGTCGTTCGTCATTAATTTGACGGATCATCATTAATTTGATGGATGAAGTATTGCACTTTGTTGTTCGTTGTGAGAATTTGATCTCGTGAGTTATCGTAATTGCTGGATTGATTACTAACCCAGTTTTGTGTACATTGTTATATAAATTAGGTTAACAAGGCTAAATCATAGACTAGACTCTGTCCGTATTAAAACAGCAATGTGAGTCATTCTCCTTTTCTCACAGTTTGTGAGTCATTCTCTTTTTATCAAATCTGTTTATAAAAGCATGTTATTTTCAAAGTTATAATTACAGGGATTAAGTCTTTGTAATCACCAAGTTACAGCCGGTATGTGGGGTTTTGTATACATTACTTGATAATAGTCACCATTGGGGCAGCCAATTGGGGGATATGACCATAGTCACAGATTCGGTCGAGTGACAAATACCGTGGGTAGTTGGTTTGATAATAGAAACATTGTAATCGCTCTTAATACTGTAAATTATAACAAATGTGTCATTTTAGTAAATAGAATGATTCACTCAGTATTTCCAGCTGACAAAACCTTTTTCAAACATGTTTCAGGTGATCTGTTGTAATTCAGGAAAAGTGCTGGGGAGCATTTCGAGCTTAAGATAGTGGCTCATTATAAAAATAAAGAAATAAGTTTTGTAACATAACAATTTCGTAGTAAAATCATACTATTGTAAATTATCGGGGTTTTATCCCGAATTGTGAAATAAAATAATCGGGGAAAATTTTAGCTTTAAACGATCCTAATGAAAACTTCCGCTGTTAAACTTAATACCGCAGTATTTCTGTCCCGCGGCTCCTGAAACGGGTCAAACCGGGTCGGGGGCCGTGACAGAAAAAGGTGGTATCAGAGCCACTGAGTTAAGCTAATTAAGTATTTAGAAATACTTAATTTTTCCTGATTACTATTATGTGATTATGTGTATTATTAACTGATTATTTGTTAGTTACAGTATGGGTAAGCAAAAGCTGTCAAGCATCTATCTTAAATTAGATAGATCATCCAATGAGAAGGGAAGTTCATCCCGAACCAAATCCTCGAATCAGGCTGAAATTCCTGAAGAAGGAATATTTGTGCGAAAGGCACAATACGAGGAATCACTTTCTCCTAGAAGGAGGGAGATGATTATTAAGAAAAGTAAAGAGAAAATTCAAGAAAAGAAGATTAAACGGGAAACTCAGGAATTAATTGATAAATCACCTTGGGAAGATAAGCTAGATGAAAAATGGGCAAATTTATATATGCTAGCCACAGTAGCAGAAAATATAAATCTTTAAATACTTTAAAGTTTTAGCACCTTACCCTTATAATCTAGAAACCCTGTAAAATAAATAAAAAAATTTTAAGTGTGTTTTCCAGTTATCTTTGTAATCAATAAGTACACAGTATGTAATAAACTAAAAGGTTATTTGTAAATTTTAACTTAGTATTTTATGCATTTTGCATATATGTTACATCAGCATGAGTGGGATATCTGAAGCTTTTCAGAACCTTAATCTTTACCCAGTGAATATCGAAGCTTCTAAAGAATATACTAGCTACTTTCCCGATGTAGAACAACCAGTAGAATTCAAGGTTCCACCTGTGAACAAGCCAAAACGAAAGAAAAGAAGTTATGTAGGATGGAGGAAAATACGTAAGAAAAAGCCAGCTACAAAACTTCCCAAAATAAATAATCCTTTGAAAAAGGGAAAAGAAATTATAACCGGAGAAAGTTCCAAACAACAGGAAATGGAAACTGAAGACAAGGAAGAGGTTAAGGAGATAGGAACACAGATGGAGGAAGTTACTAAAGAAATAGTAATGGAAGTTGGGCAAGGCTCTAGACCAGCTCAGATAGAAATAGGAGAGAGCTCCAATCAAAACCAGGGAAGGACCTTTCAAGATGAGATAGATTTCCTATTGGCAAGCTGTGAAACAATTCAGCCTGTCAATAATAATAATAATAATAATAATAATAATATTTTTAATTATTCTCTTGAAAACCAACTCCCTATGAATTGGGAACCAGTAATTCCAGACCCAATAGTCCACTCCCAACCCATAGGAATGGACGAATGGTGGACGAACGATTGGCAATTTCAAAATATTGTCAACGATCCTTACTCTTTTCTTCCACAATTCGATCCAGAACCCCTACCTAATCCACCCATGAGTAATGAAAACATGGCTGAACTTCGCCACTTTGGTGAAGAGTTGTTTGATGCTGGAACTAGAATCAGGGAAATAGGGGGACAGATTGCCTGGAAGTACGATGAGAGGGAACTGCGTTTTTAGAACAGCAAGTGACGAGAGATAGTAGGATGGTAAAACGGTGTTTGTATAATAGTAATAGTAAAGTTAGTCTGTAAATAACGAATAAAACTCTGTAAGATATTTGTGAGTAATGATGCATACTATAATAGATATAAAATGAAATCGAGAAATCGATTGTTTTGACTATATCTGTATTATAAAATTTTCTGATTGTTTGTATGTAATTGTTATTTAGCAGATACTAATAAAATTTATATATATATTATCAGATGGAAAACAGTGGTAATGAACCTATAAATGAAGTTAATCAGTCTGAGCAACATTCAAGAGATCAATATATGACTCGGCAAGATATCGAAAACATTGTTGCTCAAGGGATAGCCAATGCTATTCCAGCATTCGTTGCTGCTATAAAGAATCCAATCGAACCGCAACAAATTGTACCTAGTAAACAGATTACTGAAGATAACTTCAGTAATAGTGTAAATGGAGGCAATAATCATGTTAATCATAATAGGGAACCACATCAAGCTCCATTACCCAAGAAAATGAAAACTGCAACGCCTGGTTGCACTTTCAAAGAATTCCTTGCTTGTAAACCCACTGAATTTGCAGGCAATGAAGGAGCAACTGCATCACTGCGTTGGTTAGAGAAAACCGAAGCAGTCATTGCAATAAGTTAATGTGGTAAAGATGATCAAGTCATGTACGCATCAAATCTGTTCAAGGAAGGAGCACTCGAATGGTGGAACACTGTGTTACAATCAAAAGGAAGAGTAATAGCTTATGCTATGACTTGGGAAGAATTTAAGGGTTTGGTGGAAAGAAAATTTTGTCCCGAATATGAAAAAGAACAGATGACGAATAAGTTTCTAAATCATCGGATGATGGGTGTAGATTGTCGCGGTTATACCTCGACATTCTTCGAATATGCTAGAGTGGTGCCAACACTGGCTTCGCCAGAACCGGTACTCATTTCTCGCTATATTTGGGGGCTAATTAGCGAAATCCGCAATATTGTTAAAGCTGCGAGACCTCGCACTATTGATGATACGGTAGAATTAGCTAATACTCTAACCGATGAATTGGTACGCACAAGAGATGAAGATAGGAAAAAGGCACTAGCTCAGAAAATTACCCAAGGATTTCGTGTGGGTAATAATAACAGCTTCAAAAGAAAAGGAACAGGGCAATCTCCAGCTCCGTCATTTTGCAGGAAATGCAAAAAGAAACATTATGGAAGATGCGATATCACTTGCAATTTTTGCAAAAATGTAGGACATCGTGAAGAAAACTGCAAAAAGAAAACTGTAATCTGTTTTAACTGTGGAGAAGCAGGGCATTATAAAACAGAATGTCCTAAATTGATCAAGCCAGTAGATAACAAACCCAAGGCGACCGAAGGAACTACTAAGAAGAATGCCAGGGCATTTCAGCTGACCACTCAAGAAGCAGAACTCATTCCGGATGTGATAGCGGGTACGTTCTTAGTTCACAACGTGTATGCAAAAGTATTATTTGACTCTGGTGCAAACCAAAGTTTTATAAATACTTCATTCTGCCAAGCTCTTAGTTTACCTTTAACCAATATTAGGCAGATTTTTACAGTTGAAACCGCAGACGGAAATTCAGTTAAAATAGATAAAGTTTTGCAAGAAGGAAACATAGAACTTTTAGGACATAAATTCTCTGCAAAACTATTGCCGATGAATTTAGCTGAATTTGATGTTGTATTAGGAATGGATTGGTTAGTAGCTAACCATGCTAGAATCTTTTGTGATCAGAATTCCATAGAAATTCAATCACCCACCGGAGAAGTGATTAGGATTATAGGAGATAAACCA